>CM060941.1:564360386-564961471 GCA_030765085.1 Allium cepa
TCACAAGAGATTCAATCGAACAAGTCCAAGAATTAACCGACGAAGTAAACGCAAGCGTTTCATACCACTCGTTTTACTAGGTCGTTTAATTAGATTTCTCATATGAGTGAGGTAAAGGTTTGTATATACTAATAGATTGGAAAACGGTTTTAGAAACGAGCTTTGTAATTAAAATAGTATTAAAATCGTTTGAGGAAAGAGTGTTTTGATATTTACTACTAGTATAGAAAAATCTTTACATTTTTAAAGTGACAAGTCACAAAGAAGATTGTAAGAACAATCAATCACTAAAATTCACATTCGAAGACGTGAATAAAATCCAGAGAAACCGATAAAGAATCCATCGAAATGGATATTCAAAAATCCCTAAAAAGAGTCATCAAAGTCATAATAAATGATAACAACAAATAGGATTATCACGAATCGATTTAAATTGGAATTCTCAAACAAAAAGGCAAGAAGGCAAAATCACAACAGTTTCAGACGTCTGAAACAAGTGGTTCAGACGTCTGAATCTGGAAATATAAAAATTTCCAGAACACGATTCAGACGTCTGAACCAAATGTTTCAGACATCTGAAATAGGCATATTTTAGCCTATTTTCTTTCTGTTTGAAAATAAGCCAATTCAGACGTCTGAAATCCCAAATTCAGACGTCTGAATCTGGGAATAGAAAACTTCCCAGACAATATTCAGACGTCTGAATATCACGTTTCAAACGTCTGAATCTGGGGTTCAGGGCATTCCCTGAACCTAGGCCATAAATGGCCAAACGAATATCGGAAACGACCAATCGAGCAAATGGCGATGACTAAGGAATTACGTCGAACGACAACCCAGCCTAAACGGCTCTTCGATACGCCTCAAATATCAATGTCCAAATATCCATAATAGGATTTCCATAAATTGGACCAAAACACCAAAAATTGGAATATACACCAAATCAATCCAAACCAAAATCAATTGCACACGAATAAACGTTAGGAATTCATACCTAACAATCGAAGATAATTATAGACAAAGATGTGAGATAAAAATCTCACCTTTTTACAAAATCGAACAAGAAGAAGCTTGAAAGCAAATGGAGAATCAACCTCTCTTCAACACAACCCAAATGAGCTTGAATCTAAGCTCAAAACAAGAACATTCCCAAAATTAGGTTTAGGAATTTCTGAAATTGGTAAGAGAATAAGTTGGAGAAGAAGGAGAGAAGCTTACCAATGGGTTCTTCTTGAGTTTGGAGCTAGGAATTTGAAGTTGCAAAAAGGAACTAGGGTTTTGGAGTTTTAATTTCCAATCTCTCCCACCATTATTGCCTTAGAACTGAAAAGAGGAAGAAAATGAGGGTGAATGGAGAAGAGTGGCTCAGTTTTGAGTATAAGTTAAACATAGGGCTGAACCCAAACCCAAACCCAAAGTGAAAAGTAGCAAAAATCAACTTTCTCCAAACATATCGAAGCTTATACTCAAAAAGGTCGCAAACGGCATTTTAAACTCAATGGGAGTGGTCCCGAGTCCTAATACGACCGTATGCAAAAAGTAGCTTTTCGGACTAAATTCCGAGTATTGATAAAATATTTAAATAAAATATTTAAATATAAAAATCGATAAATACGCGGGTTGTTACAATAAATAAGACCCAAGGGGTCAAGTTTTGGGTGATCCAATCTTTCCATTCCAAACTTGTACCTTCTTAATCTTAAGTGCTGTAAACCTATTACCAAATTGATTTGGGAATTTAGAGAAATAAAGTTTTATTTTGCTTGTGAAAGGAAAGTCTCAAATATTTCAGATTACTTTACCATTTTTAAAGCATTTGTCAGGTTTAATCTTGTGTTTCAGGTGTCGCCTACATCAAAAGGACCCTGCTTACATAGTCTAAACAAGAAGATTTAAATAACTTTAGTTACATACTTAAAGCTACTTCCTCTGAGTTTATACTTTCGACAAGGATGAAACCAAGCCTCAATCTACTAAATCTTTGATTAATGCAAGGTGCCACGTGGTCAAGATTTTTACAAGGTCGAAACCTGGTTTCAAATCATTCCAATTTGACGTTCCCAATCCAAGCATAAGATTTATAAGTCTATAGCTTTCGACGAGGTCGAAACCCCAACCTTAGATTCCAAGATTAAGTCTTAACACCTAACCAAACTTGCTTTAGATAGAGTCGAAAACTCTGCCTCAAATTCTTGAATAAAGTCCTAGCCACACAATAGCTAAGGGCATTGACCAGGTCAAAACCAACCAAGAAGAACCTTATATGGGGTATCCCATTAATTTTGAAAGGTGAGCCTTCGAAAGGAAAGCCAATCTATCTCAACGGGATCAAAAGATTGATAAGGGAAGAAGCCGACCTTTTCGACCGAGTCAAAAAGTCTGACTAAACAACTTCTTACTTCAGCAATTTAATAAAAAGGAAATTCAAGAAGGATAAACTCCTTCCAATCCTCTTCATCTACCTAAAGGATAAACCTCAATCCAAAATACAACTTTTGGGTGTTGACAAGATTTCTTGTTATATTTTGGCGCTAGAAGGAGGGCCCGAATCTCCAACTTGGTTGAACACCCAACACTATTTGTCTCTAACCCTACTTAACTCAATCTCAAGTTTAGCTACGTTGGTCAAATCATAGCTAGATGAATCATGTAATGACCCGCTATTTTGGACCATTCGCATCCGCACATGTCAGACTTGAATAATTCAAAATACTGAATTGTTAATTTAAATTTGGCAAAACTCAGATATACAGTAAATAAATAACTACAGAATCACAGACACAGAGTAATAATATGCAGCGGAAGTAAAAGAGCTAGTAGTTCATGAAGCTACTATATAAATATATATAAGATACATCATAGTTTACAACAAAAGAGAAATACGATACGTCAAGTACAAATCAGAATACATCACTGGAATCATCGAATACTGAAATCAGAATAGATGGCTGGGTCTTCAAGCAAAGCTCCAACTCCAAAGGTGAGCCCCGAATACTGGTACACTCAGTCTGATCCGAGCATAAACCCAAACACAAAACACCCGAGTCAGGATTAATATTCTCATATCAATAAATCCAACTCAAGTGAAAAAGCAATCGAAATAAAGTAACTCAAAGGATGTTGGAATCACCATCCTCTAAGGATCCGTTAAACTATCTATAATGTGGTAGTGTACGCTAAATAGATAATGTCTATCAGTAATATAAAGTATCAAAATAGTGTTAAGGCGTTACCATTATCCCCCTTAACACATTTTATATAGATGTCATAGTCTATACAGCATTGTAAACTCAACCGTAAACTAGTGGCCTATCAGGGAGTACTCCATAGGTATAACACAAAACAAATTCGTAGTGGTCGCGTATATAGGGATACAAGTATGACAAGGCACATGAGGCAATACCCAAGGTAGTGAAACTACCGTTCGCCTGATCCGGACTGGTGAGAACACATCGCCGCGGCGATCGCGACACCGCGAAACAACACTCCTGAAATTCCGAGGGTGCACCAATCAATCACAAGTAATGAGTAGTAGTTACGAAGAAGTGCGTTCGCTCGAGGTGGCTAACCCCATTTGGCCCGGCACGGCTCCTGATTTTAGTCATTTCCAATTTGACACGAGTGTCAAGGCTATCCATTATCGTTCTCTTTCTTCAGTCATCACATACATCATTCCAACCACTTCATTCTGGATCATCACTCCGCGTATAGTTATTAAAATGGTTTTCGGTTTAGATAGAGAGTATATCCATAACCGATTCCGGTCTCTTTAATAACTTTCGTAATTATCACACCGATTGGTCGTTTAGTAAATTTTAAAACCAAATCAATTTCATTTTCAATTAGAATTTATAATCAACATTTCATTTGTCTTTCACTATCAATTTCCAAAATTTACATTTCAAAACTACCAAATAACCATTTCGAAGTCTTACAATTCAATTTCAATTTTTATTTAAAACAATTCAAATATTAATTCAAGTTCGTATATAGGTTTCATTCCGAAATCATTTAAATTGTTAAATTTTCATTCAAGTCAATTTAAATTCATTTATCGATTTCATTCCATATTCGCTAAGCTAATTTATCATTTAAAACAATTTTCAATTCATTAAATCAATTACTTAAGTTTAACTTCATTATATCCAAACTTCAAATTTGAATTTAATTAGATTCATCAAATCAAATTCTTAAATTACAAGTCTTACATTATTTTCAATAAATTTCATTTTATTTCTTGTTAAAGAAATTCAATTTCACTTATTTTTACCTAGTTACAAATTTGAAACTCAATTAATAAAGAAACTAAATTTCACATATTCAAGAAGTTCAATTTCACTTATTAACTTAAATATTTTTCCAAAAATTAATAAATAAAGAAACCCAATTTCATTTATTAACGAAGTTCAAATTTACTTCTTCAAAAGTTCAATTTCTCTTATCAAAGAATTCAAATTCCATTTAATTATCAATTAATTCCATTTTATTTAATTATTAAATAATTTCAAACTTAATTAATAATTCCAACTTAATTATTAAATAAATTCCAAAACCTAATTTTTAAATAGTTCCAATCTTAATTATTAAATAATTCCAAACTTAATTATTAAATAATTTCAAAACTTAATTATTAAATAATTTCAAACTTAATTGTTAAATAATCTCAAAACTTAATTCAACCATTTTTAGAAATTAAACAATGTTCTTTCATCAATTACTTATTAATATTGTGTTTAAGATTATTAAATATTAACATTTCCTTTCACTAAAATTCAAATTCCAACTTCTTTTCAAAACTTATAATTTATTCAAATAAAATCTTTATTTTATTTTTAAATCAAATTATTGACCAATCGGGTTTTATTTAATTCTCTATCCTAAGTCAAGTTTTGTTTGGGTATTTATCATTTCAACCCAGTTCCATTTCAATTCACAAATCAAAGCATAACATAGGGAACTTGCAGTGTGATAACAGGGATGGTGTCAAAGTAAATAAACAAGCAATAACAACATCAATAACAATCCGATAATTAATTCAGATAATCCCGAAATAATCATATTAATTCACATTGTTGTTTGTGCAAATTAATATAATTATCTCTAGAATCTACACTATCATTTCATGTAGATTAAATATTATTATATTACGGTCCTTCACTTATCATCTATTTACAATTTCTTACATCATCAATTTAAACAACATACATTCAATGGTTTAAGGTGTAATTAACCAAATCCTACGTGTCAATTAATTTAACATTTAAAGGGGGTCATATTATACAAATGTCATTTAATCAAATTTGCACATATGTCGTTTCAAATTTTTAACTATCCTACGGCAGATTCAATTGCATCCAATTTATCACTTTATACATTACAATTTAACGTCCAATATAAACATCAACAATCAATCAATTATCAACCAAACTGGATTATCATCGTATAATTTAACAGATAATAGCGTCAGATGTCACAGGTGAACTGATACAGGTAATAGCAAATATAATAGTGAAATTAACTACAGCAACATATTCCAATTGTCGTTTCAATTGAAATCAAATTTAATAAATAAAGGAATATTAATCGTGAGTGATTACTCACCTTCCGAGGCTAGAGAACTTGACACAGAAACGGGCTACGAATTCAGAGCAAGGTGAGATGGACACGCATTCGATAGAGAAATCCAGGCACGACGGCGAAACAAATCAAAAATGGATCGATGAGGCTACAAGGTATAAGTGGACTTATAAATATAACTATATACGACTCTATGTATAAATATCTAGTTCTATTCTAATTTTAAACATACGTTAGATTAAATATATATTATAAACATATATAAAATTTCATATACGCAAAACAAAACCTGTATATAGCTAATACATAGTTAATAGATTTTATAAACTTACATAAGCATTTTCAATTAACATCTACAAACTTGAAATATCTTATACAAATAAAATAGGATAGAAGTGCTGCACCTAGTAGCCTTTATAGGCCGCAGCCTCTGCAACTAGCGTAAAACTTAAAACAATATTATTATTATTATTATTATTATATATTTAAACTGATATGTAAATCGTATTTATATATATAATATCCGCAAACAATACATATTGAGACAAATGTATATTCTTATGTTAATATAAACTAATATAACTTTGAAACATATACAGTTATATAATATATATGGTTTTATAACTGACATGCTTATCACTTCTTTATATCATATCACTTTAAATATAAAATATACCAAAATATAAATGGAACCGATATAAAATATGTATGCAAACATGTACAAATTCCACTTTAAAATTTCACAAAAGATCTGGACATGCAAATGTGTGCGAAAGCTACAAAAATGTAAAATAAAATCAGCAAGCTTAGTAAATATCAGGGCCGGTTATATACAATAAGTTGCGTATTAAAAATGTAAATATACTACAACTGAAAATAAAAAAAATGTAGATAAAAGTCTTATATATACATCGCATCCACAAATACTGAAACACACGTATATAGTAGACCCAACTTATTACTTTCATATATATATATATATATATATATATATATATATATATATATATATATATATATATATATAACGTACATTGCCTGACAACAACATTATGCACAAATCTTATATGTATAGTATAAAACCTATATACTTTGCGACATATCAATCTAACTGTTGCATCAAAAGAAATATTCAGTGCATATATATAACTATTTAAGAAACTTCAATATACCCACAAAAGAAAACAACAGTTATGAATAAAGTATATATAAAACAAAACGTGATGCATCATAGCTAACATATAAACACACACACACACGTATAAAGCGATAGAAATAAACATACCCGGGCGAGAGAGAGAGGGTGTCAGTTATCATGCGATTGAGGAGTAGGGTGATCGGCGAAGGAGGGAGGGTTGGTCCGCAGTCTCGGCGAGTGATGCTACGTGTGAAGGTCGTGACTGGATGACGCTAACTGACAGGTGGGCCGAGCACAGTTAGAAGCAATCTAGGTGGTGGAAGGCTAGGACGTGGGTACAAGGAGATGGAGGCAGAGAGGGATTCGATGAGGTGGTGATGGGTCGCTACCTGATGCTCGGCTGGGCTAAGGCAAGGGGCGCGTGAGGTGGTCAGGGGAAGGATGGTGGCGGTGTTGAAGTTAGCATGGTCCGGTGTTAAGGCATGGGTTTGGGTGTTGATGCCTTGGCGAGGCTAGGAGGCGGCATGATTGTCGGCTGCACTTGGAAGGGACGACACGTTAATGAATGGTGAAAAGGTGCTTCAGGAAGAACGCATGGGAGAGGATTTTGCAAAGAGAACGAAATGCATAAATTTATCTCCTGGAGCATAAACGTTTTTTTTATAAAGTAAGAACAAAAGAGATGAGATGGGGAAACAAAAGAAGCAGCTAAGGGGAATGAAGAAGAATTAATGAATACAACTTTGGAATTTGGAAACCAGTGCCTAGAAAATGGATATAACTTGGAAACGTAAATGTTTGGCTGTTGGTTCACACATAGACGTGAATGAAGAGGAACGGGCACATAAATTTTTAGACTAGGGAATTTCCTTTCTGGAAAATAGTAAAAGTCTATATGACTATTGGTTTGAGTTGAGGCAACCGAATGAATAGGGCAACTAAAGAGATCGAATACCGAACCGATAAGCGTTTCACAGATTACACCGCACATCGAGCTTGGAAATAGATAAACGAATATACCGCTGAGATCGGCACGATGAAACGATCAAAACGGCCTACGAATATCAGTGGTACGATTGACTTTATAAAATTTGAAATTTCATACTAGCGGAAAATGCATGAAAAACACAGAAAAATAAGATCGACGGAGCTAAAAATGTCCGGATTTGGAAAAACGAAAAATAGCGTTTGCTCAGAAGATGGTTTAGAATTTTTCTATGTAAAAATATTTTGGTTTTGAAAACATTTTATTTTTTATCGATTTTTAACTGATTAAATTGAAGTAAATTTACGCAACAAATAAACTTTCATATTTTCGGACGAAAATTTACCAGTTGCTATGTTTAACTAGACGCATTCCAAATATCAAATTTATATTTCAAAATTTTATCGTTCAAAATTTCAAAAAATTCAGTTAGTAATGTTATTAAAACTGGTTAAATTTACGGGTTGTTACAAATCATAAGATCTGAACAAGGATCCTATGAGCCACATGAGATAGACTTTCCCTCAAAATTCATCAAAGATTCCAATCAAAATGAAGAATAACGATTAAGGCTAAAAGCTCTAAGAATTATAAATAAGAAAAAAGTAGAATCATACGATCATGAGAAATGGAGCTTAAATCTCTTTCATGTTGGCCCCACCACTACTTTTGCTTTAGGAAAGAGAACAAATGGAAGTGACAATGTATTCAATCAAATGAGAAGAACCATCCAACGCTATTCCAAAGACACAATCTTTTAAAAAAAGTACCTAATTACAACACCTTTCCACATAAATGGCAACCAACTGGTATAGGAACACTTCCAACTCAAGAAATCCAAAGGATGGCAAAAAGAAAAGCCATCAAAGAATATGAAACTATAAGGCCAAGAAACAAAAAGTCAAAAAACCATCCTTAAGAATCAAGTTTCAAGTTTAGACTTCCAAAAGATTGTAACTTAACTACATTCATAGAGAATGTCTACTTGCTTACAACTATTCGCCATCACAGAAAAATAAGCTGAAACATGAAAGGAATGTGAGAGAATCCTATTGTTACTATTACATGATGAATGTCCATGAAACCAATCATTGCAAAGCTCTAGAGGGGATGATCATCAATTTCTTCCGACAAGGAAAACTTCATGAATTTGTAAAAAACTTGAGTAACATCAATAAAGAGTTGCTTTCCAAAGAAAAATCCACATGGTTGGGAATGAAATACTTCTTATATTTAGATATTATTTAAGATGCAAACCTACCTAAGATGGTAGAAAGCCTCTGTTCGCACCGAATTGTCCAGGGTAAAGCACTTTTTGGAGGGAGAGCAAGTAAGCCTTTAGCCGTGCCATAAGATGGCCAGGTTAAAGCACCGTATAAGCACTTGTTCACTCTTTTTTTAGGTTAAGTCACCTCCTGAAGGAACGACGGAGTAAGCCTTTATCCGCACCATAAGATGGGCAGGGTAAAGCATCGAACAAGCCCTTATCCATGCCACGCTATGGCCAGGGTAAGGCGTCTTCTGGAGGGACGATGGAGTAAGCCTTTATCCATACCATAAGATGGCCAGGGTAAAGCACCGAACAAGCCTCTGTCCGTGCTGCTCAATGGCCAGGGCAGGACGCCTTCTAGAGGAAGGTCGGTTAAGTTCTTGGTTCTAGCCTCTAAGATGAGCTAATCAAGAGCACTGAACAATAGTGGACTAAGATGTCTAGGCCCAAGAATAGGCCCATCAAACAATGGACTAAGATTTCCAAGCCTAAGAAGAGGCTCATAAAATAATGGACTAAGATGTCCATACCGTAGAATAGGTCTATCAAATAGTGGATTAAGACGTTCAAGCCTAAAAGGAGACTCATTGAATAGAAGACGGAGATGCTCAAGCCCGAGAAATGGCACATTCAATTATGGAATAAGACGTCCAAGCTCAAGAGGCAACTAATCAAATTACTTCTATATAAAACCTGAAGGGTTCATATATCAAAGGAGCAAAACAAGAGCTCCAATTATTTATTCCTAAATCTGCGTTTTGGTATTTTCATATCTAAACATCATCTATTAATACCGAAATCTTGGTTTCATAGTTCTCATATCTGAATTTAATCAAGTAATACCCGCATTTGGGTTTCGAGACATTCATTTCATAATTTCATTCACTAATACCCGAATCCTGGTTTCAGGTCTTTATTGATCACTAACTATCTTTATTATACCTGAATCTGGTTACTGAGACTATTACTATTTTGAGCCCAGGGTGTATAATTTCAATATTGGAGTTCTATTTATCCATCACAGATGCCCGAATCTGGGTCAAAGTATACTCTCGTGAAGATCATTATTATAGTTTCGAATCTGGATCACTGATTTCTAATGTTTCAAATTTCTTTAGTACTCAAGAATGGGTTTCTGCTACAATTATTCAGATAATGATTTTTGGATTTAAAATATCACTTGAAGATTACTTTCCAACATTTATACCCTATTTGGGTGAAATTTCCAATCAACATGACTTGGACATTCCGGTCAAATGGTTGGAGTTGAATTCTTAATTATTTCTCATCATGGTTAAGGATGGGATTTAGGCATTTAATATAAACTACTTTTCATGCAATTAACGAGATGATTTGTTAATTTAAGCAACTGATATGCACAGACGGGTATGTCAATTTCAAGCTAACAATTAGAAATGTATTTTGCTTCATACTTCTCAGAATATCAGCGTAACAAAGAGAAATAAAAGATTCAACCAGAAATCAATGTAAGAGCTATCAAAAAACATTTCGGAAGTGACAATACAAAAAAAGGATTACAAATCAAGTGATATTTACAAAGTTTATGATTTACCTAAGTCATGAAAATATTTACAAAACTTATGAAGTTATTCACATATATACAAGACAAGTTTATATATTTTAAAGATACAATTGTGTCATAAGTCTTGAGCAGCCTTGCTAAGATTCTTAGCGATCGAAGGATCAACTATGTGACAAAGTATAGCGTGGAAAACTTCTTTCAGGATCTTTTCCTTATTCCTTATGTTTTTTGTGTCGTCGATCGCATCAATTTTAGTCTTCAGAGCACGGTTGAAAGCTCTATTTGCACCTTTAAGGGTCTTTTTTTCCTTTCTAACTCCACAACGCGCTTTTGAAGGAAGTAGTTATCATGTTCAAGCTTCTGGATCTTGGTGGCATACTCATTAATAATTTGCGAGTACTTCTCTTTTTTTTCTCGTCGAAATACCTAACTATTTCGAACTTAACTTTCCTACACAATTCCCCACAACACTCGTCTAAGCCTGGGAAAGCATCGGTCATTTTAGCGATCCTCGATTTTCGACCCTCGAAAAACGACATCAATATGTTTTTTATAACATGTCGATATTCAAGTGTCGGAAATACCGATTACTATGGGTAAAGAAGAAAGAGGTAGAAGAAATAACAAAATCAACAACACACAATCTCACAATCGCAGTGGAACAAAATATAATATATAGTAACATATTTTTACACAAAAGAATCTGTAGCTATAAATATATATACAATCTTAGAGTACAACAATCAATACATCAATATGGATAGTTATTATAACTTGTCCTCACCAGTGCTGACTATACAATCTACATACACAGCGAAATATAATCAAGTACGGGTATACGTCTCTATCATCTACCTTGTCTCCTAAGATCCATAGTATCCTAACTTAAATTTGCAATACTCGGTCTAACTCGAGCATTATAATTAAATAACACCTGAGTCAGTCTGGAAAAACCAGCATGAGAAAACACACCCAATTTGAATTATTAATGTTATCAAAGTACTTTGAAAACAAAGGTATCTCCTAAGACCACGTCATACGTAAACATTACGGGTTTTTCCCTTACGATAACCAAAACATTTTATAAAAAATTCAGCGATATTACAATAGTGTCCAAGTACAAATACTTATTCAAATAGCCGAAATTGTTACATTAATTAAATTTCAGCATTCTAGGCTCTACAAACTAAAACATAAAGGCTCGTAGTGGAGAATGGATTCCATACAATGACTGAACTATTGGGGTACCGTCTGTCACAGTACACCTCCAGAAAAATATACCAAGGACCTCATCGGGATCCCCTTCCACACAAGACCGGCCTACCCCTAGCCTGGATAGTACTGAATTTGTTATCACACTAAGTGTTCCCACCCTAAGAGCACTCTTTTTTTTTCATGCGTAACCTTATCCATAAGTTGTGTACATCTGAGGTATCAATAAAGGTGATAACATACCCTAATTGGGTGCAACCCACTTAGCCTTGCTGCATCGGCCCTGTTTTAGTTATTCCCGATTGATAAGGCCTGAGACTACGTTTACCTTTCAAGAAACATTTCACTTACAATACTCATCGTCCTCCAATGATGATGTTCTGACATCATTCGTCCATTTAAGTTGTCCTCGGTCAAGACAAACCGAGTAATCGTGTTCACCATCTTATTTAAGTTATCCTCGGTCTGGACAAACCGAGTCACCGTGTTCACCATCTTCAAGATATCACCATTTGTAACGCTCAAACCAAATCGAAGTGGTTTTCGGATAATTAGATGTAATCCTGGTCTCCTTCTTTTTTTTATTACATGCGTTTGGCCTAGATTATCCCCAAGCGAAAGCTGCAACCCCATGTTGCCACCGCCGTAGGCTCCACCGCTCACCCCATTGTAGTCGCGCCTTTTCCTTCGTCAAATAACACCACTAAATTCCTAGATCAAAGTCCCTCCTTTGCCTCACCTACTGATCGTGAAGCACGAAATCAAGCACAATCCCTAAATTCAATACGCGACTAAATCCTGGCAATTCCTTGGTGTGTCGCCGCCGTACTCGATCGATCATACACAATCGCGACATGGTCGCTATTTAGAATTCATTTGTGATTTTTTTTAATATGGTGATATTTTTTCAATTTTTGTTTCGATTTTCTATAAGAGAAAGAAAAGAGATACGCTATAAAAAGGAAGAAACCGCTTCGTGTATAAGATAGACTATTTATAATTTTTTTAATAATATTATAATCAAAATATCTCGTTTTCATAATTAAAAATTTCGATCTCCTATCATCTGCCTGGCGTTCCTAATGTCATACTTCTATTCTGAACCCAAAAGAACAAGTTTCGAGTCCTAATTTGATCGTATGTGGAAAATAGCTTTTTAAATCGACTAATTAAATTAAATTAAATTATTTCTATGCGTTTTCAGATCGTATGACCAAATGATAAATCAATACGCTACGAAATTTGAAATCCAATAATAATACATTATTATGGATCTAATGAAACTGGTTTCTTCGAATTCCAGGAATGTGCCTCGGATCGCTATTTTAACTCGTCGGTTAAACCGACGATTTAAAAAATTTACGAAGTCACCTGAAACTTCATTTTTTAAAACTTACTAACTCGATTAAAAATGCAAATAGAATTTACATTCACATAAGAAATCGTTTTTGATTCATATTCAACTCCAATTTAATTATTTAAACGATTTCCAATTGTTAATTCAATGATTAAATTTATATAATAAATCGCTGGAATGGGAATTTAAGTTTTATTCCACTTATTTAATCGATAAACTTCATATTAAAAATTTCATTTTCATTTCAATTTAATATTTAAAATAAATTAAATGTTCAAAATCAAGACTGAAAATCCAGGTCGTTACATTCCTTCCTCCTTAATAAAATTTCATCTCGGAAATTGCTAGGGTTGGACAAATGATCCAAACCCATTAACTTAACAAAATCCACTTATTTAAAAATCGATATTCCACTTTTCTAATCTTCTAGTTCTAACAAAACATTCGTTTTCCCTTTTCTAATTCAAAACCTTAATTTTCATTACAATTGAAATTTTAACTTTTTAGTTAACAAAAATTACCAAAACTTTCCAAAAAAAAATCTCTCCCTAAATTTCTGAATTTTTTTGGCAGAGTCTCCTTTGTACGAAGAATCTTTTGCAATATGAAAAAAATGATAAAAATATATACATTGACCCACATGGTCGGAAAACACAATATATATATATATACATATATCAATATTTACACCATTTGTGGTATTTAATCCAAAAACATACCTTATTTTAGGGCTTTTAAGCAAGTGGCTATTTAATATGCAATTATGCAACCCAAACCTAGCCAAATGATCTTCTTATACCTGTACTTACTCAGTTTTAAACACGCAAGTACCATAACACGAAATTTTAATAACACTTCAATTATTTAGCTAGTTAAACACATAAATTTCATAAACAATGCATTCTAACATATAATCATAAACAATTATAAAGTTTCGATATTAATTTAATTACTTCCAATCGATCCATATATCATTTCATTCAATTCGAATGATTTACAACTCAATTTTCTTGCATTCACTACATATTTATACCAAACAAATTCATATCCATTCTAAATTAATTTCAAAATCAACTTATTCACTTTCCATTTATTTGCAGGATTTTATTTACTTTCGTTTATGTCAAACGATAATTTTTCTATTCAAATTCGGCGATATTCGTTTAATAAAATAACCATTTCAGTTTATAGCTATTTTAAATTGATTCCATATCAATTTATATTTAATTCTATTCCATTTCAAATTGATTCTCAATCGATTATTTACATTCCATTCATATCCACATTCCTTATAATCAAATCCATTTTATTAAGCTTGGAATCTTTCCATGCTAATTTATTTACGAACCATTTCATAAATTTATTTAAGCCAAGCTTCCATCCAAAATTATTAACTAAAGCTAATTCATTTATTCCCAATTAATTCAACTCTATAACTTAAGTTTGTTTCCATTGCCATCAAATTCCACTTCAAATTTTTGATTTGATTTTTATTCAATCAAATTCCATTCCATTTACCAGTTACATTAATAAGTTCATTCACCCAATCCACTTCTAACTTAACTTCAAGCTCGAATTCATTTTAAACAATATCCAAGGCCATACTCAATTTATTTACACTTAAATTGGACTTATTTATGACTTAAGTCATCGCTATTTCCATCCATTTCTATTTTATTCGACAACATTTCAAAATATATTCAATTCGCTTATAATTAAGTCAAATTTTATTTATAACTCAAGTTCAACATTCAATTTCAATCCACAATCCAATTTACTTAACCAAGTTAAGTTTCATTTCTATATTCAATTACCTAACTAATTTATCTAATTAGGTTACTACCATTTTATAATTCAATATTTAACTTTTATTTCAAAAACCACTTAAATTGCTTTGACTTGAGTTCAAATTCATCTTATAATTCAAATGTCGATTTTTATTTCTTCACCAAATATCCAATCATTCTTATTTTGGTTTTTCTATTCCACTTCTCAATTAAATTCTAAATTTATCGATTCATTTACTACGATCTAATCTAATTCAACATTTTTAAACTATACCCAGCTTATTTACACTTAGAATGAATTTAATTCTTATAGCTTGAGCTCGTTTCTATTTTCAATTTACAATAGTTAAAAGAGGTTTGGATTTATATCTCAAAAATTTAACGATTTCATTTTATAACTTAAGTAAATTTTTATCCATTAATCCTAATTTTGTAACAATCCATATTTGTTCACAATTCCATTCAAAATTTATAACTTATATATCTATTTCACAACTCAAATTTTATATTTTAATTAAATTTGGTATAATTCCAATTCAATTTTTATTTAACTTAACTCAGGTTAAATTTTATTCATTTTTACTTACTCAGGTTAAAATTTATTTTCAGAATTCAAATTCCATATTTTCCTTTCTTATTAAAATCATTCTCAATTTATTAGTTCATAACTTATTTCCTAATGTTCTCCCAACATTTATATTAAAATTCCAAAATTCAATACCTAGTTTTTATTTCAAATCATCTGAAACTATAATATATACATATATATTCTTTGTTTCAACAAACCATTCTTTGGAATTTTAAACTCAAATTTGGCTTTATCCAAAATAAATTCTCTTGGAATTTCTAAAACAACATTTGTTTTTCAACCAAAATCTCCAAATCAAATTATTAAAATAGTAATATGTTACTTAGAAACTGAAATTGAACACCGATGATGTCGCGATCATCATCGGAATTATTTTCCAATGACAGAAGTGAGTTCAGTGCTATATCACCCGAAAAGTCCATTTTGACCATTTTTATTTCAAAAATAATACCTTTTTAATCTTCACAATACTTCCCAGGATTTAAATTTCCAAATTCTAGTTTGAACCAAATTTTAGTTTTAACGCTCATTTGTATAATTATAGTTATACAATTCAATTTTGGTTTTTATAAACCATTTCCAATTTTATAATCTTGTTAGATTATAATATTATCGATCAAGCAATCCAATATACTATAATAATTTATATAAAATTATTTATTTTTAATCAAAGTATAATTTGGGAAAAATTATTTCATTTACCGCTTCAAAACAATACCGTGTCAGTTTACCGTGTTTAAGTGTTTAGAAACTCCTATCGATTTAGTGGCATCCTACTATATGACCAGAATTTATATGCCACTCAATAGATAAATCAACACAACATAAAACATTTTATATTCACTAACAAATACGCACTCATATCTATTAACACACTCAAACTCATGCTAGGGTGCTACTGACCCTATCTCTAATGAGTGGTCCCCACCAAAGCCATGATTCTCGTTTAACCTTTAGCTCTGATACCAAGTGTAGAGACCCAAGATTTCGAACCTCGAAAATCAACATCAATACGTTTTGTATAACATGTCGATTTCAAGTGCCGGAAATACCTATTGTTAAGGGTAAAGAAGAAAGAGGTAGAAGAAACAGCAAAATCAACAACACAGAATCTCACAATCGCAGCAGAACAAAATATAATATATAATAACAGTTTTTATACAAAAGAATATGTAGCTATAATTATATATATATATATATATATAATCATTATAGTATAACAATCAATACATCAATATGGACAGTTATTATAACATGTCCTCACCAGTGCTGACTATACAGTCTACACACACAGCAGAATATAATCAAGTACGGGTATACGTCTTTGACACCCAGCTCGTCTCCTGGGCTCCATAGTATCATAAACTGAATCTGTAATACATGGTTTGACCCAACATTATAATAAAATAACACCCGAGCCAGTCTATAAAATCAGCGTAAGAAAAAACACCCAATATTAATTATTAAAGTTATCAAAATCCTTTGAAAACAAAGGTATCTCGTAAGACCACGTCACATGTAACACGATGGGTTTTTCCCTTATAATAACCAAAACATTTTATAGAAAATCCAGTGATATTATAATAGTGTCTAAATACAAATACTTATTCAAATAGTCGAAATTGTTACATTAATTAAATTCTATCATATTAGGCTCTACAAACAAAATCGTAAAGGGCTCGTAGTGGAGAATGGATTCTATACAATGACTGGGCTACTGGGGTACTGCCCGTCATAACACACCTCTACAAAAATGTACCAAGGACCTTGCTGGGATCCCTTGCCACACAAGACCGACCAGCCCCTAACTTGGATAGCACCGAATACGTTATCACCCCTGGTGTTCCCACCCTAATTGAGCGCTCTTTTTTTTCCATGCACAACCATATCCATAATTTTTATATACCAGGGTATCTAGAAATGTGATAACATACCTTAATTGGGTGCGACCCACTAAGCCTTCATGCACCTCCCCTGTTTTAGTCATTCTTGGTTGATGAGGCTTGAGACTACATTTACCTTTCAAGAACAATTTCACTTAGAATGCTCATCATCCTCCAATGACAATGTTATGATACCATTTGTCCTTAGAAGTTGTCATGGGTCAGGAAAAACCGAGTCACCGTCTTAACCATCTTCACGATATCACCATTCGTAACGCTCAAACCGGATCGAAATGGTTTTCGGATAATTAAATCTGATCTTGGTCTCTACAAACAATCAACCAAATTGGCCAATATTTGATTGTTGGTCATTTAACTATCAATATAACATCCATAAGCTGTCACTAAGCCGATATTAAAATTCTCCAAAATTTATTTTCAAAATATCTTTATAAGATATATATTCAAATCCCTTTCAAATTTTCAATATTTAAGACAACTCAAATACTTATATCCATACCAGGATATTTCAAACCATCTCTTATTTCTACATTTAGAAAAAAAAAATTCAAAACCCCTTACTTCTCAACACTTAAGAAAGTTTCATTTATTTCTCTTTTCTCAAAATCCTTCACAATTTATATTGTAAATTCATTAACTCGTTTACAACGAATTCCATAAGTTCCAGATTCCTTAATTAATTTCCTTTAATATTTCCAAAGTCAAAACACATGTCTATAATTCGAAATATCTATTTTTAACTTCTTTTATATTTCCTTATTCATTTTTCGATGTTCACTTTTTTTAAAATACTTTGGAAATTTTGCTTACATTTTTCCCTAATTCCATGTTGAAAATTTCTCTTATAAACCCCATCTACCGAATAAACCTCATTCCCATACCTTGAGAAGATTTATAAATAAATTTAAATCATTCCAAACTCTATATATAGGTAATAAGTATTTTAAAAGAATAATAATATACTTTTAGAAACATGTTCAAGTAATTATTTAAAATAGCAAAACACTTTTTATAAACATCAATAACTCATTTTTAGATAACAAATCGATTTACAAAGTCTACTATAAAAATTAGAATTTAATTTCAATTAATATTAGATTTTTGAAAAATTCACTTCCAAGGTATTTCAATACTACCTAGTTTAAAATTATAGTTAAATAAATAGAATTTCCCTTTTAAAAACAAAACTTAACTTCTTAATAAAATATATTTTTAAAATCCCAATAACCAATTCAATTTATAAATCCCTCTCGTTCTACAACACATCAATCCAATTTCGATTCTCTAACCATCTTCACTTTTCAAAAATAGGATTCAACATTTTTCCCAAAAATCTATTTTTTATATCTCGATAAGAATTCAACCTGTGAAATTATATTCCAATTTATCAATTAATTTTCATTTTCCCTTGTTTATAAACATCGTTTATAAATTTATAACTCCTTTGAGTTTCACTTGTTGTAAAACTAATCCCATTTATAAAATCTCATTTTATAAATATATTTCTTAACAAATTCCACATATTTCACAAATTTATTTAAAATATCGTTTCAACTCTTTTTCATATTTTCCAGAAATATCGTTTAAAAATCCATCGTTTAAAAATTCTTTATATAAATTATTTTAAAATCTCTATTAAAATATTTTTACGAATAGCTAAACACAAAATAAAATTAATTATTGATTTTATCCAAATCTATTTCTTAAAAAAATCCAAATTTTGATATATATATATATATATATATATATCCAAATTCTCCTTTTAAATCCTTTCAAATTCCAAAAATAATATTTATGGTATTTAAAATACCAAAAGGTAGGCCAGTGCTACTATAGGATCCAATAATTCATATCACAATAATAATCTATAAAATATTATTTGAACACGTCATATATTATTATATATGAAAAACAATCAATATAAATTTGAGGAATCCAGTTGGATCCCTCCAACTCATTTTCCCTGCATCCAAAGATATTAGGACAACATAAAAATGCCAATCCTATATCGAAGGGGATATCGCAGTATATAGGATCATTCGCTATTATGCGGGACGCATAGGGTCTCATCCGCCCCAATAGGCGGAAAATATATCCAACTACTAATATATATACTACTATATATATAATATAGCATCCAACTAATAATAATAATTATCAATTCATCCAATCCATCAATAAATAATTTTAACTATTAACATTAAAGCCAATTATCCAAATGAGTGAGATTTACTCACGTTGATTTTTAAATTGCCAAGCACCCAAATTTGGATTAAATCGAAACACTTTCAATTTAATTAAAATTTTCAACTAACTCCATGAAATCCCAAACCAATACTATTTTCATAGATTTTCAAGCTACGAACCGCTCTTGAATTGTTTTACTCATTTTCGGCCTCGTATGAATTAGTAATAGCATTTATAAGATTCATGAATAAATTTATATATTAATTTCTCTAATCTTTCATTACTAAATTAATTACCTTCAATAAACAAATAACTCTTCTTCCCAATTTCATGTCAAAGATATTGTCGGTACAAATCCGACTTCGTATAGACAAACTATGGATTATTAAATAACATATAATTATTTATATCATTAACTTAAGCAAACCTTTAATTAAAAAATTTACCTTCCCAAACCTCACTTCCCCGGCACGCTCTGCTCATTCGCATGTCTCCTTCTTTTTTTAATTATATGCGCTTGCTCTAGATTATCTCGAATCGAGAGCCGCCACCCCAAGTCGCCACCACTGTAGGTTCCACCACTTACCCATTACAGTTGCGCCCTTTCCTTCGTCAACCAACGCCGCTAAATTCCCAGGCCAAAGTCCCTCCTTTGCCTCACCTACTGATCATGATGCAAAAAATCAAGCTTAAGCCTTAAACTTCAATACGCAACTAAACCCTAGAAATTCCATGGTGTGTCGTCGCCGCACTCGATCGATCATAGGCAATCGCAACATAGTCGTGATTTAGAACTGATTCATGAATTCTTTTTTTAATATAGTGAGATGTTTTTTATTTTTGTTTTGATTTTCTAAAATAAAGGAAAGAGATACACTATAAAAAGGAAGAAATGGCTTTGTGCATAAGATAGGCTTTTTATTATTATTTTTAATAATATTATAATCAAAATATCTCGTTTTCATAATTAAAATTTTCGATCTACTATTAGGCATGTTGCCTGGCGTTCCTAATGTTATACCGCTATTACGAACCCAAAGGAACAAGTTTTGGGACCTAATTCGATCGTATGTGGAAGATAGCTTTTTAAATCGATTATTTAAATTAAATTAAATTATTTCTATGCGTTTTTCAGATCGCACAACCAAACGGTAAATCTAAACACAAAAAATTTAGAATTCGATAATAATAAATTATTACGGATCCAATGGAACTAATTTCGTCGTATTCCGAGA
Source organism: Allium cepa (assembly GCA_030765085.1). Lineage (NCBI taxonomy): Eukaryota > Viridiplantae > Streptophyta > Magnoliopsida > Asparagales > Amaryllidaceae > Allium > Allium cepa. Next base: position 564,381,171 of record CM060941.1, read on the forward strand.
CCGTGCCCCAAACAGGTATTTTAACTCGTTGGTTAAATCGACGATTTCAAAATTTTATGAAGTCACCTGAAACTTCATTTTTTAAAACTTGCTAACTCAATTAAAAATTCAAATAGAATTTACATTCACATTAGAAATCATTTTTTATTCATATGCAACTCCAATTTAATTATTTAAACGATTTCCAATTATTAATTCAATGATTAAATTTACTCAATAAATCGCTAAATCGAGAATTTAAGTTTTATTCCACAAATTTGACCAATAAACTTCATATTAAAAATTCTATTTACATTTCAGTTCAACATTTAAAACAAATTAAATGTTCAAAATCAACGTCTGAAAATCCTGGTCATTACAGTCATAGTAGGGAATTTCTTAGCAATGAGGTGAATTGACTTTGTGGGTGTGGTAACCGAGGGAGTAGCGTGAGGAATCAGCAAATCAATACTCAAAATCTTGTCTCCCATTATATATTCTAATGATTAGTAATGCGCTTCAGTATCCTTCAATTTCAAATCCAAGTCACTGATTTGTTGGATAAGTTTTGACATCTTATGATCGAAATCGATTGAAGGGTTTGACTTTACCTGTGACTTCAGTAACGAGATCATTTCATCTTTGCTTTTAACATCGGCCTCGAGATAGGCAATTTGATCTTTCATATTACTAGCAATGGTTTTCTAAATAAAATATCTCTTATGTCATTTCAAGGTTTGGCGTTGCCATGGAAGCATTCTAGTAAGATATCATCACTGAGTTCACTCCTTCCACATGATTTTAACAGCTTCTCTCTAAGATTAGCGATGCGTGATGATAAATCAAGGGGGAGAGGAGCTGTAGATAATTGTAGGTCCTATTTAAGCAAAAAGAAACAAAATAAAGTCAAAATCAAGATGAAAATTTTCTTTATTATTGTAATAAAAGATTACAACTCAAACAACAATGAAGTTGAATGATACAATAAAATATCGGTTTACAATTAAAGCTGAGAAACTGCTTTTTTGAGTATATCTAATGAGTTAGCGAAAAGGGTAACTAATGAATCAAAAGAGACATTGGAACAACCCGTAATTTCTGTAATTATTTTAAATGGAGTTTTAGTTGAAACTTTGAATTTAATTATTTTAGAATTATTAAGTTTGGAATTTTAATATATAATTTTGGGATTTGATGTAAAATGTTTTTCCAAATTTAACAAAATAAAGATTTTTCTAAAAATTATTGTGGTCAACTTTGGTCAAATTTTGACTTCCTGTTGAAAATTTGAAATTTTATTCCTTTTTTATGAAGCTGGATTTAATTCTAACTTTTTCTCTACTTTTCGTTTCGTAAACTTCTGACTTTTACTTCTCCAAATTGGTTGTTTTCAGCGTACTACACATAGTTGTTTTATCTTAACCTCTATCTTATTTATATTTTTACTTAGGCTTATACTAAAGGGCCAAGAACCCCTGTAGTAGATGAGAAGCCACCTGTTGAATAGCCTATATAACATCTTCTAGGGTTTTAGTAGCCTCCACATCCATTCATTTGTGCTTTCATAGAATAATGTAAGTCTTCCACTTCTTCATCCTTCTCCTCCAAACCCTAGACCTTCTTCCTCTTCTCCTCTATAATTTTCCTCCTCCTCTTCTTATAAATTTTGACCGCACCTATTCCATCACTTTCCCATCATCAAACTCCAACCAAAACCCCTTTCTCGTCCTTCCTTTCCCCCTCTTCTCTTCACCAATTTCGGCCTCCATCTCCCTCTTCTATTTTCGGCCATCGCCCCCTCACAAATCCTACCAAACCCGAACCCACCTCACCATAAACACTACCCAAATCGAGCCTCCACCTCTCCAAAGCCCTAGCCGAACGTGACCAAACCCGAGCCTTCTCCACCAAAAACCCTAGCCTACAAAACCAAGTTCAAAAGCCCTAGGCCGAACCTAACCTAACCCAAACAACCTCAAGACCAAACCTATGCACCCCCTAGACAAGGCTCTTCTATTGTATTTTGCAAATATGTTTTTCTATTTCTATTTTTTTATGTGAATTATTTGTTTACGTATGGAATTTATCAATTTTTCAAAGCGTCAAATTTGGATTCTCCTCTCGCTCAAGCTTGTCCGTAATTTGTCGTAGTTGTGTGCGCTTTGAGTCACTTTTCTAACCAAAGAAAGGTGAGTAATCACTCTTGACAACATACTTATAATTTTGGTGAATGGATTGCAATTGAATTGTGTGGATATGTATATGCAAGTTTGATATTATTTCGTATGTTTATATCATGTTATTTCATATGTTTATATCATGTTATTTCATATGTTTATATCACGTTATTTCATATGTTTATAACATGTTATTTCATACATTTATATCATGTTATTTCATATGTTTATTTTATGCCATTCATATGATTTTATTATTTTGTTTCATATCATATTATACCTGTTTTGATCATATGCCATGATATGTTGAATATTGTTATGTCATTTAATATTCTCACACTGCAAGTTCCTTCACTATGGGTCGAAATGATACTCACCCGAACGATTTTTAGTTTAAGAAAAATTGTTATGGGCTGAAATGATAGGCCTGAGCAATTTTATTAAACTTGGGATTGCGGGTTTGAAATGATATAAAACCAGGAAAATTATTAAATTGCGGATTGAAATGATATATGTCCATATTTACTTGACCCTGGGGTAGAGAATTTTATACAGATTCTGTGGTTGATTTAAAATGATTTTTATTAAAATTGTTAACTATTTTGGATTTTATATATGAATCGCAACTAAAATTTAATGTAATGATTTCTGTATATTGGTTCATATGAACTAAGATTGTTATAAGAAATAAAGTGTTAAAAATGAAGGTTATTTGGAATTTAATAATTCGATTTGACTTAATAACGGCATTTTATTCTAACCCATAAATTGTAAGTTTTATTCATGTAATAGTGATTAAAAATGATAAATGGTTTTGTGAAAAAAAATATAAGTTAAAACGTACCTTCGACATGTAAGTCTCAAATAAGGTAAATGGTATATTTGAGTAATAAAAGAACAAAATGTTATTTACTAAAAGAAATAAAGTGCAAGTTAATATACCTTTAACTTAGCGTAAGGAATTTTGTGCGGAAATTGTATATTTTAGAAACAAAGTTATTTAACTAAAAGTGTGGTTTCCTTAATGACCAAGTATCTAAATTTGAGTAATATAATAGGAATGATAGAACGACTATGATAAAAACTGTATATACGTATACTATCTGATTTCATAAACTACGGTAGTAGGAAGTGTTACATTAACGATTCAAAACTGCTGCCATTTCCTACTATAGCGCTTCTGCACCGTTGTGATTTCCTATTGTAGCACTTCTGCACTGCTATGATTTCCTACTATAGCACTTCTGCACTGCTATGATTTCCTTACGGTAACAATTCTGCAATGCTACGAATTCTTACGGTAGCAGTTCTACACTGCTGCGAATTCCTACCGTAACAGTTCTGCACTGTTGCGAATCCTTACAGTAGCACTTCTGTTCTGCTGCATGTTCTTAAAAGTGTCATTTTCAGAATGCTAAAATTTTCTAAACGGTTATATGTTATGATTAAAGGTTACATTTTTAAAGTGTTATGACCTCTAAATTTTTATGTTTCAAGGGATTATAATTAAATGAATTTGGAAGTGTTTTGACTTTTGAAAAATGAATATTATTTTAAAAGTATAATGATATGGGATTTATATGGTTTTGAAAGGAATATGTTTAAATTGAAATATAAACCATTTGAAATTTATATAATCATGGGTTATAGTAGCGATTGGTTGTTAAAGAGATCGGGATCGGATATGGATACACTCTTTGTCGATACCGAAAACCACTTTAACAACTGTGTACGTGGCGGAGATTCTAGAATGAAGTAGGATGGTGGCGACGATCCTAAAGGTATATTTACGTGGACCAAACTCTCCTGAGTTAGCATAAGGTGGATAAAACAGGAGCAATCGACGGGCCAAGTGAGGTAGCACCTCCGATCGGACACACATCGTCATTAGCCATTATATTACTTTGTGATTGATTTGGTGCGTACATATGATTCGGGAGTGTGAATCGAGTTGGGCGGTAGTTGTGACTATGCATTACCAATAGTTTGGAAGTGTAATTGGTATATCTACCCTGACATTGCCTATTTTTGCTGTGTCACATACCCTAGCGTGCCTTCTATGAGTTTGTTTTATGTAGTACCTATGAGGTATCCTCCAGCGGCCTCAGATTATGGGGAGTTACGGTACTATATAGACTATTGGCATTATAAAATATGTTAAGGGGTAAATGGGTAACGCTTTAATGCTATTTTTAAATAGTTTACTTTACTTTAGACATTATTATAATAGCGTATATTACTATATAGTAGATAGTTTAACGGATCGCTAAAGGATAGGCGATCCCAAGCATCCTTTAAGTTACCGATGCATTTCTTTTACCGTTCACTTGAGTTTACATTTTATAAGTATGTATGTTCTGACTCGAGTGTTTTGTGTTTTGCTTTATGCTCGGGTCATCCTGAGTTTCACAGCTTTGGTTTCATCCTCTTTTGGAGCTAGAGATCCGCCGGAGATTTAGCAGTCTACTAGATATTTTATTCCAGTTATTCCACTCAGCTTTTGCTTTTGTAGTAGAGAACTTATGTACCTAACCTTTCAAGTGTATTTTGTTTCTAGATTTTGTACTACTTATTAGTTTTGAGACTTTGTATCTAGGAGCTTCATGAAATCCTATGTTTATTTTATTCCGCTGCGAAGTTATTCTGATATTCTGTGTCTGTGACTCAGTGATTAATTTTATTTGCCCCAAATTTTATTAACAATCTGTTGTTTTGAATTCTTCAAGTCCGACATGTATGGTTTTATTGTCGATTTGAATGGTCCAAAATGGAAGGATGTTACAGACATTGACTCCTTTTGGAGTTGTAACGACCCGTATTTTACGTGTCGATAAAACGTAGAATTTGCAGGTCGATAGTGTTGTTTGTGTGGCCTCTAGCTTGAGTCGTTTAGGAGTTGACCCGAGTGCAAGTGATGAGTCGTGACCGACTCATAGATAAGTCGTAGACGACTTAAGGGGATGGACCGAGTTAAGGCTTGAGTCGTGACCGACTCATTGTGGCCGACTCATAGGGTTGATGGTCTAAGTCGTGACCGACTCATAAGCTTGTAAGTTTAGACGAGTCATAGGAATAGCCGACTCAAGGGGTGACCGGGTTATAGAGCGTTACGGCCTAGATAGTGACCGACTTATGTTGAGTCGGCTAGGACTTAGGTTGAGTCGGCAGGGTCTTGAGTCGCGTCTTAGTTGAGTCGTTGGGTCGGCCTTGGGTTGAGTCGGTGAGACAGTTGAGTCGTTAGCGACTTAAGGGTTAGTTTGGATAGGGGTTAGGTCGGCACTGATGAGTCGGTAGGGTGTTGAGTCGTGTAGTTGGGTTGTTTGAAGGATAGGTCGGCCTGTGTATGAGTCGCGTGTGTAGTGAGTCGGCAGCAGTTGAGTCGGCAAAGGGGATGAGTCGGGGGCGACTCAGGGGTTGGGTCGGCGACGACTTAAGAGCGACGACTCATGGACATTTCAGCCTATAAATAGAGGGCTTTGGCTCACTTTTTGGCACCGGTTTTTGAAGCGACGAAGTGCTGCCATTTTGAAGACTCGACTACAGTATTTTCTTCACTTCTTTTCTCCATTCCAATCTAATTCTAACATCCATCCAAGATTGAAGATCAAGATCAAAGATCAAGAGCCAAAGTTGAAGATTTTCATCCGAAGAGGCTAGATTTCACCGTTTCAAGTGAAATTTCTTCGGATCAAGTCCAAGTCCTTGCTGTCCAGATCTAAAGTTGATTCATTTTAGGTTGTTTTGGTGATTTGGTGAGTGGTAGTTATCTCTCACGCGGATCCAAAGGAGTATATGGGATTGGTGATATGTTTATGTGTTAAAGTTAGCGTTTTCTCGCATTTTCCTTAAGTCTGCATGTAGATCCATCATATTTGAAAATGTTTATCTATAGAAGCTATTTAACAAGTATTAGAGACAAAACCCATGTTTTAGATTTGATAGATCTATGCTAAAAACTATGATTTCACTTATGTTGGACTTTTGCTCACTTAATTACGAAATTGCCTTTATAGTTGATATTGCTTAATATATCTTGTTTGAATGCTTGAATGTTTGAATGTATGTTAGATTTGATTGCTCCAAGTTAGCTTGTAGTTGATTTGGAACAAGATGGTTGAAGATGATTCAAAAGCTAAGTGGAAAGGCTCTTGAATGGTGAAAGCTGCCGATGGTATATGAAGCGGATGTGGAAGCTCATATGGATGGATTCGATGATGGGACTTTGCCGTGATGCGAAGAGGCGAAGTATGAGATCGAGATGGGACTTTGTCAGGATGCGAAAAGGCAAAGTATGGTTGAGTTGAGACTTTGCTTTGGTACGATGAAGCGAAGTATGATGTGAGTCTTGGCTTAATCCAGGCAGGGATCATTCCAAGCATGTTGATAACTTGAAGGGTAGTTCAAGTTGGTTGATAATGGATTGCTCAAGAGGAAGCTTGGGCTAAGTTGATAGAAGTCGTCAAGAAGGATGACAAGGAGGCTTGGATCTCATCGTTATTGAAGGTTCTAGCAAACCTAAAGCAAGAGTACATAGGGACGCCTAAAAGACTACAGGCAGTTAGTCGAGTACTCTGGGCCAAGAAGATAAGTCCTAGGCACAAGGCAGTGTGCGGGGTTTTGTCTAGAACCGGGGTTACCATTAGCCCTTGACAGATGGCTCAGGAAGGAGTCGGTCATTCAATTAACGGTGATTTCGAAGCAAGGTTAACAGTGATAGCCAGAGTCATGGATGTTTGGATGTTTGGTTGTATCATCATTCGGCTTCAAGAGCGGTGTTTTCTGGGTGCTTATCTGATCTTGGTTTAGGCCTTGGGGGTTTGTATTTGGAAAACATCGTCCTTGACTCGAGTGATTATTGCTTTACCTTACTTATCTGCTATGTTATGCTTACTTCTCCTTAGTGTGTGTCTGGGGGCTATCACTGTAGAAAGAGGTGGAGTGGGATGGTTTGGTTCCTATTCCTTTATTTCCTTATGCTCTTTTGGTATGCTTGATTGTTAATTTACTGCTCACTAAGACTTTGTCTGACTCAAGGTTTTATGTCTCCTCTTATTACCTTGGGCTGTTCATCCATGTTTGGGATGGGCAGACTAGGTAGCAGGTGGCAGGTGCTGTGCTTAGAGTAGAGTTTTCCGTTGATGATGGCGAAGACGAGCAGGAGGCTATGCATATTATTTCCTTATATGTACTGGGTATCCGCTGCTGTATTTGATGAGTGCTTGTAGTGAGGTCTTGATGTATGGATTTGTTGAGATGATTGTATAAAACCTCTGTGATGCTTATATGATGATTTTCTGTTATGAGACTTCACTATATATTTCTCTATTGTATTTTATCCATGCGCTGTGAGTTACGATAGAGATTCTGCGATTTTATTTTACCCTGACTATCGTCCATGGCTGCCTGGCACACCTTTCAGCGCTCTATTCTCTTCATTTGGTGCGGGAGTCATGGGCGGTCGTCACATTTGGTATCAGAGCTTTGGTTAATCGATTTCAGCCAACGCTCGCTGACGTAACTACGTATGAGAGACGTAATTGTATTTTGATGGATGATTACTATATATAATATAGTAGCCTAGAAGGATTTGAACTCCTTATGCAGTTGTTTCTTAAGGTGTTCTAATCATTCTTATTACAGATATTAAGGATGAGTCGAAGAGGGAGACCAGCTGCAAGGGAAAGCCGTGCTGATGAAGGAGCTGTTGATTATGGAACTATGTTCGAAGCGATGATGACTTCGATCATGAGAAGGATACCAGCTTCAGGATCATCAGTGGATGTGGGAGTTCAAGTTCAAGCTCCAAGACCGGTGGATTTTGCTAAGCTTTGCAAGGATTATACTTCTCTTGGAGGAAAAGCTTTCTTGGGGACGGAGTCGACTATTGAGGTGCAGAGATGGATTGATGCATGTCGAAGGATCTTTGGTGACTTAGGGATTGAGGATGCAACTAAGAGAAAGCTTGCATCGAGACAGCTTCAGGGAAGAGCTGCTGATTGGTGGAATTCTATCACCATTGATACCCCAGAAGAAGAGATTACTTGGGAGCAATTCCAAGTTAGATTTGAAGCCAAGTTCATCTCTACGGCTCAGAAGTCTGTTTTGTTCAAGAGGTTTGTAGAGCTCAAGCAAGGTGGGAGACCAGTTCTTGAGTATATTTCTGAGTTTGAAGCTTTGTCCAAGTATGCCAGATCGTACATTGATTCTCCCTATCAGAAGAATGAGAAGTTTGTGACTGGTCTGGATGCTTATCTTGGGAGGCAGTTAGTGGATCATTTGGACGATCCATTTGAGAAGCTTGTGGAGAAAGCCCTTAGGCATGAGAGTTTGTTTCCTAAGGAAAGTTCTGTTGTTGCTGTAACCAGGGAAGGATCTAAACCACACCAGAATGGCAATAAGAGGAGGAAGCAGCAGCAACAGAAGGGTAAGGATGGCCAGAAGAAGCCGAAGAGCGAAATGACTTGCTATAACTGCCAGCAGAAGGGCCATCTTTACAAAGATTGTAAGAATCCCAAGGTGCCGGGAAAGTGTTACAACTGTGATAAGCTGGGACATATCAAGAAGGACTGTCCAGAACCGAGGAAAGATAGGCAGGTTGTGCAAGCCTATGCTTTGGGGGCTGTTCCATCGTCTTCGAAAGCTCCTACTGCTGAGGAGAAGGGGAAGAGTGTGGTGGTTCAAGGTACTCTTTCTATTTGTGGTGTTCCAGTTAGAGTGTTGTTTGATACTGGAGCGTCGCATTCTTTTGTTTGTGATGATTTGGTAAGCCGGTTAGGTATGAAACCGGATATTGTTGATAGGCCATTGGTTGTGACTAATCCGGTAGGGGGTTCGTCATGTTTGTGTATGATATGCCGTGGTCTAGTTGTGTCGAGTCATGATTGCTCGTTTGTTTGTGATTGCTTTGTCCTGAACTTTGCGGGGTTCGGAATTATTTTGGGTATGGACTGGCTTAGGAAGTATGCGGCTAGGATTGATTGTGAGAGGCTTGAGGTGACAGTCGGGAATGTGGAAGGGCGAAAGGTTGTGATACGATGTAAGCATGAAGAAGGCGTCTTCATGAGCTTCATGTATTCGCTAGTTGTTCCACGGGATGGACTGTCATCGGTGCCTATTGTGAATGAGTTTGAGAATGTCTTTGAGGAAGTCAAAGGGTTGCCGCCGCATAGGGAGATCGAGTTTCGTATCGATCTAGTTGAGGGAGCCAGACCTGTTGTGATGCCTCTTAGGCGGATGGCACCGAGGGAGCAGCAAGAGCTGAAGGTGCAAGTTGATGACCTTTTGCAGAAAGGATTCATTCGGAGAAGTGTGTCCGAATGGGGTGCGCCAGTTGTGTTCGCAACCAAAACGGATGGATCGTTGAGGTTGTGTGTTGATTATCGTGAGCTGAATAAGGTGACTAAGAAGAACAAGTATCCATTGCCGAGAATAGATGACTTGTTTGACCAGCTTCACGAGGCTAAGGTGTTTTCTCAGATGGATTTGGCAACGGGATTTCACCAGTTGAGAGTGGCAAAGGATAGTGTGCCGAAGACTGCTTTCAGGACACCATCCGGGTTTTATGAGTGGCTGGTAATGCCGTTTGGATTGACTAACGCGCCAGCATATTTTGTGGATCTTATGAATAGAGTGTTCAGAGATCAGTTGAACAAATTTGTACTTGTGTTCGTGGATGATATTTTGGTTTACTCCAAAACTGAAGAAGAGCACAAGACGCACTTAAGGATTGTTTTAGAAATCTTGCGGAAACATCAGCTGAAGGCTAAGTTTTCGAAGTGTCACTTCTGGAAGAGTGAAGTGAGGTTCTTAGGCCATGTTATCTCTAGAAATGGAATAGCGGTTGATCCCGCTAAGGTGGCAGCAATCCAGGATTGGGTTAGACCTAAGAATGCATCTGATGTGAGGAGTTTTCTTGGATTAGCAGGATATTATCGTCGGTTTATCAAAGATTTTTCCAAGATAGCTGCACCGTTAACAGGATTGACGAAAAAGAACCAAGTGTTCAGATGGGATGCTAAGTGTGAGCAAGCTTTTGAAATCCTAAAAGAGCGACTGACGAGTGCTCCTGTTTTGACTATTCCAAGTGGGAATGATGAGATGGTGGTTTACACCGATGCATGTGGCACTGGACTTGGAGCAGTGCTAATGCAGAAAGATAAAGTTGTTGCGTATGCAAGTCGACAACTGAAGCCGCATGAGAGGAACTATCCGACTCATGATTTGGAGTTAGCGGCAATTGTGTTTGCTTTGAAGATGTGGAGACATTATCTATTGGGAGTTAGATTCGAGTTGTTTACAGATCATAAGTCGTTGAAGTATCTGTTCTCCCAAAAGGATTTGAATCTTCGACAGCAACGATGGCTAGAGTTTCTAGCATCTTATGATTTTGGTATAGCCTATACTCCGGGAAAAGGTAACGCAGTGGCTGATGCGTTAAGTCGAAGACATGCAGGATTGGGAGCCATGTTTTCGGAATGGAAGAATCTCGAGTATTTGGCTGGATTTGATTTCAGGCCTAGATGTGAATTGGAACCTGAGATGTTGGCAAACTTATCGATAAGGCCTACTCTTGTGGAAAGAATTGGTGAGAGGCAAAGGGGAGATGATAAGCTTGTCAAGATTATCTGTGATTTGGAATCTGGATTGGACCCGGAGAAGGATAAAGGATTTGAAGTCGATCGAGAGGGTTGGCTTCGAAAGCAAGGGCGACTAGTTGTTCCCGATGTAGATGGATTGAGAGATGAAGTTCTGAGGGAGAGTCACCACTCGAAGTTGACAATTCATCCAGGTGGAAATAAGATGTATCGGGATATGAAGAGGACCTACTACTGGGAAGGTATGAAGAAAGATGTTGGAAATTTTATTTCCAAATGTATGAATTGCCAGTTGGTAAAAGCTGAGCAGAAGAAGCCCAGTGGATTGCTTCAGCCATTGGAGGTTCCTGCATGGAAGTGGGAGCAAGTGTCGATGGACTTTATCGATGGTCTACCTAGGACAAGAGCAGGGAATGAAGGGATTTGGGTCATAGTAGATCGTTTGACCAAGAGTGCAAGGTTCATTCCTGTTCGATCGACTAGGACTGCATCGAAGTTGGCTGAGCTGTATGTGAAGTGGATTGTTCGATTCCATGGTGTTCCGAAGAGTATAGTGAGCGATCGAGATCCGTTGTTCACTAGTGGATTTTGGAAGAGCTTCCAGGAAGTTTTGGGAACCAAGTTGTGTTTGAGTACAGCTTATCACCCTCAAACAGATGGTCAGACTGAGAGAGTCAACCGAGTATTGGAAGATCTTCTTAGGGCATGTGTTTTGGACTTCGGAGGATCATGGGAAGATCACCTTCATTTGGTGGAGTTTGCTTATAATAACAGTTATCAGTCAAGCATTGGTATGGCACCATATGAGGCATTATATGGAAGACCGTGTAACTCTCCGGCATGTTGGTTGGAAACTGGAGAAAAGCTGATACTTGGGCCAGAGATGATTCGACAGACTTCGGATTGCATAGAGATCATTCGACAAAGAATGAAGGCAGCCCAGGATCGTCAGAAAAGTTATGCAGATAATCGTCGAAAGGATTTGGAATTCGACGTGGGTGATAGGGTTTTTGTGAAGATTTCTCCATTGAAGAATGTTATTAGATTCGGGAACAAAGGAAAGTTAACTCCGAGATTTGTTGGACCATTCCCGATTATCAAGCGAATTGGAAAACTCGCTTATAGATTGGAGTTACCGGAGAAGATGGTGGGTGTGCACAATGTTTTTCATGTATCCTATCTACGGAAGTATGTGCACGACCCAACTACGGTGGTTTTTGCTGATAGCTGTGAAGACTTAGAGGTTGATCCAGTTGTTTCGAGACCTCGTAAGCCGCTTCGTATTGTTGAAACCGATACGAAACAGCTTAGGAGGAAGACGATTACGTTGCTCAAGGTACAATGGAGTGACGATGTTAACGACTGTACGTGGGAGGAGGAAGAGAGGATGAAGGCAGCTCATCCAGGACTCTTCGAGGTATGGCCCTAAAGTGTCGTGACATCTCATGAATTTGTAGCTTGTTCTAAGTCTTAGAATTCTGCATGCTAGGATAGAATTAGATGCATGGTTTGTTGATTTCTATGGATGGTAGGCATGCGGAATATTTTTGATTGCTGTTGTTTGCTTGGGATTTCGGGGGCGAAATTCCTAAGGGGGAGAGAATGTAACGACCCGTATTTTACGTGTCGATAAAACGTAGAATTTGCAGGTCGATAGTGTTGTTTGTGTGGCCTCTAGCTTGAGTCGTTTAGGAGTTGACCCGAGTGCAAGTGATGAGTCGTGACCGACTCATAGATAAGTCGTAGACGACTTAAGGGGATGGACCGAGTTAAGGCTTGAGTCGTGACCGACTCATTGTGGCCGACTCATAGGGTTGATGGTCTAAGTCGTGACCGACTCATAAGCTTGTAAGTTTAGACGAGTCATAGGAATAGCCGACTCAAGGGGTGACCGGGTTATAGAGCGTTACGGCCTAGATAGTGACCGACTTATGTTGAGTCGGCTAGGACTTAGGTTGAGTCGGCAGGGTCTTGAGTCGCGTCTTAGTTGAGTCGTTGGGTCGGCCTTGGGTTGAGTCGGTGAGACAGTTGAGTCGTTAGCGACTTAAGGGTTAGTTTGGATAGGGGTTAGGTCGGCACTGATGAGTCGGTAGGGTGTTGAGTCGTGTAGTTGGGTTGTTTGAAGGATAGGTCGGCCTGTGTATGAGTCGCGTGTGTAGTGAGTCGGCAGCAGTTGAGTCGGCAAAGGGGATGAGTCGGGGGCGACTCAGGGGTTGGGTCGGCGACGACTTAAGAGCGACGACTCATGGACATTTCAGCCTATAAATAGAGGGCTTTGGCTCACTTTTTGGCACCGGTTTTTGAAGCGACGAAGTGCTGCCATTTTGAAGACTCGACTACAGTATTTTCTTCACTTCTTTTCTCCATTCCAATCTAATTCTAACATCCATCCAAGATTGAAGATCAAGATCAAAGATCAAGAGCCAAAGTTGAAGATTTTCATCCGAAGAGGCTAGATTTCACCGTTTCAAGTGAAATTTCTTCGGATCAAGTCCAAGTCCTTGCTGTCCAGATCTAAAGTTGATTCATTTTAGGTTGTTTTGGTGATTTGGTGAGTGGTAGTTATCTCTCACGCGGATCCAAAGGAGTATATGGGATTGGTGATATGTTTATGTGTTAAAGTTAGCGTTTTCTCGCATTTTCCTTAAGTCTGCATGTAGATCCATCATATTTGAAAATGTTTATCTATAGAAGCTATTTAACAAGTATTAGAGACAAAACCCATGTTTTAGATTTGATAGATCTATGCTAAAAACTATGATTTCACTTATGTTGGACTTTTGCTCACTTAATTACGAAATTGCCTTTATAGTTGATATTGCTTAATATATCTTGTTTGAATGCTTGAATGTTTGAATGTATGTTAGATTTGATTGCTCCAAGTTAGCTTGTAGTTGATTTGGAACAAGATGGTTGAAGATGATTCAAAAGCTAAGTGGAAAGGCTCTTGAATGGTGAAAGCTGCCGATGGTATATGAAGCGGATGTGGAAGCTCATATGGATGGATTCGATGATGGGACTTTGCCGTGATGCGAAGAGGCGAAGTATGAGATCGAGATGGGACTTTGTCAGGATGCGAAAAGGCAAAGTATGGTTGAGTTGAGACTTTGCTTTGGTACGATGAAGCGAAGTATGATGTGAGTCTTGGCTTAATCCAGGCAGGGATCATTCCAAGCATGTTGATAACTTGAAGGGTAGTTCAAGTTGGTTGATAATGGATTGCTCAAGAGGAAGCTTGGGCTAAGTTGATAGAAGTCGTCAAGAAGGATGACAAGGAGGCTTGGATCTCATCGTTATTGAAGGTTCTAGCAAACCTAAAGCAAGAGTACATAGGGACGCCTAAAAGACTACAGGCAGTTAGTCGAGTACTCTGGGCCAAGAAGATAAGTCCTAGGCACAAGGCAGTGTGCGGGGTTTTGTCTAGAACCGGGGTTACCATTAGCCCTTGACAGATGGCTCAGGAAGGAGTCGGTCATTCAATTAACGGTGATTTCGAAGCAAGGTTAACAGTGATAGCCAGAGTCATGGATGTTTGGATGTTTGGTTGTATCATCATTCGGCTTCAAGAGCGGTGTTTTCTGGGTGCTTATCTGATCTTGGTTTAGGCCTTGGGGGTTTGTATTTGGAAAACATCGTCCTTGACTCGAGTGATTATTGCTTTACCTTACTTATCTGCTATGTTATGCTTACTTCTCCTTAGTGTGTGTCTGGGGGCTATCACTGTAGAAAGAGGTGGAGTGGGATGGTTTGGTTCCTATTCCTTTATTTCCTTATGCTCTTTTGGTATGCTTGATTGTTAATTTACTGCTCACTAAGACTTTGTCTGACTCAAGGTTTTATGTCTCCTCTTATTACCTTGGGCTGTTCATCCATGTTTGGGATGGGCAGACTAGGTAGCAGGTGGCAGGTGCTGTGCTTAGAGTAGAGTTTTCCGTTGATGATGGCGAAGACGAGCAGGAGGCTATGCATATTATTTCCTTATATGTACTGGGTATCCGCTGCTGTATTTGATGAGTGCTTGTAGTGAGGTCTTGATGTATGGATTTGTTGAGATGATTGTATAAAACCTCTGTGATGCTTATATGATGATTTTCTGTTATGAGACTTCACTATATATTTCTCTATTGTATTTTATCCATGCGCTGTGAGTTACGATAGAGATTCTGCGATTTTATTTTACCCTGACTATCGTCCATGGCTGCCTGGCACACCTTTCAGCGCTCTATTCTCTTCATTTGGTGCGGGAGTCATGGGCGGTCGTCACAGGAGTACTAACCGGTGGCCATTTGTTATAGTCCCATTTCTCAGCTGGAGGACTATCGCGACCACAAATTAATTTCGTATGAAATGTTTTGATCTCCTTAAGAAGTTTTTCTTTCCCATCGCCAAGGAAGTCAAAGAAGAGACAAGGATATTCCAAGTATAATTTTCGTAAATCTATAAGAAAACAATATCTTACTAATTTCAAAGACTTTAAAATTGATGCCTTTTCAAGATAAAATCTTCTCAGTTTAGCGTATTAGTTTAGATGGTCTCTAGAAACTAGTTGACCTAATGAACAGTCACTCTATAACAATATAATAAAATGAAGCTAAGCATAAAGAGAGGCTAAAACAAGTATTTATAAATCATTACATTGTTGAATGTTTACAATTATCCATCTAGTTCATACAAAATAGACTTAGAAAATAACTCAGAGACAAATTTGTTCTTATAATACTTAAGATTTTCAAGGGGGAGATCTTAGGGAGTCGATCTGACTTGTGGTAAGTTCCAGCAAGCTCCAGGGTGCAGGTCAGATCGGAACTCCTCCAAGTATCTCTTATGAAAAAGCCTAATTAGACCCTTACTAAATTCGCCTAAGTATGAAAAATCAATAATCGAATGTCTATAGTAAGCCTTATATAAGAAATTGATTAAAATTTCTCTTTCTTCAATCAACATCCAAAATAGGGTGATCAACTCCCCGTTCTCTTTTAAGAGAGTGTCATAATGAAGGCGCTCTCTTTAGTAGACGGACGGCTTTTTGGTACTTAAAAGATGCAAGCACCTATGCATTTATATCAAGTCTATGATATTTTTCTAAAAGTACATTATGCTCTTTTATTTGCTTGTCTAGCTCCCTATATAACCTGTTTATTTCTGCCTATTTTCTCTCAAGTTTGGTTTTATAGGAAAGGATAGATTTCTTGCTTATCTAAAATAAATGATTTGCGCTATTGTCATCTTCAAAGTGAAAGATATTTAAACAGAGAATCTCATAACTGTAATGTCAGGACAAAAGTCTGGGAAGCCTG
Source organism: Allium cepa (assembly GCA_030765085.1). NCBI lineage: Eukaryota > Viridiplantae > Streptophyta > Magnoliopsida > Asparagales > Amaryllidaceae > Allium > Allium cepa. Next base: position 564,397,218 of record CM060941.1, read on the forward strand.
CTCTTTCCCTTTTAGCTCTTCAACATTAATAGGAGCAGACTCTTCATCTTAAGGAGCAGAAGGCCGGGCGGATTCAGGCAGAACATCTTTTTGGGGAGCTGGCTCATCTTCAGGGGCGTTAGTATTATCATCGCCATCCTTATCAGAATTTCTAGTATGGCCCTCTCTTTAACCACTTGAGCATTGGCCGCCATCAAGGCTATCATCATCATGATCATCACCAAAGTTATCATCGCCTTCTTCCCCGGCAGCATCATTCTTGTCACCCTCATCCTCCGAATCAGATTCGATTTTAAAAGACGGGACGTCGAAAAAAGAATTATGGAGGCGCTAATTTCCTCCTTTGCTACAGCTTCAATCCTCTTCTTCATTTGATTAATCTTTCCCATTACTCTACCAATAAGGGAAGAGTCGAGCGAAGGGAAGCTTAGGTCAAGGCACTTCTCAAAATTATCAGCATATGCTAGCATCAAAGCCTCTTCGTAGGAATTCAGCATAATCTTCCTGAGAGTTGTATCAATAAACTGAGATACCAGCTGTTTGGCGTCTAAGATAGTATCGATAGCAAGTTTCATGAGGCCCTGTTTTTCTTGAACTTCTCTTTCAAAGAAATTCTCTCCGCTGCTATGCGAGCCATCTCCTCATCGGAATCTTTTTAAGTTATATGCATGGCAAAGTTCTCATCGTCGAGGAGTTGGAAAGCCTCTTTTTCCTTTAGGGTAGCAGATTCTGATTTGGCAAGAGAAACCCTCAGCTATTCCAATTCAGAAGTCGCTTCATTTTTTGCTGTAGAAAGAGAAAGCAATTGGAGGGCAGAAACTTCCTTCTGAAACTTAGTGGATTCAGCAGAAGATTTTGATGCATGCTCATTCAAAACTAACCATCTCTTGGAAATCTAAAAAACAGAAGCAGCGAAAATTAGAAAATTTGGAAGAAGAACAGCAAAGACAAAGTTAATTAAAATGAAACTCACCAAAAATTGTTGCTCTATCAGAGAGCGATAATTCCCTGCCAAATCAGAAATAGTGGATGGTGGGTGGATGGAGGTGAAGTACCCTGAGTTTAAGATAGACTGGGCTATCTCTTCAAAATCGACAGAAGGATAAGAAGATGTTGGCTTAGAAGGAATGTGCTTTAGAGTGTGGGTTGTCTCTAAAGCCAGATGCATTTGTGCGATTACATCTGGAGTGTCAGAAATCGAAATGCTAGAAAGGGGATCAATGGCAGAAGGAGTTTGCTCTGGTTTTTCTTTAGGAGCTTCTACGCTTGGGCGTTCCGAAGCTATATCAAAAGATGAACGATCCTCTTCCTCTATATCAATAACTTTTGTAATCTTCTAAGGAGTTTCCGCTTCAGTTGGTTAACTTCCTATTAATGGCCTTCTTAGTTTAGGCGAAAGATTGGATAATAGAAAGCACGCCAGAAGTTGTAGGAAGGAAAGCAACATCACTAACATGCATTGTAACCTAAGAAGCAGCTGTGAAGGACCCAAAGAGAGTAAAAGTCAGTAAAATAATTCAGGAAGCGAGAGGGATGGAAAAAAATGTTGTGCATGTAACTTACCGGAGTGGTCTGAGCAAATAGGTGACACTGGAGAAAAATGTTCAGAATCTCCCACGGAGAGAATCATTTTCCCTTTGATGTATGCTAGATCAAAAGGGGTAGCCCCAAAACCCTTTGAGGAGGGGGAAGATTCCTCAAGTTAGAAGGAATCAGCTGCTTCAATCGGTTTCCTATCTTAACAGAAGCTGCGATTAAAGACTCCACTGTCCTTTTATCAGCCACACTAAGTTCTTTGATAGGATAGATAGAAAAAAGACAAGAAAAGTAACAAGATAGAAAGAAGATAATGAAAATCTAAACTTACGAGGAGTATAAAAGACCCTACTAATATTAGAGAAACATTTAACAAAGAAAAACTGGTTTTTCCATTCTTTAAACTTACTAACCCCATTCGATATCAGCTTCTTTGGGGGGTTGGCTCTGAAGATCTAATGATTGAGAGTGTTGAGTTTGACTAGTCGGGTCAAGTGGTTAAGAACTTCATCTTTTAAGGGGGGAGTCCAGAATTTAATGCCATTACCTTAAGAGATAAGAGGTAGGTGTAGACATTTGGAGACAGCTAGATTGGAGCAATCCCGAGGTGAGAAAGAAATATGGACAGGAATTTAGGAAAAGGTAGAAATCCTCTGTGCTATATATGGACGGCAGTGTAATCGAAGAATCCTTCGGGAGGGTTATTTATGGTATCTAAGGATGGTATCAACCTCATCATGTGACGATATCAAGGAATGCTTTGAAAGAGCGTCGAGTTTCTTCGAAGAGCTCATGATTCTGCCAAGTGAAAACATTTTAGTTAAAATTTTCAAGTTTATTATGAACGTAGCATTCTTTCAAGAATTAGTAAAAAACTTACTTAAATAACTTAAACAAAACCAAAATGAAACTCCCGATTTCTGAAAAAATGTTTAAGTTAAAAGTCAAAGATATTGGGCTTTCGACAGAGTCGAAAGGAAAAGGAAAGTAACACTTAACAAATACCTCTCGATAGTGTCAAAAGACTAAATATGAGTATTTATTGAGCTTTCGACAAGGTTGAAGGAAGAGTCGAAATGTTTGTTCAATTGACACTTTTCAACAATGTCGGAAGCTCCACAGGAACTAAGTTGTTAATAGGAAATAGTTAAAGTTAACTTAAAAACTTGAACAAAAATATACGCTACAAAAATTTCATAAACAAGATAACAAAACCCTTCGACACTATTGAAACCTATGACTTAAATTTTTCATGAATGTTGCCGAAACCTTATATACTCATTGAGTCGAAAGGTCCTAACTTAAAATCATGTGCACTTAGAACATTTCGACAATGTTGGAGAAAGGCAACTCTAGAGGGTTTAGACTAATTAGACATAAAAGGTGTCGAAAGGGTCGAAGGGGCATTATGGTTTTGAAAACATACCAAAGAGAAAGGATTTCAGTCAGCACAAAAGGTTTCGACTCAGTCGAAACATTTTGCTTCTGAGAGGGATGACTACATTTTGTTTCACAACCTTTTGACAAGGTTGATCAAATTCACGCTACAATACCTTTCGACCCCATCAAAAGGGTTAAAGAAGAAAAACCAATGTTGTCACCTTTATCCCTTTCAAAGGGGTAGAAAGGTCGATTTGTGGTTCCAAGTTTTTCGTCCGTACAAATGGAAACTTCCGGGCAAGGAAAATAACAGCTATGTCTTCCCCAAACCAGATTGCAAATCCACAATTTCAAAAAAAAAAAGTAAGAAAGAAGAAAATTTTCTTAAACACACGAATCAAAACCTTTACGGAAACGGTTTCAATATGAATCAACCATTTTCAATTTCAAAATTTGGAAAACAAGAAATCAAATTCTTTTAAAATAGCAGAAACCATAAATGCTGACATAAAATGCAAAACGAGAAATAGGTTCTGTTGATTCGTGAAACTGAATTGGAAAATTTTCTTAGTAAATCAAATCAAACCTACTCTCGGGAAGTCGAAATTCAAACATTTAAAAACCGAATCCCAATTATAAGATCTGGAAAATCAAAGTCCATCTAAAACATAAAAAAAAATTATAAAAACCAAAAAAGTATCAAACTTACATTTAGATTTGATTGAACTTTGATTCATGAAAAAGAAATTTTAGGGATTTTGGAATTCGTTTACTTGTACTTGAAAATTATGTTGCAGATAAATAGAGAAGAAGAGAGAAAGAGTGTACAAATAAGAAAAGTCTTTAAAGTACTATCGGCTGCAAGATCGGATTTAAATAGACGGTGCAGATTTATGCGGGAAGAACAGAAGGCGGGAATTTTCTAGGTTTCGAGAAAGTTGACTTGGAAAGTCAAGTGCATCCCTTCGCAAGGGAGGGGGACAAATGTTACTTCAAAAATCCACCTTTTGACTTAGTCAAAACCATTCTAAGCAGAGAACAAGAGAGAAGAATTCCAGCTGGACCTTTCGAAAGAGTCGAAGGGATGCTATAGGCGGAGTCCGAAAGCTACGGGACCTTTCGAAGGTGTCGAAGGGTCTCTGCAATCGAGATTCATTAGGTTCATGCCTTCCAATCGAGAGTAATGCACCCTTCCACTTTCAGTAACCACCCTTCGACTAGGTCATTCCATATACATGATAACCTTTCGAATGAGTCAAAGAAGCATCTTTCGAAGACAATGAAGAGTAGCTTTTTGCATATGTGCCAAACCTTTATAAACCAAAGGTTTCATCTTTATTCAATCCATGCGAAAGCAAGCATTGTCCTGGATAACCCATTCGAAAGATATAATAAGCCTTTCGACCCGAGCGAAGCCAATGTGATCCAAGAGGGTTTCGCATTAAGTCACAAACAAGAGTTCAGAAGCAACCTTCAGCGTCGAAACTAGCGACACCTAAACATTATCGAAACCATTGAACAATACCTATTGGTAGAGTTGGAAACACTAGCAAGGCAATACAAAGAAGAGAGGTGCAGCTGTTCTGTTGCGGCAAAGGCGGAAGGAAACTTGAGTTATTCGGCAGCCACCTTTTAACTAAGTTGAAAGCATTAGGGTCGAAAGGTCTTAACCCGCATTTGTAAATAAGACCAAAGGGGTTAGGTTTGGGGGATCCAATTTTTCCGTTCCAAACTTGTATCTTCTTAGTCAAAATTGTTATAAACCCTAATTACCGAATTAATTTGGGAATTTAGAGAAATAAAGTCTTATTCTGCTTGTAAAACGGAAGTCGCAAATATTTCAGATTGCTTTACTGTTTTTGAAGCTTTTGTCAGTGTTAATCTTGTGTTTCAGGTGTCGCCTACATCGAAAGGACCCTGCCGACACAGTTGATACCCAGTAGATTTAAATAAATTTAGATATATGCTTCAAGCAACTTTCCTCTGAGTTTATGCTTTCTACAAGGACGAAACCAAGCATCAATCTACTAAACCTTTGATCAGTACAATGTGCCAAGAGGTCAAGCTTTTGACAAGGTCGAAACCTGGTTCCAAATCATTCCAATTTGAGTTTGCTGATCCAAATCTAAGAATTTAAGCCTATAATTTTCGACGAGGTCAAAACTCCAACCTTAGATCCTGGATTACGTCTAACACCTAATCAACCCTGCTTTTGATACAGTCGAAACCACTGCATCAAATTCTTGAATAAAGTCCTAGCCACACAATAATTAAGGCCTTTGACCGGGTTGAAACAAACTAAGAAAAACCTTATCCAAGGTATCCCATCCATTTTGAAAGGTGAGCCTTCAAAAGAAAAGCCAATCTATCTCAACAGGATCAAAAGGTTGATAAGGGAAGAAGCTGATTCTTTCGCCTAAGTCGAAAGGTCTGACTGAATAACTTCTTACTTCAATAATTTAATAAAAATGAAATTCAAGAACAATAAACTCCTTCCAATCCTCTCCATCTACCTAAAGGATAAACCTCATTCCAAAACACAACTTTGTGGTATTGACAAGATTTCTTGTTAAAATTTTGGCGCTAAAAGGAGGGCCTGAAGCTCCAACTTGGTTGAATACTCAACACTATTTGTCTCCAACCCTACTTAACCCAATCTCAAGTTTATCTACTTTGGCCAAATCATAGCTAGAAGAATCATAATATCTGAACAAGGATCCTTTGAGCCACATGAGATAGAGTTTCCCTCAAAATTCATCAAAGATTCCAATCAAAATGAAGAACAAAGATTAAGGCTAGAAGCTCCGAGAATTATACATAAGAAAAAAGCAGAATCATACGATCCTGAGAAATGGAGCTTAAATCCCTTTCATGTTGGCCCCCACCCTTATTTTTGCGTTAGGAAAGAGAACAAATGGAAGTGACAATGTATTCAATCAAATGAGAAGAACCATTCAACACTATTCTAAAGGCACAATCTTTGGAAAAAAAAGGCCGATTACAATGCCTTTGCACATAAATGGCAACAACCTACTATAAGATCACTCCAACTCAAGAAATCCAAAGGGTGGCAAAAGGAAAAGCAATTAAAGAATATGAACCTATAAGGCTAAGAAACAGAAAGTCAAAAAGCCATCCTCAAGAATTAAGTTTCAAATATAGACTTCCAAAAGAGTGTAACTTAACAACATTCATAGAGAATGTCTACTTGTATACTAAGGATGAGCTTAACTATTGGCCATCACAAAAAAAGAGCCAAAACATGAAAGGAATGTATAATGATCCTACTGTTACTACCACATGACAAATGGCCATGAAACCAATCACTGCAAAGCCCTGGAGGGGATGATCATCAATTTCTTTCGATAAGGAAAAATTCATGAATTTGTAAAAAGAATTTGAGTAACATCAATAAATAGTTTCTTTCCAAAGAAAAACCTACATGGTTGTCAATGAAATACTTCTTATATTTGGATACTACCTAAGATGGGAGCCCACCAAAGATGGTAGAAAGCCTCTGTCCACGCTGAGTTAGCTAGGGTAGAGCACCTCCTGGTAGGAGGGCGGGTAAGCCTTTAACCATGCCATAAGATGGCCTGGATAAAGCACCGAACAAGTCCTTGGATGCGCCTTTGATCAGGTCAAAGCACCTCCTGGAGGGAGAACGGAGTAAGCATTTATCCGCACCACATGATGGTCAGAGTAAAGCACTGAGCAAGCTCTAATTTACACCACGCAATGGCCAGGGTAAGGCACCTCGTGGAGGGAGGACGGTGTAAGCCTTTATCCACGCCATAAGATGGTCATGGTAAAGCAGCAAATAAGTCCCTAACCGCACCACATAATTGCCTGGGCTGGGCGTCTCCTGGAGGGAGATCGGGCAAGTCCTTGGTTCCAGACTCTAAGATGAGATAACCAAGAGCACCAGACAATAATGGACTAAGATGTCCCGGCCTAGAAGAGGCTCATTAAATAATGGACTAAGATGTCCAAGCCTAAAAAGAGGCTCATACAATAATGGACTAAAATATCTAAGCCCTAGAGGAGGCCCATCAAACAGTGGACTAAGACGTCCAAGCCCAAGAGGAGGCTCATTAAATAGAAAACTAAGATGTTCAAGCCCAAAAAATGGCATATCCAGTTATGGACAAAGACGTCCAAGCTCAAGAGGCAACTAATCAAATTACTTTTATACAAAACCTGAAGGATTCATATATCAAAGGAGCAGAACAAGAACTCCACGTATTAATACCCAAATCTGGGTTTCAGGACTTTCATTTCCAAACACCATCTATTAATACCTGAATTTGGGTTTCGGAGTTCTCATATCTGAATTTCATCAATTAATTCATGAATCTGGGTTTCAAGACATTCATTTTAGGATTTCATTCACTAATACCTGAATCTGGGTTTTGGGTCTTTATCGATCACTAACTATCTTTATTATACCTGAATCTGGGTATTGAGACTATTACTTATTCGAGCTCTAATCTGGGTGTAAAATTTCAATAATGAATTTCTATTTACCCCTCACAAATGCCCGAATCTGGGTCAAAGAATACTCTCATAAAGATTATTGTTATAAGTTTCCAAATCTGGATCATGGATTTCTAATGTTTCAAATTTCATTAACACCCAAGAATGGGTTTATGGCCCTCTACTACAAATGTTCAGATTATGATTTCTGGATTTAGCTCTTTATTAAATATCTCTTGAAGATTACTTTCCAACATTTATACCCCTGTTTGAAGGTGAAATTTCCAATCAACATGACTTGGATATTCCGACTAAACGATTGGAGTTGAATTATTAATTATTTCTCATCATGGTCAAAGATGGAATTAGGCATTTAATATAAACTATTTTCATGCAATTAACATGATGATGTTAATCTAAGCAAACGATATACACAGCCGGGTATGTCAATTTCAAGCTAGCAATTAGAAATATTGTTTGCTTCATATTTTTCAGGTAATCAGTATAGCAAAGAGAAATAAAAGATTCAGCAAACACAAAAATCAAAGTAACAGCTATCAAAAAGCATTCGGAAGTGACATTCCAAAAAAGGATTACAAATCAAGTGATATTTATGAAGTTTATATGATTTACATAAGTGATGAAATTATTTACAAAACTTATGAAGTTAGTCACATATACAAGACAAGTCTATATATTTTAAAGATACAATTGTGTCATAAGTCTTGAGTAGCCTTGCTAAGATTCTCAGCGATTGGAGGATCAACTATGTGATGAATTGCAATGCAGAAAACTTCTTTAAGTTTCTTTTCCTTCTTCCTTATGTCGTTTTTGTCGTTGATCGCATCAATTTTAGTCTTCGGAGCACGGTTGAAATCTTTGTTTACACCCTTAAGGGTCTTATTTTCCCTTTCTAACTCCGCAATGTGCTTCTGAAGGAAGTAATTATCATGTTCAAGCCTCTAGATATTGGAAACATACTCATTAATACTTTGTGAATATGTCGCTTTTTGTTGCTCATCAAAATACCTAGCTATTTCAAACTTAACTTTCCTACACCAATTCCCTACAGCATTCTCATCTAAGCCTGGGGAAGCGTTGATCATAGTAGGGAATTTCTAAGCAGTGAGGTGAGTTGACCTTGTTAGTCTGGTAAGCGAGGGAGTAGCGCAACGAACTTGGCAAATCAATATTCGAAATCTTGTCTCGCATAATATATTCTAATGATTCATGCTATGCTTGAAGTCCTTCAATTTCAATTCCAAGTCACTGATTTGTTGGATATGTTCTGATGTATTATGATCGAAACTAATTGAGGGGTTTGACTTTAGTTAGCTTCAGTGACGAGATCATTTCATCTTTGCTTTTAACGTCGGCCTCAATCTGAAAAATATATCTTTTATGCCATTTCAAGGCTTTGGTGTTATCATGGAAGCATTCTAGTAAGATATCCTCATAGTTCACTCCTTTCACATGATTTTAACAGCTTGTCTCTAAGATTAGTGATGCGTGATGATAAATCAAAGGGGAAGGAGCTGTAGATAATTGCAACTCCTTTTAAGCAAAAAGAAACAAAATAAAGTCAAAATCAAGATGAAAATTTTCTTTATTATTATAATAACAGATTACAACTTAAACAACAATGAAGTTAAAAGATAGAATAAATAATTGGCTTACTTCTAAAGCTGAGAAATTACTTTTCTAGCCTTATCTAATGAGATGGCAGAAAAGCTAACCGTTGAATCCAAAGGGATATTGACTCCTTCTGGAGTAATAACTAGTGGACATTTGTTATAGTCCCACTTCCCACCTAGAGGAATATCGCAACCACAAATTAAATTTATATGAAAATTTTTGATCTCCTTAAGAAATTTTTCTTTCTCATCACCAAGGAAGTCAAAGCGGAGACGAGGATATTCCAAGTAGAGCTTCGGTAAATCTCGTAGAAAAAAATATCTTGCTATTTTGAAGACATTAAAATTTATGCATTTTAAAGATAAAATCTTCTCGGTTTAACTTATTGACTTAAATGGTCTCTAGAAACAAGTCGACCTAATGAACAGTCACTCTGTAACAATATAATAAAACGAAGCTAAGCTTAAAGAGCAAGACTAAAACAAGTATTTAAAAATCAATACATTGTTGAATGTTTATAATTATTCATCTAGTTCATACAAAACGGACTTAGAAAATAACTCAGAGACAAATTTTTTCTTATATTACATAAGCTTTTAAGGGGGGAGATCTTGGGGAATCGATCCAACCATCAAGATACATAAACAAAGCTTGGTCTAGTTCTCTAAGATCATGTGCACCCAATTCCTTGTTTTTGTTAGATGAAAAAATATAAATGAACTAAAATCGTTAGTAATTCTAATTTAAATGAGATATGATAAATCTTATAATAAGTATATACTACATCGATTTTACATATGCCTTCAGTTAATTTTGGGGAGTTAACTTATTGCCTTTAGGGATATTTAGATCATCTCTTTAGAGAGAAAAAAGGTATAAATGTTAATGAGAAATTGACTTTAGTTTGTAATTTGTAAAATCATCCATTAATTTCTATATTTATTCTAACAATTTTAGTTGGAGATAGATATGTTAATAAGAGTAATCTTTTGCTAATTTAATTTGCTGAAGTTCTACTTGGTTTGTTTAAAATCCATTTTGGCCAATTAATTAGCTTAACTGGATAAGTAATGTGACTTTAATTTGGCAATGACATTTTTTAAAATTCTTTTCTTTTGTTACCATCTCGTTTACAAAAATATAATAATGTTAAATACCATTTATTTCAATTTTACAGTTTAATTTTTTACATAAAATACAACATTTGTTTTATACAAAATAAACTCCATAATATTTATAGACTCTTGAGAAAAAGTGTCATTTACAGCATTTACATATATATTATAGTACCATCAGCATAATGGAAAATATTAAGCTTAGTGAAAATCTAAAACCATTTCCTTACTGAATTTCTATAACTTTGTATATGAACTCTAGCACCAAAAAGTTTGACTGCTTGTGTGGGTTCATGGAATTATGAAATGACGTAGAACATAATAGATTGTATGCATTAAATTTTGTAGAATGAAATGATACTTGTTGTCTACAACAAGATGAAATATCACATAGCCATCTTGTACCAAATAATGTATAGTTAAAGAATGTAACAGGAGAAATATGGCATCTTAGAATATCCTGAAAATTATATTTCATGCCTTGAAATTAATTGGTCTTATGTGATGTTAAAAAAATTTCTTAAATGAAACGCAATTCAATATTCGCGGTTTTGTTACAATGAATTATACTATGTATACCTAAAGTACTTTTACTTTACAAGTGCATAGATTTCTTTGATGCAAAAAAAGTAGGAACATGCCACAAAATATAGGGATTTGACGTTACTTTTGATGCCAGAACTGTATTTTGGTTTGTATGCTTGTATGCATTACTACCTTTGGTCACTAGCTGCTACCTGTTCTACATTGTTTATAAAATGTTATGGATGTGTTATATGTTTTTTGATGTAAGAATATTGAGTATACTTATTATGTAATGTTACATGTTGATTATGAGATGGGTGGTTAATATAATATGTTGATCATGAAATGTGTGATTACTATAATATGATGATCATGAAATGTATGTGTTGATATTAATTGTGGTGTATATATATTGTGACTATTTGTAGAATGGAATCTGCACATAGTGATATGCAAAGATACTAAACCACGACATTTGGGAAATGCAGTGAAAAAATCAACAGCAATTTAAAAATGCAGTGAAGAAATAAACAGCGCTTTAAAAACGCTGTGGAAAATTGCAAGAGCGTTTCAGAAACGTTATAAAATGGGTTCCTAATAAGTAAAATCGCTCATAGCAACACATAAAACCGTTATAAAATTACACTCAAACACACATAAAACGCGATAAAATATATTTTATTGGCGAAGTCAAATCCAAAGAAAGTGCTTTACCTCATGAACACAAACGCTATAAAATGTATTAATAACATTAGTCAAACACTGTTAAAAACTTACTTTTTATAGTATTTACTCTATTGCCATGGTATACTTCTGACCTATAATGGCATGTCATTACACAGCATAGTCAAAAACATTATAAGCTTTTACAGTGGTTTTTAAACGTTGTAAAATGTTACCGGGATGCTTAATCTGGTTACAGGATGGTGATCATATAGGCTTTGTTTCAATCTGGATGGTTCGGCTAAAATAAAGGGATTGTATGTTGCTCGACCGAAGAGGGATGTTGTTAGAAACTCCACAGGTATTGCTCGGCTTAGGGTGGAAATAAACTGCTCGGCCAAGTAACTCGACATGTGTCGTTCGGTCTAGATATACTGGCACGCACCGCTCGGTCAAGGAGGTGGTCATACCTGGTCTGGCGCATATTAGAGAAGTTAGCATGTTATCAGGCCTGCAACAAAGAGAGGCGCTCGGCATGACTTCGCTTCAGGTCAACTACCCAAGATCCACCGTTCGGTCCTCACCTGGTTTGGCTTGTTATATTTACATGGATAGGTCTACTTATCTGGTTCGGTACTGGGTGTTAGTTTGACCGAGAATGATAAGTGAACAGTGGCTTGGTTAAGCTAAACGAGTAGGTGGAGAACAGTTCGACGTATACCGTTCGGCACTTACCATTCGGCACTTACCGCTCGGCCAGTGCCACTTAGCAGCTAGGCCCGTTCATTGTAGGTCGGCATGCCTGGTTCGATGCATGCTAGAGAAGTTAGTAGGTTATCAGGTCTACGACAAAGTGAGGCGATCGGCATGACATCGCTTCGATTCAACCCGTTATTTGCTTCAGGTCTCCTAAGGGTTTACTTCGTGTCACTTGATAATCGACCAGACATGATGGGTCGCCATTTCTTGACCGGCATTTCTCGTTCGGCATGCTTGGCTCGGTGCACAGAAGTCACCTACTATGAGCTGAGATACCTTGTTCTTGAGCCTGTGAATGAAGTCCAGCCTATCTTCGCCTATAAATAGAGAGGTAGGGGCGTAGTGAAAAGGGACCTTTTTCCAGAAATTCCGGGGAGACTCTTCCATTTGACTCATTTCTTTTCTGTTAGAACCTTTATTCAAGTTGTTGGTGTACGGATTGTATCTGTATTCAATTATTTGAAAAAGCAATAAAGATTAAACTCAAAGTGGACGTAGGCAGTTACACCGAACCACTATTAATCTGGTGTTCTAGTTTTTGCAGTTAATTTTGCATACATTCTTCTTTTTTAATTTTCTATCTTCATTAATCTCTCTACGCAAATCTCCCTTTGGGTGTTAGTGGCCAATTTTGGTGCTAACATTTTGGTGCTTTCGCCAAGAACATCATTCTTAGGTTATTAGGATCTACTTTGTCACTCTGGATTGAAAAAAAATCCCCCGAAGGAGATCCAAGTCATTCACGAGAAGTCCATTGATTCTACTCAAAGTTCCTACCAATAACTCTACAGTGGGAAGACCTTGTACCAGATCACCCTCTCAAAACGCGAACGTCAATGAGACTGCTAGCGTCCAATAAGTAGGACACAACAATCAACAAGCTAATCCGGACGCAGGGACTGTCACCGCCCAAAACCAAATGGAAGTTGTCACCAGAATAGAGTTCAACGAGCTGATGAGAGAACTCGTGTAGAACAGGAGACAACTTAACGAACAGATTCAAGCTAATGCCAACCTCATGACTCAGCTTACTCAACAACAGCATCAGAATGCTAGAGGAAGTCCCGCTTCCTACTCTTTGTCCGACAGCTCTGCCTCGTCCGATTAACCTTCTAGGCGTAGACGTCATAGAACTGAAATAATGCAAATAGGTGTTGCTGATCGATCAACCAGGGATGGTCTAGGTTCCCTACCTGGAGACATGGCCCCTCACTTACACTGGGAAATCATAGCCAAGCTGGAATAGGAAATTTATGGTCTGGAGCACGAGTGGAAGCTGGACAGCCGACTCATCAAGGTCCTAATGAAGCTGGTCCCCAGGATACACGTTTCGTAGATCGCCAATAGAGGAGACACCAACCAGAACGTTCTCGTAGGACATAAACCTACCATCTTCCATACAAACCCCAGATCTATCGGCTATGGTCAGACAGCTGATGAGACAAAATCAAGGCTTGACTAATGATGATTGGGGGATATCCAATAGTCATACTCCATTCACAAATACTATTCTACAGGCCGAGTACCCCAAGAATTTAATATGTTGACAATTCAGGCCTACGAAGGAAAGACTGATCCCCGACAGCATGTGATGAGATATGAGTCGATGATGGATTCAGCTAAAGAAAATGATTCAACTAAGTGTAGATGCTTTACAATAACTTTATTTGGAATCGCTACCATGTGTTCACCCGACTACCTTCATGGTCTATCCCCAACTTTGATGAGTTAGCGACGAAATTTGTGGAATAGTTCAGTATTCATGCCACTCGTCCAAGGACGTAATGTCCTTGTCCAGTGTGATTAAGGCTCCAGGGGAGTTATTAAAGGAGTACTTACAGAGATTTCACGTTGCGGCTACTGAAGTTAGAAACCCAAACGACCATGCCATTCTGATGGCTGTGATGCGAGGAGTAGATCTGAAATCGGAGTTTGGCGATTGACTGGCAGTAAAGCCTTCGACTACACTGGAACATTTTTATTCAAAGGCGCATCAATTTATAAGAAGGGAGGAAGTCAGGAGGATGGGGAAAGACAATGCATCAGGACCTGAAAAGGAGACTGTGAAAAGAAACATTGTTGTAAAACAATCTGGTGATAATTCAGGGAAGGTCTAGCTCAATGTCCAGAACAAGCCAGAGAAATCTAAAGGATCCGAAGAAGGGAATCCCGAAAAGAAAAGGGAAGCAGGAAATTAGAAACCAAGGATCCCAACTTATAATGAATACACTCCTCTGAATGCATCTTTGGAAAATATCTACCTATCGACTTACGGTACTTTTCAATATCGAAAGCCACGCCCAAGAAAGTCCACTGAGGAACAAAAGCAGACTGGGAAGTATTGCCACATCCACGAGACTTATGGGTACAATACCGAGGAGTGTAGGCACCTCCATGATGCTACAGAAAAGCTGATTCAGTAAAAAAAGTTGCAGGAGTTTGTCAAGAACCTGCAAGAATGCAGACAAGGAACATTAGACCCCGGTCGCGGGCAAGCTCCACGTTATTTAGAGGAACCTGCTCGAACTGTAGGTAGACTAGCCATAAACACGATAGTCGGTGGGCCTCACCTTATAGATAAGAATTGGCAAGAAATGGAGGGGTATGCTAATTCCCTAAAGCATGTAGATTTTGAATGTATTGCTAAAACACGGAGGATGAGTCCCCAGCTAAGCAGAAGCGAATGATGACTGATGATATAGTGTTCAGGAGCAGAGATGCTGATCAAGTGAAGGTGCCCACCATTGATCCGATGGTCATTTCAGCCACTAGGCCAGCATTTGTGAGGAGAATACTGATTAACTGTGGAAGTTCTGTTAACATTATCTACAAAAAAGCATATGACGAGATGAAGATGGAGATAAAGGATATAAAACCATCTAAAGTCCGTGTTCATGGCTTTAATGGTGCAGCTACTGATTTAGTGGGTTTTTTGAATTGCCAATTGAACTTGGTGAAGGTGAACGTAGGAGGGTGCGGGTCCTACCGTTCATCGTTTTGGATGTTGATTCTCCGTATAATGTGTTTCGGGGTCGACCGGCCCTGGCAGAGTTTAGGGCAACTTTGGTCCCGTGGTGTTTAACCTTGAAATTTTCGACCGATAAAGGGGTTGGTGTTGTGCATGGAGATAAAGCGACCGGTCATGCATGTTATGTGGCTGAGCTGAGAGAGGCCCAACGAAGAGAGAAAGGAAAGGTTGCGGACAGCTCCGTCCGCATCCGAGTCACTGAAGATTGACAAGTAATGCCCGAGCCTTGGCTCGAGCAACATGATCGGATCTGTAGAGACATAGATCCAAGAGATGATGATGAGGAACCCAGGGAGGCAAATCCAGCACCGGTTGAACTGATGATTGACATTCCGGACAGTTGTGATGATCCATTGCGGGTACTTAAGATTGGATCACAACTCAACCCCTCCGAGCAAATCTGGATGTTTTCGCTTGGACACAATCTGATATATGTGGGATTTCTTCCACCCTTATGAGTCATATGTGGAACACAGACCCGAGTTACATACCAGTAAAGCAAAAAAGGAGAGGCATAGACCCGGAGAGGTCCGCTTCTCTCAGAAAGGAGGTAGACAAACTCAAAGCCAATGGGTTCGTCCACGACGCCCTCTACCCTGAATGGGTGTCTAACCTCGTGGTAGTGAGAAAAGCAAATGGGAAATGGAGGACCTACGTAGATTACTTAGATTTGAACAAAGCATGCTCTAAGGATAGTTTTCTTTACCCAGAATTGATCAACTGGTCGTCAACAGCAGAACACGAGTTATTGTCATTTATGGATGCGTGCTTGGGATATAATCAAATCCTGAAGCACATTCTAGATCAAGAACACACTAGTTTTGTCACAGACGTTGGACTGTATCGTTATGTAGTGATGCCTTTCGGATTGAAAAATGCAAGAGCTACTTATCAGCGTCTGGTGAACAGGATGTTTAAAGACCAGATTGGTAGGACAATGGAAGTCTATGTGGATGACATGCTCGTGAAGTCACGGCAGTCAAACTACCACATTCGAGACTTAGCAGATATTTATGACATTCTCAGGTGTTACGGAATGAAAATCAATCCTCTGAAGTATTCCTTTGACGTTGCATTAGGAAAGTTTTTGGGTTTCATTGTTAATGCACGAGGAATTGAAGCTAACCCTGAAAAGATTCAGGCCATTCGAGACATACAAGTGCCCAGAACTGTAAAGCACATACAAAGCCTGAACGGAAAAGTGTATTCCCTTCTTCGATGTAATAAAGAAAGGAAAGAGAAATTTTGAATGGACGTCCAACTGTGAGAATGCATTCCAAGCTCGGGTAAGGCATTTGGAAAGTCCCACCGTGCTGTCGAAGCTAGTAAACCATGAAGGGTTGTATGTATACTAGGCTGTATCTCAACATGCCATCAACATGGCTTTGGTTTACGAGGAGGACCGAGTTCAAAAGCCGGTGTACTATGTCAGTAAACGTTTAACGAGGGTAGAAAAAAGTTATCCTAAAATTGAGAAGCTAGCCTACTGCTTGGTGATTGCATCACACAAGCTTCGTTTGTACTTTCAGGAACACTCGATCAGTGTTTTATACCGATCAAACCTTGCAACAGGTACTTCAATGACTAGAAACCTCTGGATGGATGTTAAAATGGAAAATTGAGTCGAGTCAGTTCGATATCACCTACCTGCCATGGAGGGCCAGACAAGGGCAAGCACTAGCGGATTTCATTGCAGAATTCACCGTATCAGACGAACCAAACAGTGATGATGTTATTCCCCTCATTCGATGGAAACCATACACCAATGGGGCATCCAACGACCGTTGGTCTTTCGCTGGTGTAATTCTTTAACTCCCGAAAACCGATCAATTTTTTATGTTATGAAGCTTGATTTCCCAGCTACAAATAACAAAGCTGAGCAAGAAGCATTGATTGCTGGCTTGAAACTTATCGGGGAACTTGGAGTGAAATCGGTTGAAATCTTTTATGACTCACAATTGGTGGTGTACCAGGTGCAGGGAGATTATCAAGCAAAGGGGCAGAGGCTTGCTCCATACCTTGCCCGGGTTCATGAACTATTGGCAGACCTTGAGTATTATGATATTTCGCATGTCCCACGTGAACACAACAGAGAAGTCGATTCATTGGAAAAATTCGCAAGTACTAGCGATGCACATCAAATGGAATTGGTTCCTGTCAAAATATTACATGCTCCGAGTATAAATGAGATGGAGGTATATTTCATGTTAGAAACAGAAATCAAGAAGGATTCATGGATAACCCCTTTCAAGCAATACCTGCTACACGGGGTTTTGGCTAAAAAAGAACGAATGACGACAAGTAATTCACAAAGCTTCACGATATATAATGCAGGATGGAATAATGTATTAAAAGGGATTCTCGGTCCCCTTACTTCAGTGCATTGCCCATGGTGAGATAAAGAGATTCCTGAAGAAAGTTCATGAAGGAGAATGTGGTGACCATTCAGAGGGGCAGACATTAGGAAAAAAGATCCTCCGCTATGGATACTATTGGCCAATTATAAATCAGGATGTCGCGGACTACGTAAGGAGATGTGGCAAATGTCAAAACTATGCAAAAATCCCGAGAGCTCCGCCAACGGAACTCACACAAATGGTTAGTCTCTGGCCATTTGCAATACGGGGGATCGATATAACCGGTTCCTTGCCTATCTTCAAAGGTGGTGCAAAATACGCAATAGTTGCGGTCGATTACTTTACCAAGTGGGCGGAAGCAGAGCCCTTAGCTACAATCACCGCCAAAAAGGTTATTAATTTCGTTGTGTGAAACATCATATGTCGTTTTGGCCTCCCGCAAACTATCATTACGGACAATGGAACTCAGTTCGAAAGTAGGGAGTTCAAAGAATTTTGTCAAAAGTATGGCATTGAGAAAAGGTTTGTAGCAGTTGCTTATCCAAAAGCCAATGGACAAGTAGAAGCCATGAACAAAATAATCAAATCCATATTGAAAAAACGTTTGGAAAAGGCTAGAGGCAAGTGGGTGGATGAGCTTTCAACAGCACTTTGGGTTTGTAGAATCACGCACAAGTCCACGACTGGCCACACTCCATTCAAATTGGCATATGGCACGGAAATTTTTATACCCATGGAACTTGAAGTTCCTTCACATCGGGTAACTCATTATGACCTTAAGACGAATCAGGATCTCTTGCTGGAATCACTGGACTATATTGACAAAAAACGTGAAGGAGCTAATTTAAGGGCGGATGCATATAGGCAGCGAGTCTCTCGATATTATAATGGAAAAGTCCGACCGAAAATCTTTGATGTAGGAGATCTCATTTTGAAGCGAGTTTTCCAAATCCCATTGCATATGAATCCCACATGGGAAGGTCCTTACGTCATTGAACGGAGGGTTGGAGAGGGAACTTTCAAGCTAGCGATCGTTGATGGCGTGACACTCCCCCGAGTATGGAATACCGAGCATCTGCAACGTTATTATACTTAGTCTATTTCTTTCGCATTTTAGTTGCAATTATTTCCATTGTATGTTTATTTCATTGATTCTTAGTTTTTGGCACGTAATAAGATAATTCAATTCGTTTTCATTAGTAAAGGCTTAAAGCCATCTTTCCCATGAACTATTGATGTTTCCGTGTGTTGTAATTCTATGGAAAAAATTAAAGTTACATTATTCTGTTTGGCATATGTACGCGCATAAAAACTTAAAAATCTCCAAATCCTCATAGTGTGGACTGGAGTACTCTGAGTCCTCAGAGTGCGGATTAGAGTATAGACGACAAAAAATCTCCAAATCCCCAAAGTGCGGACTGGAGTACTCTGAGTCCCCAGAGTGCGGACTAGAATATAAATGACTAAAAATCTCCAAGTCCCTAGAGTGCGGACTGGAGTACTCTGAGTCCCAGAGTACGGACTACAGTATAAACGACTTAAAAATCTCTAAATCCCCAAAGCGCAGTCTGGAGTACTCTGAGTCCCCAGTATGGGGACTAGAGTATAAATGACTTAAAAATCTCTAAGTCCCCAGAGTGCGGACTAGAGTACTCTGAGTCCCCAGAGTGTGGACTAGAGTATAAATGACTTGAAAATCTCAAAGTCACCAGAGTGCGGACTGGAGTGCTCTAAGTCCCTGGAGTGCGTACTAGAATATAAACGACTTCAAAATCTCTAAGTCCCCAGAGTGCGGACTGGAGTACTCTGCATCCCCGGAGGGCAGACTAGAGTATAAATGACTTAAAAATCTCTAAGTCCCCGGATTGCGGACTGGAGAGCTCTGAGTCTCCAAAGTGCGGACTAGAGTATAAACGACTTAAAATCTCCAAGTCCCCAGAGTGTGGACTGGAGTACTCTGAGTCACCAGAGTGCGGACTAGAGTATAAACGACTGGAAATCTCCAAGTCCCCAAAGTGCGGACTGGAGTACTCAGAGTCCCTAGAGTGCGGACTAGAGTATAAACGACTTAAAATCTCCAAGTCCCTAGAGTACGGACTGGAGTACTCTGAGTCCCCAGAGTGTGGACTAGAGTATAAACGACTTAAAATATCCCAGTCCCTAGAGTGCGGACTGGAGTACTCTGAGTTCCTAAAGTGCGGACTAGAGTATAAACGACTTAAAAATATCTAAGTCCCCAGAGTACGGACTGAAGTACTCTTAGTTGAGTACAATCGACTCAAAAATCTTTAAGTTCCTAGAGTGCGGACTAAAATTATTCTAAGTACCTAAAGCATGGAATAGAGGATCTACGATTCCCAAAAAAAATTCCGAGTCATATGGAATTGAACTGGGGCTTGTGTAACTCACAAGATTTTGGATTTCAACTACGAGTTATACAGTAAGCTGAACAACGAAAATCATTGAAAGCAAAAGAACAAATTTTATTCATTAATCCAAAATAAGGTTCCACTACAACTTCTCCTGAACTTGGAGCAAAAAGTCTATCTACAACAGCTATGAAAATAAATGGAAATAATTACATTATCCAGGCTGATTCTCGTTGAATGACCATGATAGCTACTTCTTTGACTTCTTCTCCTTCCTCAGTTTTTCAGACAACTCCTCCCCTATGCATTTTCTCTTGGATTTCTTGCTTGCTAGAGAAGTGGTGTTCGAGGAAGGAGGAGGAACTTCTAGTGGCCTGGTCCCACCGGGAAGAATAACCTACAGAGGCCTGTTCGGTGGGTCATCAAGTTCGATCACTTGGGGCTCAGCCTTAATTTCAGTTTTCTTCTTCCCCTCCTCGATGATTTATTCCTCCATGCTCAGCTTTGAAGTGTGTTCGGAGGAGCCTGTAATTTCAACTTCATCATGTTCTTTGATGGGCGATGGATTTTCGGATTTTTCTTCGTTAAGCGCCTCGATCACTTGAGCGTCAGGTCTGGGAGTCTCTCTCGTTTGAATTGCCTCTTCCGTTTTCTCCTCCTTCTCCATGGCGACTCGCTCCTTGGAGTTGGCTAGGAATCAGAATGCCTGCACGAAATCATAAGAGACAAGTGCTAAAATACATTTTATACTCACCAAAAATGATGGCCCTTTGAACTCAAGGAAGAAAAGTTATGTACCAGTATCCGGCTGACTCTCAGCTGTTCGGGGAGTTTCATCCTCTGGAATAGGAGATAAAACATGAATATCGAGTCCAGGATCTTTTGGGTCGTATCCAATATGCTACATGAAGGGGTCAAGTCATGGGCGACCAGTCGGCTGAATAGGAGAAGGAGCTGGACACTCAGTTCCGAACGGACTGGCAGTGTCATTCTTTCCTTTTGATGAGGAGGAGTCTCTGCTATAAAGATACTTCACTGCAGACAAGTTCAAAGGCTCATTCCCCCAAAGAAATTCCTTCACTAAAGCTCCTACGTCAACCTCTTCAGTCCCTAACTCCACCTTTTTTATTTTTATTAAAGTATCCCATGCTTTGGCCAAAGATTCGAGGTAACCCTCGCCAAAAAATGTTAGGTCGTGATGTATGAGAACTCGAGCATTGTACTCGACTATGAGTGGATCAAACATGCACTTGATTTCCTTCCTATCAACCTCAGTAGCCGCCTTAAGGCAAGAATCAATTTCTGTGAGCGCTATTCTTTTGCCCTCCTCACAGGCTTCATCCTTCAGCGCTTCAGCCTTGGAGAGTTCTTCATTGAGCATTGTTTTTAGGAGTCGTGTAGCAACAATCTCATCACAATATCACTACGACTCCTCCTGAGCAGCAGTCTTTTCTTCCTTTTCTTTGAAAAGTAGCTCTACCAACTTTTTGACTCGTTGAGCGAGCGTACTCTCTCCTTTTGAACGGAGTCTTTCTCTAAAGCTAAGGCGCCACAATGTTGAACCGCTTCATCAATTTACTTTTTGTGTGCGGCTTCCAGACTATCAACTTTCTCAGCTGTGTCTTTAGCATTTTTCTAAGCAGCTTCAAGCCGAGACTTATATGAGGAAATCTCTTCATCTTGGGCTTTAATAATGTATTTGTCATGGATGGCCTCAAGCTTCAGGCGATCGATCTCATGCTTGCGCTCAGTGGAAACTTCAGAAACTTTCTCGGCCAAGTGAACAAATGTGTCATATTAGACGTAGACATCATTTTTGCAAGCAATGGAACTTTGTTTAACGTGCCTGGGAATAGGATAGATCGTAGGAATAAACTTTAATCCATCAAAGCATATTTTTAGGAATGTGGCTTTAAGCACAGCTAGCCTCTCTGCTATCGATGGATCGTGTGCAGGGGCTGAAGAAGTTTGCTTAGCCAAAACCATGGACTTTTTGAGAGGCTCACGAGTTTGCCTAGTGCTTGATGAACCAGAATACTGGTCGTGATGATTTTCGGATTGAGATCCCCTTTGACCCATTTTCTCCTTGCTTTCTCATAGTTGCGTATGATCATTGGGGTACGAAGAATGACTATAGCTTTTCCTTCGAGACGACAACGAGTCTCGGGGACGATAATCTCTATCGCTAGTGTCGTCTCTATCTTGTCATTTTTCAAACCCCGAGTCTCGACTGGAATAATGGAAAATAGAGGATCCTCGAAGATGGTCGAATCAATGAGAGCGTCCCATACCACCTGCACGGAAATTTAGTAAGCATGAGTTAGTAAGAATAATGTGATGGCTGAAGTTTAAGTGCAAGGTGAGGTGTAAGTGTTAGTGTGTGTGTCCTAGTGTTTTCCCCTGACAGATCAGTTTCTTTAGCTTCACTTATCGGAGTTTTTTCTCCTCGATTATGGGCTTGAACACCTTCATCGCCTCTCGCGGGCGAATGAAGTTCTAGGGCTTTTGGATCATCGAAGCCATAATGAGCAAGTCGTCGGGAATAGTGAGGCCAGATAAGCCTTTCAATTAACCCTCTAAGTGTTGTGGAGACGGTTCTTTCTCCATTAGAGTAATCATTTCACTTTTGTGGTTCCCCCCACTATCTTCTTCCTTAGCTTGTAAGCTGGTTTCTTTTTCCCCTTTGAAGGGGGAGGTGTTTCATCAATGCCATATGCCTGAACCACCGGTTCTGGAGCAGGACTTACATTCTCGTCTGGTGCTTCTAACACCCAAGTTTCTCTAATCTCACCCTCCTCGGGTGTGTCGAGGCACCATTTGTAGGAGGCACTGAAGGTCCGGCCTGTCTTTTACCCTTCTTCGACGTGGGTTCGATTATAGTGACACCAGGTGGAATATTTGTTCGGCGACCTTCCACAGACAACCCAAACTTTAAGAGTGATTCATTGGAAATGATAAGTTTGATCTCCCGGTCTTCTACGGGAGTAGCGTGAATGGCCTCAGTGGCCTCAGAGTACCCAGTGCCTTCGAGATGTGGGCTGATACCTGTAAAATTTGGAGGAAGTTTAGAAACAATCCACTTCGTGCTTTAGACAAGTATTGATACGGAAATGGAACTTACTCCCTTCCAGCCATCTTCTCGCAAAGCCTGGAGGACAGCGTACATAGAACCATTCCTGCTTGAATTGGATGAATTTACTCCATGCCCTTGTCAGAATCTGACACTGAGAATGTGTCTCGAGGAATATGAAAGACGGACTGTCAGACCGCCACTTGAAGCGATAGATGTAACGGATGTCACCAATAGTGGGGAGCCTAGATAGGATACTCATAAAGAGGGTACAAGTGCCATAAATAAATGCATGACTATTGGGATGTAGTTGTGGCGAGGCAATCTCGATATATTGTAGCACTTCGCGGAGAAAGAAGTTGAATGGTGGCAAGCTATCGACCTAGCACATGAATTTGTTGCAGGCAGTATATCCATCTGGGGGTAGATGAGGACGATCTTGTCCCAATGGAACCAGTACGTCGTCAAAAGGAATTACATGGATTGAGCATACTTCGCGAAGAGCGTTTTCATTGATTCTCGAAGCTTGAGAATCAGCCGGATTGTCTAGGATTATTGCTCCATCTGTGGCATGAGGAGCCAAGTCATTAGTCACGATCGTTGGACTTGGGATATTCTGTGCAGGAGTAGTCGATGGATTAGAAGTCCTCACTACTTCCTGCTGAAAATTCATCTCGGGTTTATCTGAAACTGTGGCTGATCTTGACTTTCTAGACATCCTCAACGAGTGCCGAATTTGGGTAAACGCCTGTTTGAACTATACTTGAAAGACATCGATATTAGATATAACGACAAAGATTTCCCCCCGCGTGGTGTGTGCAAAGAATATTAATAAATTAGGGTTCTGAAAAGTAAAGTGTAGCATAGAGAGCTTTAAGTTGTCCTCTTTACAAAGTTTTAAGTTCACGTTTATTATGATTTCAATCGTGAAGTTATTAGTCTTGATCAGTTCCATGTGCTTTTGGACTTAGATTTGTGTCATAGATTTATTGGTACATGAATAAGTATGGAAATAAACAGCAATGTTATGTTCTACGAGTTGAGGTAAGGTAAGTATGTCAATGTTGTCCCCATACTTAGGACCGGTCGTCTATTCGAGTGCATATATGTCTAACCGTAACGTCTCGCTCGGTGTCGGTCCTCAAAGCCTATCCGACTTCCCCTTTCCCTTCTCTACTCACTGACCTACTTAGGCACTGAACATCAACTTAGACTTAATACGACCGACCCGGTCAAACGAGATATGTAGACCTACACACTCATTACTACTCCTTAATCACCGAATGAGACCTACTCTCTCTCTCCTTAGACCGAACGACATCCCTTACCTCTACCTCCCTAACATTACTCTCGCATGAAGACTACTGAGAACCGACTTTATAGTTGACCGACTTCCACCAAAAATACAAACGCCAACCCATTCACACTCTCTTCTCTCTCGCTCCTCGATTACCAATTTAGCGCTACTTCAACAACCTAACAACCACACTTCCACGCTCAGTGGCCCAACTGGAGTCTACGTCCTAGAAACCACCGTTATCCCTTTCCCTTCTCCTCTCCATCACACCAGCGTCAAAATTAGTTAAAGCCGTATCAATTTCCAGGCCTAAGACGTGTTCTAACTTCAAATCCGTCTTCCTCATCTACATAAATCTTACCGTCTGTAATCTGAAGAAAATTCATGAATTCGACATTCGTGCAAAACTACCTAATTTGGAAAAATCGTTTGAATGAGAAATTCATGCCTAAGAGAATGATCGAAGCTTAGGGAACCGTTAGGTTTGGGATTGAAATTTGTTTAGATTTGTTATGGGGGGAGCTATAGGGAAAACATAATGAATTCAGGGTGAGAGAGGAAGGTTGAAGAGGTAGCCGAAGTTCGAGGGAAGGTATGTTTGGA
This sequence comes from Allium cepa, assembly GCA_030765085.1. Taxonomy (NCBI): domain Eukaryota; kingdom Viridiplantae; phylum Streptophyta; class Magnoliopsida; order Asparagales; family Amaryllidaceae; genus Allium; species Allium cepa. Next base: position 564,422,031 of record CM060941.1, read on the forward strand.
GGTCCTATAGAGTCAAAGTGAAAGTAAAGAAATGAAGAAGAGAAGTGTCGGCTTTTATATATGAATAAGGGGAGGTAAATAGGCATCAACCAGTGGACCCGGTCAAGGTATCTCAGTGGTTCAATGAGCAATTATACCAAGCGCAGTGAATTTGCCAAACAAGTGGCTCGGCGCACGAACATCGACCGATCCACGTCAAAGACATGGCACGATAAAGAAACGGATTCTGTACATTGAGTGAAGAAGGTTGGGTTTGGTAAACCCAAACGTGGTTCAGCATTTAGGAGATCGTGTGAATCAACTTGTGAGAAGTCGGAGCAAGGTTTAAAGAAAAACATGGATTACTCATTGTTCAAAGCACATCATGTTGGCTCACACAATACGCTTTGGGGGTAAATGTTACCCGGATGCTTGACCCAGTTACAGGATGCTGATCATAGAGGCTTTGTTTCAACTGGATGATTCATCCAAAATAAAGAGATTGTATATCGCTCGACTGAAGAGGGATGTTGTTAGAAACTCCGCACATGTCGCTCCGCTTAGGGTGGAAATACACCGCTCGGCTAAGTAACTCGACATGTGTTGTTCGGTCTAGATATACTGGCACACACCGCTCGGTCAAGGAGGTATAGTCATACCTAGTCCGGTGCATATTAGAGAAGTTAGCAAGTTATCAGGCCTGCAACAAAGGGAGGCGTCGACATGACTTCGCTTTTGGTCAACTACACAAGATCCACCATCCGGTCTCCTCACGTGGTTCGGCTCGGTACATTTGCATGGATCGGTCTACTTACCTGGTTTGGTACTAGGTGTTAGTTCGATCGAGAACGATAAGTAAGCAATGGCTCAGTCAAGGTAAATGAGTAGGCGGAGAACGATTCGGCATATACCGCTCGGCACTTACCGCTCGGCCAGTGTCCCTCAGAGCTAGGCCTGGTCATTGTATGTCGGCACGCCTGGTTTGTTGCATGCTATAGGAGTTAGCAGGTTATCAAGCCTACAACAAAGTAAGGCGATCGACACGACTTTGCTTCAAGTCAACCCGCTATTTTCTTTGGGTCTCTTGAGGGTTTACTTCGAGTCACTTGATAATCGACCAGACATGATGGGTCGGCATTTCTCGACCGGCATTTCTCATTCAGCATGTTTTGTTCGACATGCCTACCTCGGTGCATAGAAGTCACCTACTATGGGCCAAGATACCTTGTTCCTGGGCCCGTAAAGGAAGCGCAGCTATCTTCACCTATAAATAGAGGGGCAGGGGCGCAGTGAAAAAGGACCTTTTTTGGGGAACTCCGGGAAGTCTCTGCCATTTTCAAGACTCGTTTCTTTTCTGTTAGAACTTGTATTCAAGTTGTTGGTATACTGATTGTATCTATACTCAATTATTTGAAAAAGCAATGAAGATTAAAATCAAAGTGAACGCAGGCTGTTACGCCGAACCACTATAAATATGATGTTCTAGTTTTTGCATTTAATGTTGCATACATTCCTCTATTTTAATTTTCTATCATCATTAATCTCTGTACAAAAATCTCTCTTTGGATGTTAGTGACCAATTTTGGTGCTAACATAAAAGTTCCAGTTTGTTGTAGTGTATATTATGGTCGACCCTAATATGTATAAGAGAAAGGGTCAAACATGGAGAAATAAAAAGAGATCTTATACATTTATTTCTCATAATATATATACTTATAATTTCTCCATCTCTTAGATACTGATTCTAATTAGATCTTAAGAGAAAAGCTCTCTTCTTTGTTCCCACTTCATCTTCACCATTAGAGTACTTCAAGCTAGGCCTTAAGAACCATAACTAAAATCGAAAAGAAATTTTCGAAGGCCTATTTACATGTACAAATTATGCACTTTCATTGAGGTAATTCCTTAATCATCGATTAAATATGTCATTTAAATTGATTAATATATATTGGCCATGAAAAGATAAGAATTTCATATATATATATATAGTCTAACATATATATGTTGAATTCCAAACATTGATTTATTGATTTTCATTTAAATTTTGATTCAAACACTGATTTTCATTTAAGTCCGTAGATGTAGTGAATGGAAAAGGGGTATCTAGGTCTAGTAATAGCCCCTGATTCGAGCCCTGCCTTACACACATTTCTCGCAAAAAATGGTACCCTAAGGGTTATAGGTGCCATGATTTAAAGCAGATAGGAACAACTTAATCCCCCTTTCGAGTTGGTCGGTGCACTGGCCCTCCTGGAGGTCCTCCATAGAGGGAGTTTCTAAAAAAGTATTTCAATTTGATATATAATTTTTTAATATAATTATGATTCAAACATTGATTCTCATTAAAACTTAAATTGAAAGGAAATCCTAGATGATATGATTTTATTTGATCATACAATTAATTATTATGATTTGATAAATTTCTTTGAGCGCCTATTATGGCTAATAATCTAAGTTGATATTTTTTGTATGTAGAATTTTTATTATACATAGACATGTCTTATATGTTTGTGTGTATGTACATATCTTATATATACGTGTTTATATTTATGTATGTGTATATATGTATATGCAAATGTAATTTAAATCAATTTGCATATTAATGTATATACAGACACACACACAGATGCGTGTGTGTGTGTGTCTACATATATTATATTTAGGCCGAAATATAAATATATTGACATATATGTATATATGAATTAATACACGTGTGTATGTTTCATTTGTAATATGCATGTATATTAAACGCCAAATATATATATATATATATATATATATATATATGCATATAATGTTTTCTATTAAAATATGTGTGTGTGTATAATTATAAATCAAAATGCTTTCTATTTACATATGTGTGTACAATTATAATCCAAATAACTATACATATACATATATTATCATCAATGCATTTGTTTCTTTTATCATGTTGTTATGTTTACATGAAATTAAACTAATACATATGTTGAGTGTATTGATATCGCAGAGTGAAGGTTGCATCATTGGTTCAACATCTGGATGATGCAATACAAACTCAATTTAACTTTCGTCCATCAAATAAGACAATTGGTCATAATTTGATTTTTTTTTCTTGTTGATCGATATTTTATCACCATAGTTAGCGTTGCTATGAAGTTTAAGAATACAAAGAATCAAAGAGGTCCTAAAAGGTAAATTATCCTTGTGTTGAATGTAATTTCAGTCTCAAATTACTACTTTTTGATGCCCGTATACCTAAAGGAATCTTGCAGAGGGGTAGATATTAGTCCGTGAGATGATGGTTTTGATGACAACAACCTTAGAATAGATTAAAATATAAATACTAACATTATAAGTTTAGATAAATATGTATATGCAGGATTTAACCATGCAGGTACCAAGAATGAAGACTGTACAGTATAGAGATTCAAGATATCAAGGTTGAAGACTCATAAGTATGAAGAATATCAAGAGTTCAAGAATTGAAGTAATTTATTCTTTAATTAGAAATTTTGTTAAAACTCGTAGAAAAGCACTGTCATCTTAAAATCCAATTTATTCGTGGAATGGAATCCACTTCGAGCATGTTAAAGGGATGGAACCTACGAAAAATCTAGTGGAATATTGTTTTGTATCCGCTAACTTTTTATTCAAAATGATTTTTCAAAATTATATCATGTTTTCAAAATGTTTTCAAAACCTTCCTTTTAAAAGCATCAAAAACCTCTATCCTGATTTTAAAAAAAATTAACCTCAAAATTATCTTTAAATTCAAAGTCAAAATTACTCCTAATTTTAAACTATCTTTTAAAATAATATATTTAACTTTTAAATATTTATACTTAAGATTTAAATAAAAAATTATAGTTAAATTATATATATATTATTCTCTATATTTACTTATGTATTTTAACTATATTCAAGTATGTTAGAAAAGTTTAAAATAGTTTTAATATAAGATAAAGGTTATTTTCAAAGAAAATAAAATCATCGAAAATTGCTTTAGGATGTCGACATGCCTATGGTGACCATGTCGACATGGTGTCAGTTGAGTTCAAAATTTAACTTTCAAAAGAAGTGTCTATTCACCATAACTCTTCATGAATGGACATGGCTATTGTTCTAAATAGGGGTTAGTTTCAACGAATTTTAGATCAGATTTTCTGGTTTTTCACTCCTCTTCTTCTTCCACATTTCTTAATACATACTCTTACCATTACTCTGCCGAAATCAATATTGAATCATACTCGATTACTTCTAGTTTGATTCTCTATCACTCTCTCAACAAGGTTCTCGGTGCTATTCAGAGTTATAGACTTCTTTGTAATCTATTAAGCGAGAAAAGGTGTGATTGTGGCCTTGAACATCAATCAAGCGAGAAAAGGTGTGATTGTAGCCTTGGTAAATCAATTGGGCAAACTTGTGGTCCGGAAATCAAGTATGTCTACCCAGAGGATTGAAATTCTGGAGGGTGTACCTCGTAGCCTTGAAATCGAGGGTGTAATTGTACAATTGCTTTTGAAAGGAAATCCGTGCTTGTGTTGCGGGTCTGGATGTAGGGTAACTCCGAACCAGTATAAAATCCGGTGTCTTCTTTCCTTTACTGCTTTTATTTTATTTCTGCATCTGTGTTTGTTTCTATGATTATCGCTGTATATGTAGATTGCATACATCTGTGTCTAAATTAACATAAACTCCAAAAGATTTAGTAATTCTTTATAAACACTATTCACCCCTCCTCTCTCTAGTGTTAATCCTAGCCTTAAGATTCGTAATCCACATTTCTTTCAATTGGTATCAGAGCAAGGTTTTCAAAGTTTCATAATCTGATTTCTGAAAAGTTTTCAAAATGGCTACCAACACTGGTGCCTTACTAAGACTAGTATTCCTATCACTAGTTCATTTGTAGAAGGTCAGTCTACTGTCAGACCATCACTTTTTAATGGCAGTAACTATGCATATTGGCATGTAGGATGAAAATATACTTACAATCTATAGGATTAGACACTTGGAATATTACACAAACTGAATACTTCGAACCCACAACTGATTTTGCACAGTGGACTGTTGAGAAAAAGACTATTGCACAGAATAATTCTAAGGCAATGAATATTTTGTTTTGTTCACTAGATAGAAATGAATTCAATAGAGTATCAGTTTGTAAGTCTGCATATGAAATCTGGAAAACTTTGCAAGTTACCCACGAAGGAACAAGCAAAGTTAAACAGACCAAAATTTTCATGCTCATAAATTAGTTTCAATTATTTAAAATGGATCCTAATGAGTCTATTTCAGATATGTATAGTAGATTTCAGGATATTGTGCATTCTCTAATATCGTTAGGAAAGAATTTTCTGAAGAAGATCAAGTTAGAAAGATTTTAAATTCTCTTACTCCAGAATGGGATCAAAAGCCACTTGCTATCGAAGAGGCAAACAACATCAATACTTTAAAGATAGAAGAATTAATTGGAAATCTAATGTCGTATGAAGTTCAAATGATCGGGAGAAGAGAAAACAAAGCATCTGAAAAGAAATCAATGGCATTCAATGCATTGACCGATGGATTAGACTCAAACAGTGATAATGATGAAGAGATAGCCTTTATGACCAGAAATTTTAGGAAATTTCTGAAATACAAAAAGATAAATAATCTCAAGAGAAACAACTATAAGAACTCTGGAAATCAGAATGTAGTGCCAAATAATGTCAAATGTTACAGCTGGGATGAACCAGGCCATTTCAAAAGAGACTGTCCGTATCCAAATAGGCAAAATCCTCCTATGAACAATGATCCAGCAAAGAAACGGAAGCGTGCATTTACTGCTACTCTAGATGACTCAGACTCGTCCTTAAGTGATGATGATCAGAAGACAGATAATTCGAATTTGTGTTTCACAGCTGTTCATGACTCCGACGAATTCAAAGAAACGGACTCAGAAAAAGGTACACGTTTACAATACAATTGGTTGAAATTGCTTGCTTAGAATTAGTCGCTTGATTGCTTGATTGATTGATTTTGAATTGGTGTGTTGTTTGAATTTTTATTTTTTTATTTTTATCTTATTATTTTATTTTATTTTTTTAATAGTATAATTTTCTGAAATATACTATAAATATTTCAGATATATATAGACATTAAAAATAATAAGTATATTTATATATATATATATATATATATATATATTAGAGAACTTAGGAAAAATAAATTATCAAAATTCACTAGCACGTGTCGACATGGTCCCTACCATGATGTCGACATGGGTACCAGAATTTGAATTTCAAAATTTGAATTCAAATGTTTGAATTTCCCTCCGTCTTTTCACTTCATTCAATTCTCCGAAAAGCTACCTTTTGACCAGAGAATATGTCCTTTGAGAATCTATTTATTCACTATCTTTTATCATATCTTTTCACTCTCATTTTCAAATTCAAACTCTCTCTTCAAAACTTCAAGCTCTCTACTCTCTACTTTAATGTCTTCTTTAAGCAACCCCTCCACCATGAGAATTTTCAGAAAAATAAAAGAGCAATTATTCAATGATCCGGAGGCAATAAAAGCATACATCAATTATGCTAATTATGCCGAAGTCCATCCTGGAAAGTTTGCTATTTTTCAAGATTTCTCTTCTTATGAACTTGATTCTCTTTTTGCAAACAATGGAGTTCTTAGTCTTATTGATGCTTCTCAAAATGATTTTGTTTGCTATCCAAATCTTGTCAAAAAAAATTATGCTAATTTAAACCGAGGATTTTATCATGGAAATGAGGATGAAATTTGGAGTAGTGTCAAAGGCACTAGAATTGTTTTGAATTGTGATCTTTTGGGTACCATTCTCAATTGCAAGTGTACGGGAATGGATCTTTCTAATTTTAAAATCGATGAAAATGATCGTGAGACATTTCATCACATTTTCGAAGGGAATGATAATTTTGAATTAAAAAATCGTAATTTTCAATCGAAGGCAAGGATTGTCAATCTTCTTTTGCAACATACTTTGACCCCAAGATCGAGGAATTTTAACAATCCTACTTCAAAAGTTTTCAAAGCTCTTTTTGCTATTTTTGGAAATTATGACATAAATTGGGCGCAAGTTATTTTGGATGAACTTCGTCCTAAAAATCTTGAAATGGGTGAGAATACTTTATATCATGGAATTTATCTCACTCGGATTTTTAACTATTTTGGAGTGGATTTCAAAGGCGAAGAATTTATTTCTAGAAAAGTTTTCAATCATTCCAACATTTCGCTTATGAAAACTCCATTTGTTTTCAACCTTATGAGACCCTTGCCGAATAGGAAGAGCGTTTGACCCATGAGGAAATGGAAGAAGAGGAAGAGGAAGAAGAAGAAGAAGAAGGGGATGAAATGGAAATTGGAGAAGAAGAAGGTGAAACCTCTTTGGAAAGCATTGACTATCCTCCTAATCCATCCACCAAAACCCTTCTCAAAAATAAAATATGATTGCTGAGAATCAACGGATTCTTAAATGATCCGTTAGTAAGAAGTTGGACAAAATTTCATCCAAGATGCACAAGTTCATTTCCAAAGTCAGCAAGAAACTTGGACTTTCTTCATCATCATCATTCTCTAACTAGTTTTATCTCTTCGTATCTTGTTGTATGTGTTTTAGTTTGTTTAGTTCGAAAGTTTATGTAGTTTGGTGTGTGTTTAATCATTGTAACATCTTAGTATGCAATGAAATGAAATTTCTTTTCTGTTATCTACCTTACCTTATCTCCAGAATAAATGTTAGTATAATATATACATATACACAATTATTCACAAAATCAAATTAGTCATAAGTTTTCACTAACCCATGTCGACATCCCCTCTATGACCATGTTGACATGTACTGGTCAGAAATGACAATTGATTTTGAATTTGAAATTTGAATAACAACCGTATGTCTATTCATTTCAAACGAATTTGTACACCTATATATACCTATTTCTTGCAGAATTCTTCACTGAAAATTATTTCCTATCTTCTAATTCTTCATGTCTTTCACAAATTCAACTATGGTTAATCCAATTCATAATTTATCCGAAAATCTTGAACAAACTCTTAATTCGTTCAAGAGTATTCTCTTGTTCATTCTTCGTAACCAGCGACACTTAGAATTGAGTCAAATGCAGATGATCAAGGAGCAAGAAAGGCATTTCGATGCAATACGATGGATGATTTTCTCCCTACATAAGGATGATAAAAAAGCACATCCTCCAGTCTCTCTCACCAACGACAATGGTAATTGGGATGTTATTAAGGCAGGTCCAATCTTTGGAGAAGAATGATGGGTGGAAGTTCCACGTAACGTTTGATTTTTATTCGTTTGCTTTGTTTGAATTGTTTGTTTGAATTAATTTGATTTGGTTTGGATTGATATTCGGCGTGGATTGATTTCTTAAATTGGTTTGATGGTTGCTACATAAAACATGTATATTTATACACACATTGAAATGTATATAATCCCTGATTAATTATCATGTTCATAAGGATAATTATTTCTTAATCTATCTATTATATATTCCATTGTATAGTTTATTAATACAGGTACTCTAGTCCAAGAATGAAGGGAGTTAGTTTTTGTTGATGACAAAGGGGAAGAAATATAAAATAGGATTAGTTAGGCATAAATAAGGGGGAGTTATTAGGATAGAAGTAATATTTTAAAAACAAAGGTTGTCAACATCAAAAGGGGGAGATTGTTAGTCCATGAGATGATGGTTTTGATGACAACAACCTTAGAATAGATTAAAATATAAATACTAACATCATAAGTTTAGATAAATATGTATATGGAGGATTTAACCATGCAGGTACCAAGAATGAAGACTGTACAGTATAGAGATTCAAGATATCAAGATTGAAGACTCATGAGTATCAAGAATATCAAGAGTTCAAGAATTGAAGTAATTTATTCTTTAATTAGAAATTTTGTTAGAACTCATAGAAAAACGCTAGCGTCTTAAAGTCCAATTTATTCGTGGAATGGAATCCATTTCGAGCCTGTTAAAGGGATGGAACCCTAAGTAGGATGGAACCTACGAAAAATCTAGTGGAACATTGCTTTGTATCCTCTAACTTTTTATTCAAAATGATTTTTCAAAATTATATCATTCAAAATGTTTTCAAAACCTTCCTTTTAAAAGCATCAAAAACCTCTATCCTGATTTTAAATAATTTTAGCCTCAAAATTATCTTTAAATTCAACGTCAAAATTACTCCTGATTTTAAACTATCTTTTAAAATAATATATTTAACTTTTAAATATTTATACTTAAGATTTAAATATAAAATTACAGTTAAATTTTATATATATTATTCTCTATATTTACTTATGTATTTTAACTATAGTCAAGTATATTAGAAAAGTTTAAAATAGTTTTAATATAAGATAAAGGTTATTTTCAAAAAAAATCAAATCATCAAAAATTGCTTTGGGATGTCGACATGCCTATGGTGACCATGTCGACATGGTGTCAGTTGAGTTGAAAATTTAAATTTCAAAAGATGTGTCTATTCGCCATAACTCTTCATGAATGAACATGGCTGTTGTTCTTCTATAAATAGGGGTTAGTTTCAACGAATTTTAGATCAGATTTTTTGGTTTTTCACTCCTCTTCTTCTTCCACATTTCTTAATACATACTTTTACCATTACTCTGCCGAAATCAATATTGAATCATACTCGATTACTTCTAGTTTGATTCTCTATCACTATCTCAACAAGGTTCTCAGTGCTATTCAGAGTTGTAGACTTCTTTATAATCTATTAAGCAAGAAAAGGTGTGATTGTGGCCTTGAACATCAATCAAGCGAGAAAAGGTGTGATTGTAGCCTTGGTAAATCAATTGGGTAAACTTGTGGTCCGAAAATCAAGTATCTCTACCCAGAGGATTGAAATTCTGGAGGGTGTACCTCGTAGCCTTGAAATCGAGGGTGTAATTGTACAATTACTTTTGAAAGGAAATATGTACTTGTGTTGCGGGACTGGATGTAGGGTAACTCCGAAACAGTATAAAATCCGATGTGTTCTTTACTTTACTGCTTTTATTTTATTTCTGCATCTATGTTTGTTTCTACGATTATCCCTGTATCTGTAGATTGCATACATCTGTGTCTAAATTAACATAAACTCAAAAAGATTTAGTAATTCTTTATAAACACTATTCACCCCCTCCCCCCTCCTCTAGTGTTAATCCTAGCCTTAAGATCCATCATCCGCATTTTTTTCTGTAGAGACTGACCCATTCTATTGCCCATCCCTGTTTCGCGTAACACATCGAAGTCGGAGTAAAGAACTAGTGATTTCACGGGCCAAAACCATGCTTTAAATTTCCCTAGGGACCAACGAGTCGACGATCAAGTTGTCAAGTCCAAGTTGTTGTTGCAACAAGCATAGTGCAAAATAAATGCTTAGGTAAGGAAGGGTGGATTTGGAAATCAAATCAAAACTGGATTTATACTAAATCTGATTCTATATAATTTGCATATTTGTTCATAAGAATACAAAATTGACCTTCGGATAAAGTTAATAAAAGGATGTTTTTCAAATTGACATTTTTGCTCTACTACACGACCCTCTAGATCCAACAACTTATGTTAGTGCAGTTGGTAGTTTGATGTATATAGTTTATACAAAACTCGGCTATCCATATGGCACTAGAGTAATTAGTCAATGTATGGCTAACTATTGGAAATCTCATTGGGAAGCGGTTAAAGTTATTTTAGAGGAATCAATATTTAGGGTTTGTTTTTTGGTAGTGGAAAGGACTTCATTTTGGTTGGTTACAGTAATTCAGATTATGTTAGTGATAGGGTTCGAAGAAAGTCAACAAAGGTATGTGTTTACACTTAATTATAAAACTATTAGTTAGAGAGCAATATTGTAGCATTATCTATTATGGAGGTTAAGTCGATAGCTAGTGTTGAAGCAGCTAAGGTGACAATTTATATGAAGTGATTGTAGTGTTATTTGGTTATTATTGATGATATTTAATAGTGAATTACGATGATCAAATAGAAATTCACTTAGTTGAAATCTAGCTTTCAGTTCTTGTACAAGCATACCGAGGTAACGATCGGTTGTTATGAACAAAGCAAAATTGGTTTACCTTTAGAAAATTCACACTAAGGATAATGCAATGAATATGCTTGCTCGACCGTTGCCTATTAGGGAACTCCATCAATGCTCAGAATTTGTTTGCATGTTAAAGTGCTAAGTGAAACTTAGTGGCACACTACGGGGATAAAGGATTTCTTGTTTAGTGATTGGACTATATTGGTTTCCTTCATGCTTGTGAGATTGATTTAGTTTTATCGTCTTTGTGTGGGTACATTTAACATTCCATTGGTAGGTGATGGTCTTACCAAATCTCCTTGGCAAAGTGTAATGGATGATGACTATGCCAAATCTCATTATGAAAGTATCTTATTTTTTTGGTTATCTTAATATTAGTTGGAAGTGAAGTCGATTTAGTCTTGACTGATAGATATATTTTATCATGGTGGAGTGCTGATACGCATGACATAATATATCTGAGTTGAAAAGCATTTTGATATGCACAAAGACCCTGTACACGATTTTTACTGCAGATGATAATTAAAAGAAGAAGAAGAGAGAATTGAGAGGAAAAATGAAGAAGTGAATTAAACTAGCCTGCACCATCCTTTCATTTCAGAAACATATATAGAGATATTATAGTTTCTAGATCCTATTCAATACAGCTGGATGATTCTCACTGGACAAACAACCTAGGCCACTAATAAAATTCATGGAGAGAGAAATTTGTTATAACAGAATGGTGCACTTTTGTAGATGGTAGGCAGTAGCCACTTTATATAACGGTGAGGCAAACTGGTTACTCTTTTGGGTCAGGTAACCACAGGTGTAGTGGTGCTAGCTTTTGCATCAATATCCTTATAGAAGTACGACCTTGTCCTCGAGGTCTGTTGGGTTAGTGGCGGTGGTGCAGTGAGGTAGTAGTGGAGAAGTAATGGTATGTTGTGGATTGGGATAGAGTTTAGGCAAAAAAAGACATTAAAACAGGGTGAATACGATTATCTTGAGGCATCTGCTTGTATGCAACCGGCCCAATTCATTCGACAAGTCGATAAGGACCAAAATATTTCTTGGATAATTTGTGGTGAGAGGGTCGAACGGAGAGTTGGCCATACTGTTGAAGCTTAACAAAGACCCAAGATCCTATATCGAATTCTTTGTCTTTTCGATGAAGGTCTGCATGACTCTTTATTCATGCTTGTGCACGTTGAAGATTTTATTAAGAGTATGCAGTAATTGATCCCTACCCGATGCCCAGGTTTATATTTCTTGTGTGTCTGCTGGCCAAGAATGTAATCTGAAAGTGCTGGGGGTTGCGATCATATACTGCTTTGTATGGGGAATGCCAATGGAAGAATGCGAACAAGTATTATACCAATACTCAGCCCACGGAAGGCATTTCGTTCACTTAGATGGTATATCACCGCAAATAGCTTGTAAGTATGTTCCCAAGCAACGATTTACTACTTCCGTTTGGCCGTCGCTTTGTGAATGATATGCGCTACTCATTTTTAGTGTTGTATTATGAATGTGAAATATCTCCTTTCAAAATTGGCTCATGAACACTCGGTCTCTATCGGAGACTATGGATTTAGGAAATTTGCGTAAGATGACATATTCTTGGATGAAATGTGATGCTAATTGTGTGGCAGTTATGGAAATAGGCAGCAGGCAGAAATATGCATATTTGGAGAGGCGGCCAATGATGACCCACATACCAGTATTTCTGGACAATGGAGGAAGATATGCAATGAAGTCCATCGATATATCATCCCAGATTTGGTTGGAAACTGGTAGTGGTTGAAGGAGTCCTTTTGGTGGTTTGTTTTTTGGTTTATCTTGTGGACAGGTGGAGCACTGGTTGACATAGTCATGGATGGACTGCAGCAAATTAGGCCAGTAAAAACTGCCTACAACTCTACACATTGTACCTTTAATACCTGAATGGCCACCAGTTCTGGAGGAGTAACAAGCATCCATGATATCTTTGCAGAGGTCCACATCAGTTGGAATATAGAGTCGTATGCCATGAAAGAGCAGACCATCATGAAGGTGGAGCCATGGTTGATCATTGGCAATGTGAGTTTCGTCCAACATTTGTTGTGCCATTGGGTCATTTTGTAGAGCACGTTGTATGCGAGCTACGAAATCCATCGTTGGTGTTGATAAAGCTACCATAGTTGCCTCAGACATCTAACGAGATAGCCCATCAATGACACAAATTTCATTTCCTAGTTTAAATCGAATAAAAAAATCAAAACCGAATAGTTTAGAAATCCATTTGTGCTGCTCCGATGTTTGTATTGTTTGGGTTAGGAGTTGGCGTAGGCTATGGTGATCAGTGGTGATCGTGAAATGGCAGCCTAGCAAATAGTGACTCCATTTCTAGACTACTGACGTGATTGCGAACATTTCGCATGAATATGTTGAAGCCGGTTGGAGTCGAGGAGGACGGCGTTAGCTGTGGAAGATTATTGGATGATGTTGCTGAGAGAGTACGACGTCGTAAGCCTTTCCTGATGCATCAGTATGAAGGTCGAATGGCTTGTAGAAGTCTGGAATGGCGAGTATCGGTGCACGGGTAATGGCATGTTTGAGAGAGAGAAAAGCATCTTGGACTTATTGGTTCCAGCAGAACGTTTCGCCTTTTTTAAGCAAATCATTTATTGGGTCTACGATGGAAGCATGCCCGTTAATAAAGCGTCTATAATAGCCTGTTAAACCTAAAAGCCCTTTATCGCAGTTAGGTTCTTAGTCCAAGACTAATTAATCACCGCTTCGACTCTTGATGGATCAACTCGTACTCCATGGAAAACAGTGTGGCCCAAGTAGTATAAAGTTGTGAGCCCAAAAATACATTTTGAAGGGTTGGCATAAAATTGATGTGTGTTCAAGATGTCTAAGGTGGCTTTAAGGTGAGAGAGATGAGAATCCCATGATCTACTATAAATGAGTATATCGTCAAAAAACACCAATATAAATTTTTGAAGATGTGGGCAGAAATGTTGTTCATTGTGGTTTGGAACGTGGAGGATGCATTAGTTAAACCAAAAGGCATGACGAGAAATTCGTAATGGCCTTCATGAGTTCTAAATGTGGTTTTGGGAATGTAGGGTAAGTGGACCCGGATTTTAAAAATAGTCATTATGAAAATCCAACTTAGAGAAGTATGTAGATCCGTGTAATTCATCAACGGTAGGGATGAGAAATCAGTCTTTAATAGTGATTGTGTTTAAGGCCCGGTAGTCTGTAGAAAAGCAGCATTATCCATCTTACTATCTGACGAGAAAGATGGGTAAGGAAAATGGGCTTGTAGAGGGTCGGATTATTTTGGATTTGAGCATGTCGTGGATTTGAGATTCAATTTTGTTTTTTTATAAAGTATGGGTAACGGTAAGGTTCGATGGTAACGGTTAGAGGTTAGCTTGGAGAGTGATGTGATGGTCTCGGTCTCTATGTGGAGGTAGGTTAGTTGGTGTGCGGAAAAGGTCAAAGTATTGTTTTAGGATATTATCGATATCTGGATGCAAGGGAAGTGGGCTGTCTGAATTTGATGGTCCTTGATACGGAGTTACATTTAGGTGGAAATAATAAGAAATGGTCGAGGTGGTGTGCAAATGTTTCAACTGATTAAGAGGGATCTCAGTTTGGGCTCTCTTGGACAGCCTAAACCAATACTGTGATGGTTTTTGATTGTAAGTGAACTGCATTGACATGTTTTTATAATCCACAATAATAGTGCCTAATTGTTGCAGCCATTGTTTGCCAAAAACAACATCAATTCCAGAAATCTGAAGCAAGAAGAAATCTGTGACAAATTTGCATCCATTAATATGAACTTCCACGCATCGGAAAACTCCTTCGCAACGCAGGCGATCCCTGTTTCCCACAGTGACTTGAAATTCACGGGTCTTTTCAATGGCCGGTCCTAAGAATCGAGCTATCTTTGGTTGGATATAATTGTGGGTGCATGATGTGCACGTAAATGTACATATCTTTGCTACCATATTTAATCTATTTAAATTAAATAAATGGTCATATTTGGTATTTTAATTTATTTAAACCAAAATTCAAATTATTTTCAAATTGTCAAATATTCATCTTCATATAGGGGTAAAATAGTCATTTTTGTGCATTTATTAAATTGTGAAAATTTACTTGGAATTTTCTATGTTGTTTTATAGGAAATTTAGTGAATTTTTAAAGTGGTTTCATGATGATATATGCATGCACAAGAGTGAAGAGAACAAATGAAGACCGAAATAATTCAAAATGGTGATCGTGGATGTTGGGCGGATTCTCACCCAGAAGGTCTCGAGACCGAGAAGCGTAAACTTCACCCGGGCTGGCAACCCCCATTCCACCCAGTAAGGAGTTCATTCAACACTCATGTCCAAAGTTCCATTCGGCATCCCCATGCGAGGTTCATTCGGCATCTCCATGTGCTCAAGTGCTAAAGCCCATCCAACATCCCCTTGGCAGCAGTTCCATTCGGCACGAAGGCCACCGGACCAACCCCCCACATCTCCATGCCGGTCCAAACCAAGGCCCAACTACCGAATGAGACCATGCCGAACCATAGCCTCGCCTCCACACCACCGAACCAGATGATGAGGTACCACTACCGGACCACCCCTCAGCCGAACCAAAGCTTCTCCTCCACTACCGGACGAGAACCAACACCGGTCCAAACTCCATCTCCACACTACCACCGGACCACATAGCACCACCGGACCAACTGCAAACCTCACCACCGAATGATCCACCATCCCACTCCATCACCGGTCCAAGCTCCATACCGAATAAAAGGCTCGCCGAACCAACACAGTTGCCAGTCCAGATCGCTTCAGCCCGGGCCCACCAGCAGTTATATACTTCCAAGACCCCTGCCCCCTACCTCATTCTATAAATAGAGGGGCAGGGGTACAACAATGGCAGACAAGTTTGAGAGCTCAAGCAAGGAAGGAACTTTCAAACTACTTTCATACACTTGTATACAACGCATTGTACTTGTAACCTGAAAGAAAGAAGATAATAACATATAAAGTGGACGTAGGCACATTCTGGCCGAACCACTATAAATCTGTGTGTCTTTTACATTTCAGCCCCTACTTTTCTCATATTTACATACTCATCTAAAATCATTGAAAATTACATATAATCGACTAAATAACACGACTTGGAGGTGTTTGTCCATTTTTTGTGCAAACATTTTTGGTGTTTTCACTGAGAGCTGAACTCAAGCTTCATCTTTTCCCACTCAACCTTTTTCCTAACGACATCACTCGTTGCTTAGAAATCATGCCTTCCAAACAGAGAAGGGATGTTAACAAAGGAAAGAACATCGCAACTAGCAGCCTTCCAGATCCAGCAATCACAGATCAGCCCACTTCAACAGCAGCACCAGATGAAAATCAGGAAAATCCAACTGGTCCCGCAACGGAACAACCAATCACTAGGGCAGATCTGGACAGGGTTGTGGCTGAAGTAACTAACCGCTTCACATCCCAACAAGAAACTTTGGTGGACCAACTCATGACACGCTTAAGGGACGCTGAAGAGTCCAACCGCAACACTGAATCATGGGGTGAATCCCAATCCGGAGGATCCCGGAGGCAACAAAGGTCTTCACTCTTCGAACAAGCTATCAACAGGAAAAACGATGATAGGGGCCGCGCCCGGACTCAGCCCGAATTCCGACTCGAGGAAGCCCTTGGAACCGAACCTAGCGGGGGAGGCACCAGGCGAGGGTCGGATGTAGCTGAGCCAGTCATGCCACCTAATCATAGAAACCCCGCTGAACGGAGCCGAGCTAGAACCCAGCCCGAAGTTGACCCCATGGATGTGCTCGAAACAGAACCCCACAGGGGAAGATCAAGGCAGGGGGCAACTGTAGCTGGTCCTAGCGTGCATCCAAGCAGCCAAAGACAACCACTGGATAATGCTAGAGGTGATAGACTGTACCATCCCTACAGGTCATCTGGACGAGATAGATCCCGCAGGGAAGAACCGAGCTCATTTTTGTCCGCTCCAAGTTCTGACGAGCGGATGGCACGATTATTCAGAGAATGTGTCCAACGGGAGCAAAGGGACCGGGGAATAGGCGCTAGGGTCACCAGTCCCTTTACCCGAAATATCGAAACTGCCATCACTCCCCGGGAATGGAAAATGCCGACCATGGAACCTTACAAAGGAACTTCCGACCCCATCGTACACCTGCAGAGATACACTCAGCATATGCTCATGAGTGGAGCAACAGAAGGAGTATTATGTAAATGCTTTCCGCTATTCCTATCAGATCTAGCTACCTCCTGGTTCTGCCATCTACCCCAAGGATCCATCAGCTCATGGGAGATGTTAAAAGAAAGGTTTATTAGCCAGTTCCGCATCCATGTGGAACAACCCAAGGATGCTTATTCTCTATCCAATGTCAAACAGAAATCCGGAGAGACGCTGCAACAATATCTAACACGGTTCAACGCCGCAGCGGCAGCAGTTCAAGATGCCGATGAAAAACTCACTCTGATGGCCCTCTGTAGTGGTGTACATCCAGACACCAAGTTTGCCAGAAGATTAACTAAGGAAAAACCAGCTACCTTGCCTGATTTCTTCCATGAAGCTGGAAAGTATATGAGACTTGAAGACGCTGCTACTGAGAGGCAGTCAGGGCAACAAGGCAAGATAGTTCAGGACAAGGTTCCCACTGCAGCTAAGGACGCTCGAAGAAATGAATCTAGAGACAATGCTGGAGGCAGAAAGGTTGAGAAGCGCCAATATCGACCAGGGCCAAGATTTGACTCCTACACTCCTTTGAATGAAACAATCGAAAACATCTACCTAGCCACTCAGGGCGAACTCGGATACAAGCGCCCCCCGCACAAGAAAGAATCAGATAACGCACTCAAGTCCGGAAAGTTCTGTCGCTTCCACGAATCCCACGGACATGACACCAATGAATGCCACCATCTTCGGGACTTGATCGAAGAACACATTAGAAGAAGAAGACTGGAACGTTATGTGAAAAGTCAGAACAGGACTCCAACTCCTGCCAATGAGAACTCAAAGCAACCCCTCCCAGAAGTAGGCGGAGGGAATCGCAACAATCACAACACCAGTGGCTCTAGTCAAGAGAAGATAGTGGTCCTTACCATCTCAGGAGGACCACACATCGCCGACAGAAGTTGGGCAGAGATGGAAAGGTACGGCAAGTCGCTTAGAAATGCAGAAGGCTATGTTAACTCCATCACGGAAGAACGCCACCCGAAACGAAAAGAGAACGACGACATCATATTCAGTAGGCGTGATTTGGAAGGAAGACAGTACCCACATATGGATCCTATGGTCATCTCTGCCTGGTTCGGTCCAGCTAAAGTTTTTCGGATTCTAATAGACACGGGAAGCTCCGTTAATATCCTGTTCAAACATGCTTTCGACAAAATGAAGTTATCAATGAAGGATGTATCCCCCTGTGACAAACCACTGCACGGTTTCACTGGAGATGCAAAGATGCCTCTCGGGCAACTTGACCTCTTCGTCGAAATAGGAAGTCATCCCCGCTCCGTTGTGCGAAAACAAACGTTCGTACTAATAGAAAACCACTCGGCTTACAACGCTTTCTTGGGAAGACCAGCCTTGTCTGACTTTCAGATTGTATTAGCCCCCTGGTGCCTGAAAATGAAATTTCCAACAGACAACGGAGTAGGAGAAGTAGAAGGAGATCAAGATGCTGCCCGAGACTGCTACGTAACTGAACTTCGCAATAACCGCAGAAAGAATAAAGGAAAAGATGCAGAGACTACTCTCTGCATGAAAAGCTTGGAGGCATAGCAACTAAAGAAAGCCCCTCCTCTTCGATACACAAGCGATCCCTTCAATGAACTAGACCCCAGGGATAATGAGGAGGAGGCTACCGCCGAGCCTGCAGAGGCTATGGAATTCGTATCGGTAGATAAGCATGATTCAAGTAGACTATTAAAAATCGAATCTCAGCTGAAAACGGAATTGAAGGATCAACTCATTGACTTTCTCCGCCACAACTTAGATGTATTTGCGTGGACCCATGCCGATATGACAGGAATCTCCCCAGACGTAGCATGCCACATGTTGAACATCGATCCCACCAAGGTACCAGTAAAGCAGAAAAAGAGGAGCATGGGGGCAGAGCGATCAGCAGCCCTTGATGAGGAAGTAAAAAATCTACTTGCTAATGGCTTCATACGGGAAGCCATCTACCCAGAATGGATCGCTAACCCAGTGCTAGTAAAAAAGGCCAATGGAAAGTGGCGAACATGTATTGACTTCTCCAATCTGAATGACGCCTGCCCGAAAGACTGCTTCCCACTTCCCCGAATTGACCAACTCGTGGACAGCACAGCTGGGCACGAACTCCTATCTTTTATGGATGCATACTCCGGATATAACCAGATCCCCATGCACGCTCCCGATCAGGACCACACTAGCTTCATCACCGACCGCGGATTATATTGTTACAAAGTCATGCCTTTTGGACTCAAAAATGCTGGAGCTACCTATCAACGCCTCGTCAACAAAATGTTCGCAGAACTGATAGGACGTACTATGGAAGTATATGTGGATGACATGTTGGTGAAGTCCAGGAAAGCCAACGACCATGTAAGCCATCTGGACGATATGTTTCGGGTACTTCGCCGATATGGAATGAAGCTGAATCCTCTAAAGTGCTCCTTCGGAGTATCATCGGGAAAATTCTTAGGATTCATCGTCCACGCCAGAGGAATCGAAGCAAACCCTGAACAGATCCGAGCTTTAAAAGAAATAAGGATACCTTCCACTCGAAAAGAAATGCAGAGCCTAAACGGAAAGGTGGCCGCCCTAAGCAGATTCATTTCCAAGGCAACTGACAAGTGTGTCCCTTTCTTCGAAGCACTCAAGAAAGACAAAGGGAGGTTCGAGTGGACCGACGAATGCTTAAAAGCCTTCCTCAACTTAATCAAACACCTTCAGAGACCACCAGTACTCTCAACTCCAAATGAAGGTGAAGTGTTGTACCTATACCTCGCTGTATCATCTCATGCTCTAAGCGCCGCCTTGGTAAGAGAAGAAGACCGCACACAACGCCCGGTTTACTTTGTAAGCAAGAGATTTACAGGGGCAGAAGCCAGATATCCTAAACTTGAGAAGTTAGCATATTGTTTATTGATCGCGTCACGAAAACTGCGACACTACTTCCAGTCTCACTCCATCAGGGTTCTAACCGATCAACCACTAAGACAAGTGCTCCATCGTCCTGACACTTCTGGGCGACTCCTCAAATGGTGCATCGAACTAAGTCAGTATGATGTCACCTACCACCCCCGCACCGCTATCAAAGGACAAGCCATGGCTGATTTCATTGCCGAATTCACTACCAACGAAGGCAAGGAACAATCCGAAGTAGCAAAAAACATCAAATGGAACCTCTTTGTAGACGGAGCATCAAACGAACAAGGCTCGGGGGCAGGTATTGTGATCATCACCCCCAGGGGAAGAAAGTTGTACTATGCATTAAGATTGGAGTTCACGGCCACTAACAACGATGCTGAATATGAAGCAGTAATAGCGGGATTGGAACTGGCCCTAGAAATTGGAATCAATTCCTTATGTATTCATAGTGATTCTCAGCTTATCGTAAACCAGGTACTAGGAGAATTCCAGACTCGAGGAGAACGGCTCACAGCATACCTAAAGAAAACCAAACTGCTGCTCGATCAATTGGACCATTATCTAATCAAACACATTCCTCGAGAAGAAAACCAAGAGGCAGATGAACTTGCAAAGCAAGCGAGTATGAAGGACAGCACCATTCCCGGAGCACCAGCAATCTCAAGGCAGCTAGCCCCAAGTTTCGAACAAGTAAATCTGATAACTGCAATCGAAGAAGGAACCTGGATGACTCCTATCCGGAAATATTTGCAAGATGGCATACTACCCGACAGGCGTGACGAAGCCAAGAAGATCTTGAGAAAAGTTCCCCACTACACAATACAAGAAGGCATCCTCTACCGGCGTGGCTTCTCTAGCCCCTTATTAAGATGCGTCGCCGGAAGGGAAGCCAAGGAGATATTAACAAACATCCATCAGGGAGGATGCGGAGATCACACTGGAGGACAGACTTTGGCAAGAAAGATACTCCGATATGGATATTACTGGCCCACACTAAACAAAGATGCCCTAGACTTCGTTAAGAAATGCGACAGATGTCAGAAGTTCGCCAAGATCCCTCGACTACCCACAAGCGAAATTACTCAAATGACCAGCCCTTGGCCCTTTGCTGTATGGGGAATTGACTTAATTGGCGAACTGCCAACGGGCCGAGGCGGAGCCAAATATGCTATAGTGGCAGTTGATTATTTCACCAAATGGGTGGAAGCGGAACCTTTAAATAAAATATCTTCAGCAAAAGTTATCAACTTCTTGATCAAAAACATTCTGTGCAGGTATGGAGTCCCCCTCAAGATCGTATCAGACAACGGACTCCAATTTGACAGCGAAGAATTTGCCGACTGGTGCCAAGAGCATGGAATTCATAAAAGCTTCTCATCAGTAGCTTACCCTCAGGCAAACGGACAAGTTGAAGCTGTCAACAAAATTCTCAAAACCCTAATCAAGAAGAAACTTGAAAAGTCAAAAGGCGCTTGGGTGGACGAACTTCCTACGGCACTATGGGCATACCGCACATCTTTCAGAACATCAACGGGACATACTCCTTTCTCTTTGGCATATGGATCGGAGGCAATGCTCCCAGTTGAGACTATTGTGCCTTCCCACCGTAGGATCCACTACAACCCAGAAGAAAACGAAGAACTCCTCCTCATGTCTTTGGATCTGATTGAGGAAAGGAGAAACGATGCAGCACTCAAAGCAGCAGCTCACAAACAAAAAGTGGCAGCACTATACAATTCCAAAGTCAAGCATCGCAGCTTACAAGAAGGAGATCTTGTCCTCAGGCGAATCTTTCCGCGCCCCGGGGCACTGGACCCCATCTGGGACGGACCATATGTAATTCACAAAGATCTCCACAACGGAGCTTACATTTTGTCAACAGTGGACGGAGAGGTGTTCCAGAGGGCATGGAACATCCGACACCTCCGTCGATACTTTTCTTAACTTGTACTGCCCATATGAAGTGAATTAACAAAGAGAATCAGTGGACGTAGGCATTTTCGTGCCGAACCACTTTAAAAAATCTTGTCTCTTTTTAACTTGTTCCTTTATGTCTTGGCTACTTGTTAAGCGTTATCCCTTTCTGTTGAACAAAATTCTATGGCATCTCCACTCAAGACGCACCGCGGCCTCATCTGGACTAGGCCTAACAGGTACGCTACGATTCTATGCACTCGCCAATGAGACTCTTTTGCCCCAGCATCCCTCTGCTGCGGGTTAACTCATTGCGCGCCTGCCCTCAAAGCCAACTGTAATGAGCCGATTATAAGTCATCATAAAGGCCGACTATAGCCGATGGCAGCTCATTACGGCGTTCGGCTCGTCGGTAACTGTGAACCTACTTTAAGCCCCAACATAAGGTGTGGCCAGCCAGGGGTAGTTCACGGCCAACGGCACCCACGCTAGCCGGCCACGGTAAATCGAATAATACCCACGATTACGGACCATAATGGTTCGGGTAGTTACCGTGCGCGATCTCGGCTCCGATGTGTCTTAAGTGCGGCTGTGGTAAAAAAGAAAACTCCCCGCGGAGGCGTAAGATGGGTGACAAATGTCTCCAAGACCCACAGCTAGGGAAAGTGACTACAAAACCCGTTTGCCACGAACTTAAGCACATCGACGGCCTTCCGTGACTGGAAGTTTTACTTTTACTATATTTCCATTCCATTTAAATATTTTTCTCCTATCCTGTATAACAAACTCTAAAGTACAGGAAACCAAATAGGAAGCATTCACTCATGAGGCTCTAAGCCTGCGTGCTGGGTAGCAGGGCGCTCGGCTATACCCGTGAACAGTTACACAAGACACTCAAAGCTAACGCCTGCGAATAAAACATAAAGGGCGGTACTCTCTTCTCTTGTACATAAATGCGTAACTATAACTTATTCATACACTGACATTGCAAAACGTGAAATTATATTTCAAGCAAAAACTTAACATCAAACACAAGTGGAATCACAGGCATATACATAATTATACTTCTCACACAGCACATAAAGATAGCAGCAACATTTAAACATGACAAAATCAGCTTATATTATAAGATCACACGAAGTTATTCTTTGCAAATAATTTTATTACAGTTGCATATCAAAGACTAACATGAACAGTGATAAAAAAGAAACAAAAAGATGGCAGATGCATCCACACTCCATCATCAACTCCCCCAGCCTACTTAGCCGCAGGATCGGAGCCCCCAGCATGTGGATCTGAAGTCCCACCTGTCCAGATCAGAAGAGGAATTCATTAAACGAACGATCAAGTTATGAAAACACGAAAAGAAAAGAAAGGGAAAAGAATAACTCACCAGCATCCGCCGCTTGATCCTCATCATCCAACTGCACGCCCGCTTCCTCTGCAGCGAGTAGCCGCATCCCCTCCTTCACCGCCGCTTGCTCCTCCTTTGAGAACTGAGCAGTGACCGCACTCAAGTTGAAAGCCTCTCCGCCTTCCTTACCCGCATTCACCCTGGCCTCCTCTAAAGCCTGGAGATACACCTTGGCCATGACCCGAGGGTAATCGTCCATCCAAGACAAGCCGCCCTCCTTCCAAGTGTGGAAGTACATATCCTGCAACATCTCATCCATCATCCCCTCGTTTTCCTCAAACTCCCTCACCCGGGCCTCGGAAGCTTGCAACTTGGTGATGGCGACGTCCCTCTCTGATTGGTATCTCAAGCAGTCAGCCTGGAGTGACCTCCTCATTTCCTCTTCCTTCAACTTGAGGGACCTCCTCATCTCCTCCATCTCCTCCTTCAACTCGGCCTGAGCCATCTCCGCAGCCTCGAGCCTCCCTGACAACTCCTCCACCCGCTCGAGATCCGCATTTCGAACCTCATCCACCGTTGCGATAGCTATGTTAATCCGTTCCCTGCAAGCGACCTCCATCTTCCGTAATTCCGCCCTACTGGCCTTCTCCATGGTCTCTTTCAGACGCTTGGAGGCTTCCTCATGCTGGGAAATCTGGATGGCTTGGTCGGCGAGTTGCTTGGCCTGATCGGCAACCTTTAACCTCAACCGAATGTTAGCACTCCCGATCTCTTCCCCGGCCTTGACCAACTTAGCATGATGCTCCATTAACTTCTTGGTCTCTACGGCCACCCGGTCGATATTAGCCTTGGCCTCATCCCCCATGGTGACTACCCGTGTAGTAAGTAAATCAAGATCTAAAGATTTGGCCTCGTCCAACACTCTTACCATGGGGTTGCGGGGAAGTAGGTGCTCGCCCGTGGTCTCATCGAATGAAATGTCCCGAAAACTTGGGTCTAAATCAGGATGACCGGCAAAAGGGTCACGAGGCACGGGGCGAGGCACATCGGGACGCCTTATATGAATGACAGTAGAACTCTTGGAAGGAGGAGGAGGGGGGCAGGGCTCCGTGCTCTCCTCCGTAGTATCACGAGGAGGCTGAGTAAGGGGAGGCGGAGTAGGAAGCTGCGAAGCAGAAGAAGACTCAAATAAGGAACGGCTCCGCTTCCTTTTCTGAATGCCCTCTTCGATGACCCCAAGAAGAGGGCGGTACTTGACTACGTCCCCAGTGCGATCAGTAGAAGGTTTCGCAGAAGCTCTCCTCGACTTAAATTGTTCAAGACGATGTCGAACATCCGACGTTTTAACTGCCGGGCCTGCCCCTGAAATAAAGAACAAGTGTTACGAACATACAATAATCCGCAATTCAAAAAATGTGCTAAGTTAAAAAGAAAGAAAAGTGAGGAGACACATCTATTATACAAACCCGGCGGAGGAGTGGGAAACTGCAATAAGTCCTGGATCTCATTCCAGGACGGAAGTGAACCGTAAAAAATTTCTAAGTCCCTATCGAAAATGGAATCGGCAGAAGACAAAAGTTCACCTTGCGTCGCCGGAGTCACCCTAGCTGAAGCCACAGCTTTGCCGGTTTCCTTTGCCTTCTCCGTTTCTTTCTCCTTTTCCTTCTCCGTTTCCGACTCTCCCTCCGACTCCCCGAAGGCCCGACGGAGAGCCTCATCCAGTTCGAGGTCTTGCTCAGAGGTTAGAGCGGCAACACCACTACCACCTTGACCGTCGCCATCTCCTCCACCCTCCGACCCTTCTCCAACTTCACCTCCTTCCTCCTCTTCCACACCTTCCTCCTCCGGGACAGTCGGGCAAGTACTTGGAGAAGGGCCATCGGACTTCTTCAGTTTCTTCCCCCCAACCGCAGGACGCGCTGCGAAAGGCTCCCTCTTACCGCTCTTTACCGTAGCCCCCTCCTTAGCTTTAGCAGCCCTCTCCTCAGCCGTATCCCTTTGCTTAACCACGGACTGGCGCGGTAAGATCAAATTATACTCCAAGAGGGTTGCGTTCCTGATCAAGAAAGAGGCCGACCGGTCCCGTGCCGGAATAGCCTTTAGTTCAGCAGCCATTCGCACTAAGGAATCGTCCTCCACGACTGCAATACCACCTGTCGCTAGCCAGAAATAGAAGCATGTCAGAAAAAACACTACGGTCAAAACACATGAAAAATATAAATGAAATCAATCTTACAGCCGGAAGTGAAAAGGCGGAAAGAAACAGCATCGTCCTTGACGAAGAACCACTCCTTCTTGAACATGGTGAACTTGGAATACAAGTCCAGAACTGGTTTGAAGGGTACGGCCGCCTCCAGGCTAATGTACGGAGACCCCTTCTTATAGCCTCTCAGGTTGTACAAATATCGGATTTCCCGGTTAGAAGGAGGACGCCCGTACCTCCTCTGGAAGATAACAAAAAGGCTCACCAGGATGGCATAAGAATTAGGCTGAAGCTGGAAGGGAGCCACCTTCAAATATGTGGTGAAGCTAATTATCCAAGCGTTGATAGGAGGGATAGCACCGCACATACAATGATATCTGCTAAAAGCGAAGTAGCCCTCGGGAGGATTATATGGCATCACTCCATCTCCCGGCAGCAGCATAAGGGCCCTATCTATCCCAAAGGAACGGGATATGACGTCAAGTTGCTCCTCCTTTAGGGAGCTAGGAAAGCAATCCGGGGGAGAGATCAAAAGTTCCTGTGGACCATATCCATCCACTAGAGACCTCGGGATAGGTCGATGTTGCCCGGATCCTGGTTGGACTGGGGGCAAGGAAGAAGAAGGTTCTCCTGTGCCTCGAGACTTTTTTCTGTCTGATCGTGTTTCCGCTTTGCGAGACATTTTCTGCAACACAAGGAAAGCAAGGCATTAGGACAAGGAACATAGAAAAGTAAACAAACAAATGCGTGCATGTGTGGGATTTCATTCGCAAACTAAAGTTTTCAAGTTCACAAGTTCATTCGGTTCCCGGTTCATTCGGTTTCCATCTCATTCGGTTCCCAGTTCATTCGGTTTCCATCTCGTTCGGTTACCATCTCCTTCGGTTCCCATCTCGTTCGGCCCCAAGGCCATAGTCCCATTCGGTAAAATGACAACTTTCGTATGTATTCGGCAAAAGGGAACATACCTGGTTCGGTACTAGATTGGTCCGGCGCTTGATCGATTCGGTATTTGTTTGATCCGGTACTTAACTGGTTCGGTGCTCAATTTGGTTCGGCTCTACTCGTTCGGTAAAGAAAAACAAGGGGGTACGGCCTCTATATATAGGCGAATTCACAACCACCGAACCAAACATTTTGCCCAACCGGAACAATAATACCGGACCACCATAAGCCGAATGAGAATAGCCGGACCAACCAAGAACT
The DNA here is from genome assembly GCA_030765085.1 of Allium cepa. NCBI lineage: Eukaryota > Viridiplantae > Streptophyta > Magnoliopsida > Asparagales > Amaryllidaceae > Allium > Allium cepa. Next base: position 564,448,913 of record CM060941.1, read on the forward strand.
GAATGGAACTCTCTCTCTCCCGTCCAAGACCAGGAACTAGGGGGCACGCAGGACGCCTCACTCAGATAAGTCCCGAACTCCAGATCTTACTAATAAAATAAAGAATATGATAACAACGGATAAGTCGTGAATCTCTCACCAACGTGGGTTAATCATTTACACGTGTACGCGACCGCGAATGGTCCATAGGCACGCTCTGAATGGCTATTAACCCCGTCGCCATGAGAATTCACACTTTGACACCCCTGTTTTAAGCCCATCGGTTAGACGAATATTTGACTCTGATAATTAGAGAATGGCTAAGCTACTTACACATGTACGGGATCGCGAACGATCCCTAGGCATGCTCTGAGCTGGCGATAAACCACCTTGAAAACGATCCGGGGAACCACTCGAACGTGGACCTGGCATCGATAACGAGCTCGAACGGTCATCATTTGAAATCACACTGAAGCTATAATTTCCTTTGCAGGACATCCGAAGGATATGGACACCCAGCTTATGTCGTTTTACAAATCACGCCCACTACAGGGAAACAAAGCGCGACACATGCAAGCACGTGCCCCACTTTGGGGGGCAAATGTTGGGCGGATTCTCACCCAGAAGGTCTCGAGACCGAGAAGCGTAAACTTCACCCGGGCTGGCAACCCCCATTCCACCCAGTAAGGAGTTCATTCAACACTCATGTCCAAAGTTCCATTCGGCATCCCCATGCGAGGTTCATTCGGCATCTCCATGTGCTCAAGTGCTAAAGCCCATCCAACATCCCCTTGGCAGCAGTTCCATTCGGCACGAAGGCCACCGGACCAACCCCCCACATCTCCATGCCGGTCCAAACCAAGGCCCAACTACCGAATGAGACCATGCCGAACCATAGCCTCGCCTCCACACCACCGAACCAGATGATGAGGTACCACTACCGGACCACCCCTCAGCCGAACCAAAGCTTCTCCTCCACTACCGGACGAGAACCAACACCGGTCCAAACTCCATCTCCACACTACCACCGGACCACATAGCACCACCGGACCAACTGCAAACCTCACCACCGAATGATCCACCATCCCACTCCATCACCGGTCCAAGCTCCATACCGAATAAAAGGCTCGCCGAACCAACACAGTTGCCAGTCCAGATCGCTTCAGCCCGGGCCCACCAGCAGTTATATACTTCCAAGACCCCTGCCCCCTACCTCATTCTATAAATAGAGGGGCAGGGGTACAACAATGGCAGACAAGTTTGAGAGCTCAAGCAAGGAAGGAACTTTCAAACTACTTTCATACACTTGTATACAACGCATTGTACTTGTAACCTGAAAGAAAGAAGATAATAACATATAAAGTGGACGTAGGCACATTCTGGCCGAACCACTATAAATCTGTGTGTCTTTTACATTTCAGCCCCTACTTTTCTCATATTTACATACTCATCTAAAATCATTGAAAATTACATATAATCGACTAAATAACACGACTTGGAGGTGTTTGTCCATTTTTTGTGCAAACAGTGGAGGACCCCACTTACCCACCTATCTTAATGTACACTTAGGAGCTAATGCACATGCTAAAAGACCATTAAATCTTCATGCACACTTAATGGATGATTATTGGATGCTAATGGTTACTTGGCCACCACACTTCCTAAGGGGTTGATTGGCATTCCCCAAAAATATGGATTAGGGTTTAACACATGTATAAACATCTCTTATGTTTCATGTAACTCTCCTCTTACTTAGTCTCTCTTAGTTTTAGTTTAGATTCAAAAATAAATCAAGCTCTCTTCTTTCTTTTCATGGCTACTTAGCCATTTCTTTTATGTAATTTTTTTATGCAATTTTTCAATACATGCCCTTTTCTTCTTTTGTTTATTTCTTTTCATGTTAGTAGTGTAGATTTGTTTATTTATGCAAGTAGTGTATATTTTCTTTTATGCAATTAGATAAGTTGTCTTTTTCATTAGCTTTCATTTTCTTTTATTTTTAGTTTCATGTTGCATGCTACAAGTGTTGATATGATAATACAAATGAGAGGCTAATCTCTTCAACTTTGGGGTAACGAAGCCTAGCTTCAACATTGTGATAATTTTGATCTCTTTTGTACTTAAATGAATATTGATTTGATTTATTATTTCATGTTAAACTTGATAGTCTATGTTGTTCATAACAAATAGGCTATGCTTAAACAATCACAAACAATAATTACCTCTTCATCTACATATGGTAATGGTAATGAAGTGAATGTCGAAATCAAATTTTGATGGTCTATATTTCCAAACAATAGTTAATAGGCCATGCTTAAAATAAATTTTATTTTAAAATTTTTGTCATTTTTTATGAGAGTTAAAAGTTGTTTAAGGGGTGTGTTATAGTTTGATGGCTTATGTTGAGCTAATTAATAGCACAAATAAGCCATACTTATGATAAACACGTCAATTAAACTAACAATTGACAAAAAAAGAGATCATAATTTTATAATTTGTTGAACTATGTGATCTAGAGAAGAAAAATTACCTCTAAATTGTCTTAACACTCTCATATTTTTATCAATCCTCTATTGTCATTTTTCTCAATTTTTATTAGCTAATCAATATAAATCTTTGATTAATTTGATTGAATTAAAATTTTCAAAATCTAAATAATTCCCTGCGGATCGAACTGTACTCGCATACGTGCTATAATCGTACACCGTGCGCTTGCGGTATAAATTTAATTAAAAATTTATCGACGGTTTTTTAACTCGATAGGAAATTTGCCGTTAAATAATTTTTTGGTGCCGTTGTCGGGGAATTTGTTTTGATTTAATTTTCTATTCTTCGTATTATTTTTGTGTGATTTTATTTTGTGTTTGTGTGTTATCTTGCATTTAAAAAAAAATTGGGGTGTGTTGTGTGAATTTTTGTTTTCAAATTGATTTGTGGCGCTTGTTGTTTTTCTATTTCTATTTTTATAAAAAAAAACACATTTCAAAACAAAACAAAAATGTTTTATTCCACTGCAAATTACATTTCATTTTCTGTTTTTACCTTTGTGTTTTTTTCTTCTTCTTTTTACAATTTACTGTTACATTGTTGTGCATTACTGTGCACTCTAGTCTCTGCCTGCACATAGTGCCTACTGTCCACCATATTTATACCACACCGTGTAATAACTTTCACTCTCCCTGTTCACTCACTGTTCACCTCTGTCCACTTAAATACTTCATTGCATCCTACATTCATCATTCACCAACATCAAAGTTCCCAGCAAACCCACGGCCTCACCACATCCCTTCCTCAATACTGTCAACCACACTTCACAGTTGCTCCTCCCCTGTATTCTCCTTCAACAGACTTTCACAACGTCTACAAACTTCTGTACCATCTCCACTCTTTGCAAACAACTTCCAGTGCACAGTGCATTTCCTCTGGCCATCCAGTGATACAATATACACTGCAACCCACCATTCAACATTCACCACCAAAATCGGCATCTCCATTTCACACATACAATTCAAACCACCTTTGCCTACATACCCAAAACTGTCAACATATTCTTCAAACCATACATCAGCGCAATTCCCTACACTTTGCACTTCAACAATTCACCATCATACAACTGCAAACAAATCAATGTCATCCTCTCTGCAACCCCAGCCTCCAGCACTTAACTTCACCTTCATACCCACAGTGTATAACAAACACACTACCCATACCACTACAACCACTCTTCACAACCATACTTATTATTTCTGTTCACTCCTGCAAAAATACCACAGTTTCACATCCCTCTGCTTTCATCAATCAACCACCCTGCTTGCCTCTACCCGAATCCACAGTCATTCATCATTTTTCAACTACTTCACAGTCACATCTCCAAACACTACCGTCACCAACATCTGCTACTGCTCCATCATCCTTTTTCATTAACTTCACTTCCAACGGAGCACCTGTACAAAATATACCCAACTATCTACCAACCCTTCCACCTCCTTGCAAGCATTTCTGAACCAACCACTCCAAAAAAAACCGCTACACATCTGAACACTCATAGTTCGTATACAGAACTTCATTGCACATCTCATTCACCTCAATACCTGATACCATAACTACCTTCTTTGCAAACGTTCATCAACACAGCAACTTGAAACCCCCTCCACCTCACCGCGACCTATCTACCACCAAATTCCATCACTCCAGACCGAAACCACCATCACCGAACTTTCCAATAACCACGCATACAAACCACGAAAACAAACGCCGATATCCTCAACAATAGCCTCCTTCCTCAGCTGCACCCGCGATCCTCCCCAGACCTTTCCACCGCGACTTCTCAAATCAACGAACAAGTTTTTGTTTGAAATTCACTCAAATTCTCAAATCGCGACTTCTCAAATTCGATTCACTCAAATTCGATTTGAAAGTGGTGCAATCAATTTGAAAGGAAAAAAAGGGGGTAGTTTGCAGATTAGTAGTTTACTGGATGTTTATTCTGTTGATAAATTGAAAATTCAGAGTTAAAAGAGGGGTAAGCCGGGTTTTAATAAAAAAATTGAGAGAGAGACATCCTTTTTACCGTGTGTATTCAAGGTCGTGTGTTTAGTGTCCTTTTTAGTGTTTCTTTCTTTTTCTTTTTAGTTGTTTCATCCTTTTTTTTATTTAGTTTCCTTTATTTTTCCAATTTGTTAGGTTTTTATTGTAGTTTTTTTTGTTATATTTCTTGGTGTAAAAAAAAAACTATATATATCTTGTTTTGTTTCAGATTGCAGAAGCAGAAATTCAAAGAAAGACTTGCTTGGCCAAAAAAAAGAAAAAATAATTGCTTGCTTGCTTAAAAAAATTTGCTGCTCTTATCCCCATCTCCAGTTTTATTTGATTTGTGTTGTTGTTTGCTTGCATCGCATTTAGATATAAAAAAAATTCAAAATTCAAAAACTAAAATAAACTTCATTTTAGTTGCATTGTAAATGCACATTTAATTTCTGCTTTGCATTACATTTTAGATTTTTGATTAATGATAACGGTTAGACACCAATAACACATAATTATGTAATGACAATTTGTCTTCTTTGAACAATTTAATTTCTTGATGTCTACGCTACGGTAGAGTAATAACCATTTATAAATATTACGATAATTCATAAATATTATAGTGGTTGTTCTTCTGAAGGTACTTAAACCTTCGGCTGCATTGCTACAGTGATTCGAGGTGCACTGATAAATCATGTCTGCTACCTGACCGGCAACTATCTTATTAATTTAAGACAATGTGTGACTATACAATTTTGGATTAACTTAGGATAAATCATTTGTAATCAACCGTTACATTCATTTAGTTGCATTAGTTTATGCATATTTAAAAAAAAATTCAAAAAAAATTCAAAATCCAAAAACTAAAAAAAAATTGTAAATATTCTTTTTCCTTTGAAATTTTTAAATCCTTTTTCTTTGAAATTTCAATAATCCAAAAGAATTTAAAAAAACCAAAAAAAAAATCTTTTCAAAAAACAAATAAAAAAAATTTGAAAAATAAAAAATGAAACAAAAATCAATTTTCCTTTTAAAAAATAAATTTTATTCGTAAATATTTTTCCTTCATAAAAAAACCAAAAACATTCTTAAAAATGTCTGAGTTTCCCCACTCGCTTGAATTTTACAATAGTTGTGAAAATCAATATAATCCATATGATTTCACTCCAAATTCGTATGGATATTTTAACAACTATCGTGTAAATAATTCGAATTTCGAATAACAAAATTTTCAAAACGATGACCAACCCTCGACTTTTGAAAATAGCATTTCATCTGTACTTGAATTCTCTACACAACAAAATAAAAGTATAAATAATTTTTATAATTTATATTTAGGCAATGATTCAAATCAACGTTTTCAAAATAATCAAAATTTAGATTCACTTCAAAATTCAAACGATTTCGAGTATAACCCTTGCCAACTAAATTCCGAACTCCAAGATGAATTTCAAACTCAAAATGAAAATGGAAACAACTTTTCAAATGAATTTGGAAATGGAAATAATCTTAACCACGTTACGATTGAAAATCTTTGTTCTCAACAATTTCAAAGTGAAAATCTTTATGTTAATAACTATAAATTGGATTTGCTGAGCAAATGGACGAAATTTACAATGATCGCACAGATTTGTCGATTGAAACATGTATGAAACAACGTGATAAACAAAATCAAATTCCAATATGTGACGAGTCAAGTGATAATCCACCTTTTACCCAAATCGACGATTTTCCAATAACAACTTTTGAAATTGAAAATAATAATCTTAATGAAGTTGTTGAAAACACGGTAATTGAGTTGGATTTCAATTCTTTTAACGGTGGAACCAAATTTAGAATTCGATCTTACTTTTCTCGATTTCAAAAATTTGAATACAACAACTTTGGATTTTGAACTGAATATATGATATGAAGTTGTTGATAATACAATAAAGAAAAACGAATTTAATAAATAAGAATTGTTTGGAATTTTCGAAAACGAGTTGTCAAATTCTGAAGGGGAAGATTTAAATCACCACCTTGATTTGAAATTGATAATTTTGAAGAAGTTTTCAATGATAAGCTTGAATTTAAAATTGGTAAAAATAAACTTGAATTTCGATCAATTGTTTTATCAACCCCAAAAATCATTGAAAATAAAACAACTCTTTCGATTTTTAATATAACGACATTCGTTTTTCCAAATCAACATTCAATTTTGAAATCTTTTACAGTTTGGTTTTCCGAGCTTAAGCTAAGTCTCGTATACTTGACGATACAAATGAATCGGCCTTTGAAAGACCGGTTCATTTATTCTTTAACGGCATACTTTCTGAATTCTTGTAAATAATAATTTTTTCTTTTTCATGTAAATATAGGTCATATTTTTATTTTCTTATTTCCTTCCACTTGGGTTGACTGTGTGGACACAGTCAACCCAAGTGTGGGGGAAAACTCATCTACATTTTTTAATTTTCATGATTTAGTTTTGCTTTTTCTTTAAAAAAAATTAAAAAAAATCCCACAAACAAATTTTCTTTTGATTTATTTTTAAAGAAAAACTATAAGATAAATATATGGTTTTGGTTTATTAAATTAAAATTTTTCAAAATTTTTTTGTCTTAATAAAGGTAAAGATGAAGTTTGATTACAAATAACAATGGTTTAACTAGTATATAGGAAGATTCATACTGTTAATTATGAAAATTTCCTAATTGAAAATCTTTGTTTTAAAAAGTGGTGAATTCAAATAAATGGTATAACATTTTTTTGTCTTCTAAGTTAAATAGTGCTAAGATGATTTTGCAAAACTCTCTTTTCAAAATAAAACAACAACAAAACATTTTTATATATGTAAATATTTTCTATCAACACCTACGGTTGACAGGTGTACACATTTGTGTGTACACTCGCCATGCTCTATGCCTTTTTCACGTAAGCCCGACAGTCAGTGCATGATCGGTATATCTGGCCTCAGTTTATCTGAGATAGGTGTATGTATATAAAAAATTCTTTTTAATAACGTCTACAGTCGATAAGTGTTCACTTGCCACGCTCTATATTCCCCTCACATAAGTCCGCAAGGCAGTGCATAGGTAATATATGTGGCCTTAGTTTTCTGAGTTAGGCATATACAGATATTGTTAATATCAATATAATTTTCGAAAGAAAAAAATGGAGAGAATATGCAAATGAAATCCAAGCACTATTTTAACTTATTTGATTTGGCTTGTTATTGAACTGAAATGAAAATACCACTTTGATAAATTTTGATAATCAACTAAGGATCTATTTTCATAGTTACACTGTATTATCGATCGAAACAACGAGTTAAACTATAGTTTATTTGTTATAATTACTTGATTTTTGTTGAAAATTTTGACGAGTAAATGACTTAAATTTTCAAGATAATGACCAAAACCTATATTTAACTTATTTGTGTCGATTTAAAAGTGAGTCCTTCATTGTAAATATTTTCAAAAACTTGCATTCACATCTTTGTAAATAAATCTTGCATTTTGTAAATATTTTCATTCTGCATTTGGATTTTGTGGGTAGTATCCGCTGAAAACCCCCAAGAGACAACAGTCGTCCTACTGGACATCTAGAGGTTTGACGGCTTGTTGCATACGCTCAATGCAATCGTGCTCCCTACGAAAACGGATTTTTTTAGTTTTTCTTTATTCGATGACGAATAAAAGATAAGTGTGGGGGTATTTGATGTGCACGTAAATATGCATATCTTTACCACCATATTTAATCTATTTAAATTAAATAAATGATCATATTGGGTATTTTAACTTGTTTAAACCAAAATTCAAATTAATTTCAAATTGTCACATATTCATCTTCATATAGGGGTAAAATGGACATTTTTGTGCATTTATTAAATTATGAAAATTTACTTGAAAATTTCTGTTATTTTGTAGGAAATTTAGTGAATTTTACAAGTGGTTTCATGATGATATATATACATGCATAAGAGTGAAGAGAACAAATGAAGATGAAAATAATTCAAAATGATGATCATGGAGGACCTCACTTACCCACCTACCTTAATGTACACTTAGAAGCTAATGCATATGCTAAAAGGCCATTAAATCTTCATGTACACTTAATGGATGATTATTAGATGCTAATTGTTACTTGACCACCATACTTCCTAAGGGATAGGTTTGGCATTCCCTAAAAATATAAATTAGGGTTTAACATATGTATAAATACCTCTTATGTTTCATGTAACCCTCGTCTTCCTTAGTCTCTCTTAGTTTTAGTTTAAGCTCAAAAATAGATCAAGCTCTGTTCTTTCTTTTCATGGTTACTTAGCAATTTCTTTTATGTAATTTTTTATATGTAATTTTCAATACATGCACTTTTCTTCTTTTGTTTATTTCCTTTCATGTTAGTAGTGTAGATTTGTTTATTTATGAAAGTAGTGTAGATTTTCTTTTATGCAATTAGATTAGTTGTCTTTTTCATTAGCTTTCATTTTCCTTTCTTTTTAGTTTTATGTTGCATGCTACAAGTGGTTATATGATAACACAAATGAGAGGCTAATCCCTTCAAGTTAGGGGTAATGAAGTCTCTAATCATGTAGCTTCAACATTGTGATAATTTTGATCTTTTTTGTGTTTAAATGAATGTTGATTTGATTTATTGTTTCATGTTGAATTTGATAGTCTATGTTGTTCATAACAAATAGGCTATACTTAAACAATCACAAAAAATAATTACCTCTTCATCTACATATGACGATGGTAATGAAGTGAATGTTGAAATTAAAATTTGATGGCCTATGATATGCATGTAAATGTGCATATTTTTACCACCATATTTAATCTATTTAAATTAAATAAATGATCATGTTGGGGTATTTTAACTTGTTTAAACCAAAATTCATATTATTTGAAATTGTCACATATTCATCTTCATCCAGGGGCAAAATGGTCATTTTTGTGCATATATTAATTTGAGAAAATTTAATTGGAAATTTTTATATTATTTTGTAGGAAATTAAACTCAATTACAAATGGTTTCATGAAGGAATATGCATGCACAAAGAATATAAAGGAATGAAGATGGAAATAATTCAAAGTGAAGATCATGGAGAACCCCACCTACCCACCACCTTAATGTACAAACTAGAAGCTAATGCACTTGCTTATGGAACTAATGGCTTCATGTACACTTAAATGGGAATTATGACATGCTAATGATTACTTGGTGGCCACACTACCTCATGGGCATTTTGGGCATTCCCCAAAAATATGAATTAGGGTTTCATACATGCATAAATACCCATATGTTTCATGTAATCCAACCTCTTCTCTTCCTCTCTCTTAGGCCTCCTTTTTACTTTAGTTTATATCAAATAAAAGAAAGCTCTCTTCCTCTTTTCATGGCTGCTTAGCCATTTTTATTTTATGTAATTTTCTTTTCTTTTTATGCTATGTTAATTAGTGTTTCCTTTTACTTACATGTTCATTTCCTTTCATGCTAGTAGTGTAGATTTACTTTTATGCAAGTAGAATAATTTTCTTTTCATTTGCTTTCATTTTTCTTTCCTTTTGCTTTCATGTTGCTAGCTACATTTGTTCATATGATAACAAATATGAGAGGCTAAACCCCTTCAATTTAGGGGTAATGAAGCTCTCTAATCATGTAGCTTCAACTTAATTTGATGTTTATGCTCTTTTTTTGTGCTTAATGAGAATGATTGAAGTGGTTTAATGATGTTGTTTAGCTTTGAATTTGATAGTCTATGTTGTTAATAACAAATAGGCTATGCTTAAACAACAAAACACAAATTGCCTCTTCATTTACATATGATTATGGCAAAGAAATGATTGTTGAAATTAAAATTTGATGGCTTATATTTCTAATTAATAGTTAATAGGTCATGCTTAAAATAAATTTTGCTTTCAACTTTGTTGTCATATTTTATGAGATTTAAAAGTGTACTAGTGGTTGTGTTATAGTTTGATGGCTTATGTTGGCTAATCAATAGCTCAAATATGTCATACTTATAATAAACACATCAATTAAAACACTAATGACCATAAAAGAGAGATCATGATTTCATGTGTTGAACTACATGATCTAGAGAGTGGATTTATTCTCTAAATTGTCATTTAACTCTCATATTTGTATTTCTTTTCTTTTTGTTAGTTAGTTAATTTTCTAATTTTCTAGCTTAACATTCTCTTCAACTTTGGTTTAACCTAATTGAATAGAATTTTAAAATCATCAATTCCTTGCGGATCGACCCGTATTCGCCGCGTGCTACATTCATACACCGTGCGCTTGCGGGTTTTTTTAATTTAAATTCGTTCGACGGTTTTCTAAACCGATAGAATTTCCGTCGACGAACAAGTTTTTGGTGCCGTTGCCAGGGAGTTGTTTTGATTTTGATTTTCTATTCTTTGGATTATTTTTGTGTGATTTAATTTGTGTGTTTGTTGGTCTTTGTATGCATTTGTTTGTGTTCTTGTTTGTTTTGATTTTTCATTTTCATTTCCATATTAAAAAAATACACAAATTCATTTTAAAAAGAAAAAAAATCATTTCATTTTTCATTTCATTTACAATTTTCACTTGTACAGCTTTTAAAAAAAATACACCACTCAATTCATTTTCTGTTCTTTGTTCATACATCAGAGTGCACTGTGCCACGCTTCCTCAATACCATCCCCTTACCAATTCAACCCATACCATTCTATCTACTGCACACATCACCAACTTCACATTCACCATCCACTACCCCTTCCATGTCTGCCCAAACCACTGCACAGTGCTCAAACATCTCCAATCCTTCCCTTTACTGTCATCAATCAACCCTCTAAAATCAAATGCCTCATATTTCATCTGCCCACTGTTGTACTTTCTGCAGTTCTACAACTCATTCCAACCTATCACTCACCTTCAGATACTCTCCTGACCTGCCTGAACTTTAATCATCACTCCCCCTTCACCACTACATTTCACCGACCAATACTGCACTTCTATAACCATTCTTACAACCTTCAACGCTACCAACCCCTATCCCCTTCTCAACAGTTTCAACAACCATCCCCTTCTCCTCTGCATCCTCACCACCTCATTCAAAATCCAACCACTTCTCAAACCAACCTCATCACATACTTCATCACAGTCTTCACTTCACGCCATCTACACAACATTTCACTGCTACCAGTTCATCACTTTCCTTCCTTCCGACCATTGCCAATACTGTCAACAGCCTCTGCTTGCTTCATTTCACCCCATAGCAACTTCTAAAACTCCATCATACACACTGCCTACCCAGTTCTGTCATTCACATTACATATCTCTTACCCACAGCAATACATCTCTTCATCATCACATACATACTCAAATCACTGCTCATCACAACTCTTAAACCACCAACCAAACTTCTTTCATAGTTAAAACCACCAACCAATATCACCTTATCTCCATCCACCCTTCAAACTGCCTACACCCTTACTGTCATTATACACACTCTTCCAACACCACTGTCAACATCCAATTTCTACTTCACCCCTACATCACCAGAGAGACCACTACACTTCCCTCTACCATCCACTTGAAACAGCAGCCTGACACACAACCACCAATAACAAAGTTCAACCAGCCTCTCCACTGTTCCACCATTCACCTGAAATAGACTTGCCACTTGACACAACTGCACCACTCCAGTCCATTTGCAACTACAGTCTTCGGCAACCACTGCAGCATCCCTTCAAGCACCGAACCCCAAACTTCAAGCTACCCAGTCCAGCAACCGGTCACTTCCATTAACCACATCGCTTCCACAATTCCACATTTCCAACTCGCAACCATCTATAGCCAAAGCATCGACACTCAAATCCGCTTCAACAACATCGAGTCGCCACACCCCTTCGCGAACCAAATCGAACCAACCGTAAACATCAAAACCACGAATCATCGACTTCAACTCAACTATACTTCATCACCACGAATCAAACCCAAATCGCCTCGCAAATCCAATTTCGAACACCCTCAACTAGCGATTTCAAATTCAACTTCCTTAAATTAATTTCGATTTCAAACTAGCTTTCGATTTTTGAGAATTGCATTTTCTCTATGGATAGAGTTAAAAAAAAAGGGGGTTAGGCGGTGTGAACTTAATGAAATGGTAATGTATTAACTTTGGGCCGGTTGGACTTTTGTTTGGACAGAGAGTTATTCGTCTAGATATTTTCATTTTTTTTAGTTTAGTTTAATTTTTTTTTTGTTTTTTTTTCGTTTGTTTCGTTTTAATTTGTTGGGTGGTTTTTAGTTGCTTTAGTGTCCCTTGTGTTGTTTTGAGTAGAATTTTTGTTTTAATTTTTTTTTGAGTGTTATGTAGTTTGTTTTGCTTCTTGAAAAAAAAAAAAAATACCAAGTTGTTTTCAAAAAAAAAGTATTTTCTTTTGTTTTAGTTTTGTATATATAAAAAACAAAAACAAAACTTGTATATATCTTGTTTTCGTTTTCAGATTGCCAAAGCAGATTGGAGGAGAAGCTTGCTTAGCCCTGCTTACCAAAAAAAGAACTGCTTGCTTCCAATACTTATTATTATTATTTTAATTTTTGCCTTGCATTGTTGTTTGCTTGCATATTTATTTAAATAAAAATCAAAAGAAAAAAACAAAAATCCATTCATAGTTGCATTGTTAATACAAGTTTAATTTCTGTTTTGCATTTCATCTTACATTTTGTTTAGTAATAACGGTTAGACATTGATAACACTTAATTGTATATTGATAGTTTGTCTTTTTTGAACAATTTAATTTCTTGGTGTCTAGGCTACGGCAAAGTAATAACCATTTATAAATATTACGGTGATTCATAAATATTATAGTGGTTATTCCTCTGAAGGTACTTAAACCTTTGGCTGCATTGCTACGGTGATTCGTGGTGCACCGATAAATCCTGTCCGTTACCTGACTGAGAACTATCTTGTTTATTTAAGACAATGTGTGATTATACAATTTTGGGTTAACTTAAGATTAATCAATTGTAATTAGACCCTTGCATTCATTTAGTTGCATTAGTTCATGCATATTTAAAAACAAAAACAAAAAATTCAAAATTCAGAATCCAAAACTAAAAAATTGTAAATATTTCTTAACTTCGTTTTTTTCTTTTTCCTTTAAAAATTTTCAAATCAAAATTTCGAAAATCCAAAAAAATTTAGAAAAAAAAATCCAAAAAAGAATATAAATCTTTTCAAAAGCCAAAAAAAATTGAAAATTCAAAAACAAAACAAAAATCAATTTTCCATTTTGAAAAATAAATTCTATTTGTAAATATTTTTCCTTTATAAAAAAAACCAAAAACATTCTTGAAAATGTCCGAATTTCCATATTCACTTGAATTTTATAATAGTTGTGAAAATCAATATAATCCATATGATTTCACTCCGAATTTGTATGGATATTTTAATCCCAACTATTATTTAAACGATTCAAATTTCGAACCATAAAATTTTTAAAATAACGAGCAACCCTCAAATCTCGAAAATAACATTTCTTCTTTACTTGAACTCTCTGCACAACAAAATCAAAGTATAAAAGATTTGTGTAACTCATATTTGTGCAATAGTTCAAGTCAAAATAATCAAAATTTGAATTCAATTCAAAATTCAAATGATTTCGAGTGTAACCCATACCAATTCAATTTCGAGCTTTAAAATGAACTTCAAAATCAAGACGAAAATGGGAACCCATTTTCAAATAATTTTGGCAATAGGAATAGTTTCAATAACGATACGATTGAAAACTTTGGTTATCAACAAATTCAAAATTTCAAATTTCAAATTAATAATCATGAATTTGATTTTGTTGGCCAAATGGAAAAAGATAACGGGGATTTATTAGTTGAAAAATACAAAACTTTTCGTGAAAATCATAATCAAATCTCAACTTTCGAAGAATCAAATAATAATCTACTGTTTATCGAAATTGACAATTTATGTTCTCAACAAGTCCAACTCAAAAACTTTCAAGTTAATAATTACAAATTTGACTTTGTTGAGCAAATGAATGAAATTTACGATGATCACACGAATTTGTTGATTAAAACATTGGAAAATTTTAATGAGAAACAAAATCAAATTTCAATGTGTGACGAGTCAAACGATAATCCATCTTTTACCCAAATCCATGATTTTCAAATAACAACTTTTGAAATTGATAATGACGATCTTAATCAAGTTGTTGAAAATACGGTAATTAAGTTGGATTTCAATACTTTTGAAGGTGCGAAACTCGAGTTAAACTTCGATCTTCCTTTTTTTAAAAATTTGAATACGACAACTTTGAATTTTAAACTCGATTTACACGATGAAGTTGTTGATAATCCAACAAAGGAAGTCGAATTTAACGAACATGAGTTTTATGGACTTTTTGAAAACGAGTTGTTGAATTTTGAAGGGGAAATTTTCGATCACCATTTTGATTTTCAAATCAGTATTTTGGAAGAAATTGAACTTCAACCAATTTTTCTATTTACCCCAAAAATCATCGAAAATAAAACAACTCGTACGATTTTCAATAAAACGACTTTCGTTTTTCCAAATCCACATTCAACTTCGAAATCTTTTACGATTTGGTTTTTCGTGCTTAAGCTGTGTCTCACACATTTGACAAGACAAATGAATCGGTCTTTAGAAGACCGTTTCATTTACTTTTTGACTGTATACTTTCTCATCCCTTGTAAATAATAATCTTTCATGTAAATATAGTATTTTTATTTTATTTTTCTCCTTCCACTTGGGTTGACTGTGGGGACACAGTCAAAATCAAGTGTGTGGGGAGACTCATCTTCTTTTTGATTTTTCAGGATTAATTTTTCATTTTTCTTCCAAAAAAATTTATATAAAAAAATTTAAAAAACAAAAGAAGAATATTTTTTTAGCGTTTTTGATTTATTTTTAAAGAAACACTATAGGATAAATATATGGTTTTGGTTTATTAAATTGATATTTTGAAAATTTATTTGTCTTAACAAAAATAAAAATGAAGTTTGATTATAAATAATAATGGTTTAACTGGTATATAGGAAGATTCATACGTGTTAATTATGAAATACATGCTAATTGAAGATCTTTGTTTTAAAAAGTGGTGAATTTAAAGTAAAGGATATAACACTTTTTTGTCTTCTAAGTTAAATGGTGCTAAGATGATTTTGCAAAACTCTCTCTCTCTTAAAAAAATATAAAAAATAATAACATCCAAAGTATTCATTCTTATTTAAAAGTCCTCACGGTTATGCATGGGTAATTACTTGGAATCTTTGATTATGTGTTTTCATACTCATTTAAAAGTCCTCACGGTTATGCATGTATGGAACACATGTCAAAAAAAATAGACTTAAAAAAACCACCTACGGTCGATAGGTGTACGCACGAAAGTGTGTGCACTCGCCATGCGTTGTACTCCCCTCACATAAGCCCGAAAGGCAGTGCATGGGTGGTATATCTGGCCTCAGTTTACCTGAACTGGGTGTGTAATTTTTCTTGCAAATAATGAGAGAGCAGGCAATTGAAATCCTAGCACTATTTTTACTTATTTGGTTTTATTTGCTATTGAAAAGAAATGAAAATACCACTTTGATAAACTTTGATAATCAACTAAGGATCCATTTCATAGTTACACTGTGTTATTAACCAAAACAACGAGTTAAACTATAGTTTATTTATTATGATAACTTCGTTTTTATTGGAAATATTGACGAGTAAATAAATTAAATTTCAAGATAATGACCAAAACTTATATTTAACTTATTCGTGTTAATTTAAAAATAAATCCTTCATTTGTAAATATTTTCAAAAACTCGCATTCATCTCTTTGTAAATAAATCTTGCATTTTGTAAATATTTTCATCCTGCATTTGGATTTTGTGGGTAGTATCTGCTGAAAACACTCACGAGACAACACTCCTCCTATTGGGGACACCCAGAGGTTTAACGGCTTGTTGCATACGCTCAATGCAATCGTGCTCCCTACGAAAAAGGATTTATCTTAGTTTTTCTTTATTCGAGGACGAATAAAAAGATAAGTGTGGGGTATTTGATATGCATGTAAATGTGCATACTTTTACCACCATATTTAATCTATTTAAATTAAATAAATGATCATATTGGGGTATTTTAACTTGTTTAAACCAAAATTCATATTATTTGAAATTGTCACATATTCATCTTCATCCAGGGGCAAAATGGTCATTTTTGTGCATATATTAATTTGAGAAAATTTAATTGGAAATTTTTATATTATTTTGTAGGAAATTAAACTCAATTACAAATGGTTTCATGAAAGAATAGGCATGCACAAAGAATATAAAGGAATGAAGATGGAAATAATTCAAAGTGAAGATCATGGAGGACCCCACCTACCCATCACCTTAATGTACAAACTAGAAGCTAATGCACATGCTTATGGAACTAATGACTTCATGTACACTTAAATGGGAATTATGACATGCTAATGATTACTTGGTGGCCACACTACCTCATGGGCATTTTGGGCATTCCCCAAAAATATGAATTAGGGTTTCATACATGCATAAATACCCATATGTTTCATGTAATCCAACCTCTTCTCTTCCTCTCTCTTAGGCCTCCTTTTTACTTTAGTTTATATCAAATAAAAGAAAGCTCTCTTCCTCTTTTCATGGCTGCTTAGCCATTTTTATTTTATGTAATTTTCTTTTCTTTTTATGCTATGTTAATTAGTGTTTCCTTTTACTTACATGTTCATTTCCTTTCATGCTAGTAGTGTAGATTTACTTTTATGCAAGTAGAATAATTTTCTTTTCACTTTCTTTCATTTTTCTTTCTTTTTGCTTTCATGTTGCTAGCTACATTTGTTCATATGATAACAAATATGAGAGGCTAAACCCCTTCAATTTAGGGGTAATGAAGCTCTCTAATCATGTAGTTCAACTTAATTTGATGTTTATGCTCCCTTTTTGTGCTTAATGAGAATGATTGAAGTGGTTTAATGATGTTGTTTAGCTTTGAATTTGATAGTCTATGTTGTTAATAACAAATAGGCTATGCTTAAACAAACAAAACAAAAATTGCCTCTTCATTTACATATGATTATGGCAAAGAAGTGATTGTTGAAATTAAAATTTGATGGCTTATATTTCTAATTAATAGTTAATAGGCCATGCTTAAAATAAATTTTGCTTTCGACTTTGTTGTCATATTTTATGAGATTTAAAAGTGTATTAGTGGTTGTGTTATAGTTTGATGGCTTATGTTGGCTAATCAATAGCTCAAATATGTCATACTTATAATAAACACATCAATTAAAACACTAATTACCATAAAAGAGAGATCATGATTTCATGTGTTGAACTACATGATCTAAAGAGTGGATTTATTCTCTAAATTGTCATTTAACTCTCATATTTGCATTTCTTTTCTTTTTGTTAGTTAGTTAATTTTCTAATTTTCTAGCTTAACATTCTCTTCAACTTTGGTTTAATTTGATTGAATAGAATTTTAAAATCATCAATTCCCTACGGATCGATCCGTATTCGCCGCGTGCTACATTCGTACACCGTGCGCTTGCGGTTATTTTTAATTTAAATTCGTTCGACGGTTTTCTAAACCGATAGAATTTCCGTCGACGAACAGCCTATATTTCTAAACAATTGTTAATAGGTCATGCTTACAATAAATTTCATTTTTAAATTGTTGTCATTTTTCATGAGAGTTAAAAGTTGTTTAAGGGGTATGTTATAGTTTGATGACTTATGTTGAGCTAGTTAATAGCACAAATAAATCATACTTATGATAAACACGTTAGTTAAACTAACTAATGACAAAAAAAAAAGGAGATCATGATTTCATAATTTGTTGAACTATGCGATCTAGAGAGTGAAAATTACCTTTAAATTGTCTTAACACTCTCATATTTTTATCAATCCTCTATTGTCATTTTTCTCAATTTTTTTTGTTAATCACTCTAAATCTTTGGTTAATTTGATTGAACTAAAAATTTCAAAATCTAAACAATTCCCTGCAGATCGATCCGTACTCGCATACGTGCTCAATCATACACCGTACGCTTGCGGCATAAATTTAATTCAAAATTTATCGGCGGTTTTCTAACTCGATAAAAAATTTGTCGTTAAACAAGTTTTTGATACCGTCGCCGGAGAATTTGTTTTGATTTAATTTTCTATTTTTTGAATTACTTTTGTGTGATTTTATTGTGCGTTAACTCGCATTTAAAAAAATTATTGTGTTTGTTGTGTGAATTTTTTTTCAATTTGATTTGTGATGCTTGTTGTTTTTCTATTTCAATTTCTATAATAAAGCACACATTTCAAAACAAAACAAAAATATTTTATTCCATTGCAACTTACATTTCATTTTCTGTTTTTACAATTCTGTTTCATTTTTTTTTCTTCTTTTTACAATTTATTGTCACATTGTTGTGCATTACTGTGCACGCTAGTCTCTTCCTGCATGCAGTGCCACTGTCCACCGCATTTATACGACTCTGTGTAATAACTTTCACTCTCCCTATTCACTCATTGTTCACCTCTGCCCACTTCAATACTTCTCTGCATCCTGCCTTCATCATTCACCAACATCAAAGTT
The DNA here is from genome assembly GCA_030765085.1 of Allium cepa. NCBI lineage: Eukaryota > Viridiplantae > Streptophyta > Magnoliopsida > Asparagales > Amaryllidaceae > Allium > Allium cepa. The sequence goes on from CM060941.1 coordinate 564,468,018, forward strand.
CCTAGCAAACCCACGGCCTCACCACATCCCTTCCTCAATACTGTCAACCATACTTCACAACTGCTCCTCCCCTCTTTGCAAACAACTTCCAGTGCACAGTGGTTTGACGGAGCTTGAAAAGTATTTCTTTTGGGTCGATAAAGGAGGATGGGCCAAAACTGTCGTCGATGGCTTGGGTAAGAGATGGCCAAGAGGAAAGTTGGTTATTATCGTACATCCACTAAAACCAAGTTAGAGCATGGTCCGACGTATAATAACTTACTAGTCTGATTCGGTGTTCTTCGGGGGTGCAATGGTATTTGAAGAATAGTTCGGCTTGAAAGATCCAATCAAATGGGTTGGATCCATCTAATTTAGGTGAGTTCAAATTTTGGAGATCGAATATGGATTGGAGTAGGAGTGTGACGTGTCTTAAGTGGAGTTGTCAGTAAATGGGGAGGAGGCGGTGGTTGTTGGGCAAATGGAGGTGGGTGTAAAGATGGGGTTATAGCCGACATTGATATGATCGTAGATGGTGGTAGTGGAGGTATTGTGGAAGTTAAGTGTGGTGGTATTATAGAAGGTTGTGGTGGGGTCAAAGAGGTAGAGGAGAATTTGGAGGATAAGTCGGCTATTACTTGGATTAGTTGTTGGATTGCAAGTTGTTGTGCAGCAGGAGAGTTTTAGATATTGGGAATGTCGGTAAAAGCGGTTTCTTGTTTGAAGAGGGTGGTGTTCATGGATAGGATGGTGGATTTTTGGTGGTTGAGTTGTGAAGCATGTTCGTCAAGGCGAGTCATGGTGTTGGTTGGGAAGGTTGAGAAAATCAATGAAAGCACCACTTGATACGCACAAGGACCCTGTATATGATTTTTATTGCAAATGAAGATTAAAAAGAAGAAGAAGAAGAATTGAGAGGGAGAAAGCAAGAAAATGAAGAAGTGAATTAAACCAGCCTGCACCATCCTTCCATTTCATAAACATATTACAAGTTTCTAGATTTTATTCAATACAGCTGGATGATTCTCATTGGAAAGGCAACATAGGCCACTAACAAAATCCATAGAGAGGGAAATTTATTATAATAGAATGTTGTACTTTTGTAGACGGCGGGCAGCAGCTACTTTCTATAAGGGTGATGCAAACCGTAGGTGGAGTGGTGCTAGATGCTGCATCACATTTCGACACAGTTATAATAGTGAAGATGGTTCACATATTAGAGATATAATTAGAAGACATTGTCGATGAATAAATGATGCACACATAAGGATTTACTTGAAGCACTTGATGGAGCTTCAAAACTCCTCCAGCTGATTGCAATAATGCATCTGCCAATTACCATCGACTATCACTGTCCAATAAATATGTAGTCTAAAAACAAAGAATCGGTTCATTTTTGGGTAATTTCAAATGGTTGTAGTTCGAAAGGCAGTCAACTGGCCCCCAAATTCCAATCAACTAGAATCGACAAGTATTTTTTAGTTTGGCTCAATTCAAAAGCACTAGAGGTGCAAATCGATATATTTCATTCCCCCACTTTGCGTCTTGGACAGTGATCTTTCTGTGGCTAAATCAAATGGTTATGAATTGTTTAAGGCTCGTCACTTTTAGAGTTTGAATGTTGGCTCAATTGTTCTTAACTGCTTCTGCATCATAGCCTCCATCAATGCAAAATTCACTCTTAGACAACCAGCTCAATATTGATAAAATAGTTTCCTTTCAATTCTTTGTTCCTTGTTTATTTGTTCACCATTGTCTATGTTTGTTTGGCTATGAAGTTGCGGTGAACTGAGTTTTTTTTTCCTTTGGAAATGGCAATTATATCTACTAGAGAACCACATATTATCACAAAACTAATTGATGATGTGAAGGACGATCTCTTAGTATTTATATAGTATTTATTTTATGAATTGTCTGATTTGCGACTAATCTCAACACGTCTCTGCACGTGTGGCTTGCCATGAGTAAACACAGACATATATATTGGGTGACATAGAACATGTGCGATGATTATATAAATCAAATCCACTCTGATACCTTGAAGAAGAAAAAAATAGAAAAGGAAAAAAAAGGTAGAGAAGAAGAAGAAACAAATAGAGGACTATATCTTTATTGATCACTTAATTGATAATAAAACAATAAATAACTCATGTTTATATTTAGATTACTTGAAACCCAAGTAATTATATATTTGAAAATACTATAACTAAGGGAAACTACAAAATACAATATGTAAGTAATAAATTATGAAATCTCCTACAATATTCTATAACATTTTTAACATCCCATTAACGTAAGATGTGTAGCAACTGAAGTTTGTCAAAAAAAAACATGATCAAAAATGAAATCTAAAATCGACACTGTCACCAAAACCATCTAATGCTGCGAAATAATAATTTCAAATTTCGCTAGCGAGACTATCTTCAATTACCAACTTATACTGATTGGTAAACGGTTACTGATTGGTAGACAACTGTCTAAAAAGATGACAATAAATAATCAAAAATCCAAAGTTGAAATTCAAGAAGTGAAAATGAAAACGAGAAAATTCCTATGGAATTTGAAATGGAATTCCAATCGAAATTGGAAGCGTTTTCGATTAGAAATTCGGAGTCATAATCCAAACAAAGAGAAAATAGGAATAAGAAGATTCTCATGGAATTAGAAGTGAAATTCCAATCGAGATTCATTACAGTCGTTGTTAGCTTACCGGCGCCAATCAGGAATTTTGCTAGTAGCGAAAGCATGGTTTGAACATCGGATAGGTTCCAAATCTTCAAACTTCATATCAGGATGATGTTAGGATGCAATCTCTGAACGATGAAATTTGACTGCAGTTGTTCCCAAATTGAAAGTGAATCATAAAATTATTTTATTAGAAACAAATCTCGCTCTAATATTGTGTTGAAACATTGATATAAAACAAAAAATAATATAGAGAAGAAGTGGACGTGAAGAAAAAGAGACGAATAAACAATAAAAGCTACATTTTTATCGATTACTTGATTAATAATTCAACAATACATAATTGATATTTATAGTTACATTGCTTATAGCCTAAGCAATTATAAAATAGAAAAACAACTATAATATGGGAAAGCGTAAGCATTAAAAAATATTTAAATTTTATAGCCAATGCAAGAAACAATCAGAGAAGAACCATCAAGAAATAATATCATTTCAAATATCCAAAAAATGAGAAGGAGTTCTCGTGGAATTCGAAAAACCCCATTAATAAATCAAATCATTGAAAACCCCATTAATAAATCAAATCATTGAATCTCTGACGTGGTTAAAACCACTCTAATACCATGCTGGAGAATCATATGTTATCACAAAACCAATTGATGATGTAAAAGGTGATCTCTTTGTATTTATATAGGATTTATTTCATATATTACTCGATGTGGGACTAATCTCAACAATATCTTCTGTTCGTATGCGTTTACAGTGACCTTCTGCTTCACCAAAAATTAACTTGAGTAATTTCATTAACAGTGTATTGGTGCCAACAAATGTGACGCAGCGGATTAATCAAAACAAACTTCAATCGGTGAAAGTAGCGATCGATGGAATGAAGATACCGAAATGCCCAAATTCGTTGATCCGAAGATACCGAATTCTAGCTATCTCAAACACGTTGATAGCGCACTATACCGTGTTCAAAGATCTACGATTCTTCATACGTTGATCTAGCGCACTAGATTCCGTGAATCGGCTTCAACAAACGTGGATTCAAGCGCACTCGAATGACGTAAGTGGAGATAGGAGATTACACTCAACTACCAATTGGAGAAGAAAGCTCAAAGCAATCAACAAGAAATTTTATTTCAAAATCAACCTCTAAAAGGTTACAACTCACTCCCTATTTATAGAAGTTTACAACACAGCCCATAAGTCGCGTACGACTCAAGACCTGACCGACTCATCACAAGACTTACGACTCATATTGACTCGGCAGCGACTCAAACACCATGCGACTCAATATATGTCAACAACGACCTAACACCAATATATACAGACGACTCAAAGATACAACGACTCATATATACACATAACCGAGACAACTCTTAAGTCGGCACCGACTTAACATGAAGCGACTCATCCCCTTTACAACAAACAAAAATGCAAACGACTTAGGCAAGGTCGTTACCGACCTAACGGACTCAAGAAAATACACTACACAGACACATTGCGGCATAACTCCCTAACGACTCAATTAGGGCGACTCATCATGAGTCGTAACTCGTTGACTCGGCACAGTCTCCTTCTGATATCCAGTTAGCTCGGAAGCGACTCATGCTTCCATTAACTCGTGAACGACTCAAGTCCGATACCTCCTCCATTCGACCTATGGTTATCACTTCCCCCTGTAACTCCTTAGGTCGGAAACGACTCAATCTTTCATTGAGTCATGGACGACTCATCAAACTACACCACAAACTCATGTTTTCAGGAATTAAAGATTGCACAATTTCTTCTCTGGCCTTAGCTGCATCATCCTCCCCCGGTTGAGAAAAATTCGTCCTCGAATTTGTACATTCTTCTTCATCTGATTGTTTACCTTCGTAACATGGAACAAGATGTTTAACATTGAACACGTCAGACGTGTAAACATCTTCTGGCAGCTTCAACTTATAAGCATTTTCATTAATTTTCTTCACAATTTCAATTGTACCAATTTTTCGCGCCTTCAACTTGTTATAAGCACCCACCGGAAAACGATCCTTCGTCAATACAGCATAAACCAAATCACCTTCCTTAAATTCAATACTCCGTCGTTTCAAATCAGCAGCCCGCTTATACTTCTCATTTGACTTTTCTAATCGTTCTTGAACGATCTTATGACATTCCGTCAACCCGTCAACAAAGTCTACAGCTCGTTTAACCGTCCCCTTCAGTTGTGGTACTACTACCAAATCCAACGGTCCCCTGGGTAAATTTGAATATACAATCTGGAATGGACTGAATCCTGTGCTACGATTCACTGCATGATTATGAGCGAACTCTGCCTGGCATAACTTCATGTCCCAACTTTTCAGATTATCTTTCACCAAACATCGCAACAAATTTCCCAATGATCTGTTCACAACTTCGGTTTGACCATCTGTCTGCGGATGATACGCGCTGCTAAAGTTCAACTTCGTTCCCATCATCTTCCACAAACTTAACCAAAAGTTACTCAGAAAACGAGTATCTCTATCCGACACAATAGACTCTGGCAATCCATGAAGTCGATAGATCTCCTTGAAAAATAACTGAGCAACACAAACAGCATCCGTCGTCTTCTTGCAAGCAATAAAATGTGTCATTTTAGAAAATCTGTCAACCACTACATATATAGAATCATTACCACGCTGCGTTCTCGGCAATCCCAATACAAAGTCCATACTCACATCAACCCATGGTCTAGCCGGTACAGGCAACGGTATATACAACCCAGCATTGGTCGCAGTTCCTTTCGAAACTTGGCAAATATGACATCGCTCCACAAACCTTCCCACTTCTTTTCTCATCAACGGCCAAAAGTAAGACTGTGAAATTAACTGTAAAGTACGATCACGGCCCACATGTCCTTCCTCATGCAACTCCTTGATAATTTTCAATCTCAAGCTACAATCCGGTATGCATAAACGATTCCCTTTAAACAGAAAACCATCCACCAATATGAATTCATCAGCATTCCTTTCCTTAACTTGTTCAACAAATTTCTTAAAATAAGGATCTTCTTCAATTAGCTCTGGCAATAGCTCGAAACCCGTCACTTCAACTTTCATTGTCGTTAATAGATGACTCCTCCTACTCAAAGCATCAGCTACCCGATTCGTCACTCCCGACTTATGTTTAACAACGAAAGTAAATTGTTGCAAATAGGCAATCCATGATGCATGTCTCGCAGAAATCTTGTCCTGCCCCTGCAAATGCTTCAACGCCTCATGATCAGTGTACAGAACAAACTCTTTCTGAAATAGATAATGCCTCCAATGCTTAACAGCTTGCACAACAGCGTAAAATTCAACGCCATATGTATTGTATCTCATCTTTGCCCCTGATAACTTTTCACTTAAATATGCAATAGGTCTCCCATGTTGACTCAACACTCCTCCAATCCCAACCTTTGATGCATCAGTATGTAGCTCAAACAACAACTGAAAATCAGGTAAAACAAGAATGGGCGCTGTCGTCAACAGTTCTTTGATTCGTTCAAAAGCAACTCCCGCTTCCTCTGACCATACAAACTGTTTCCCCTTCATGCAATCAGTCACTGGAGCCATCACGCTACTGAAGTGTGGAATGAATCTTCGGTAGAATGACGCTAGCCCATGAAAACTCCTCACCTCTGTAATTGTCTTTGGTGGTGGCCAATTTTTGACTACTTCAACTTTATTCTGGTCAACTTGAATACCCTTTCCTGAAACAACATAACCCAGAAATAAAACACTTCTTGTCATAAACACACATTTCTTCGAAGCAGCATAAAATTGTTCTTCACGAAGAATAATCAACACTTCTCTCAAATGGTGAACATGCTCCTCCATACTCCTGCTATATATCAGAATATCATCGAAATAAACCACCACAAACTTCCCAATGAATGGTCTAAAGATTTGATTCATCACCCGCATGAATGTACTATGTGCATTTGATAAACCAAATGGCATAACCAACCATTCGTATAACCCCTCTCTCGTCTTGAAAGCTGTCTTCCATTCGTCTCCCGGTCTAATTCGAATCTGGTGATAACCACTCTTCAAATCAATCTTCGAAAAGATAATAGCCCCACTCAACTGGTCTAACAAATCATCCAACCTCGGCATAGGAAATCTATAGCGGACAGTAATCTTGTTCAAAGCTATACTATCTGTACACATTCTCCATGTTCCATCCTTCTTCGGTACCAATAAAGCTGGCACAGCACAAGGACTCAAGCTTTCCTGAACACGTCCCTGCTCAAGTAACTCTTCCACCTGCCTTCGTAATTCTTCATATTCCTTCGGACTCATTCGGTAATGTGGTCGATGTGGTAAAACTGCTCCCGGAACAAGATCGATCTGATGTTGAATGTCTCTCAGTGGCAGTAACTCCTTAGGCAACTCCTCTGGAAATACATCCTCAAATTCTTGCAAAACTGGCTTCGCTTCTTCTGGAATTTCAACCTCTTCACTGCTCTCACGCCCAATCAACAAGTATACTTCAGGCTCCTCTTCAACCTCTTTAACAAACTCCTTCAAAGTTAACAGAGTTTTCAATTCCTCAATCTCCTCTAGCTTGCTCTCCTTCTGTTGTTGCTTCTTGGGAACCAAAGTGATTTTAGTACCCTCGAACATGAAACTGTAACTATTGGCACGACCATCATGTTGAACTGATCTATCAAACTGCCACGGTCTGCCCAACAACAGATGACATACGTCCATGTCTACAACGTCACACAAATTTCATCTTTGTACTTCTTCCCAATAGAAAAATTAACACAAGCCCTTCGACACACCTTCACTTCACCACCCTTCCTTAACCATGCTAGCTTGTACGGTTTAGGATGTTTCTCAGTTTTCAAGTTCAACTTCTTCACAGCCTCGGTAGAAATAATATTATCGCAACTTCCAGCATCAATAACGAACTTGCAAACTTTTCCCAGAATAGTGCATGTCGACTGAAAAATATTGCTTCTCAACCAACTACAATCCTCCTCTTGCTTTGGTGTAAGACATGACCTCCTCATCATAAGATTACAACCTTCATCTCCAGACACTCCTTCTTCCTCCTCAACATAAGGTGCATTTGAACATTCTGCCTCCTCACCATCATCCTCAATCTCAGCAACCATTGCTCTCTTCTTCGGCTTCGGACATTCATTACTTTTGTGACCCAACTCCTGACAATTATGACATTTGAACCCACCGCTAGCCTTTGCCTTCTCAGCCTCCTTCACCACTGGCTTTGTAACAGATTTAGGAACATTAGAACTTCCACCAACACCCTCGCTTGATTATTGGAATTAGTAAACACACCACCTCCACGCTTTTCTTGTTTCTCCCAAGCCAACGCTTTCTGATGTGCCTCCGCAACTGATCTAGGATCGAACATATTAACCATATCCTGGATCTGCATTCTCAATCCCCCAATGAATCTAGCAGTTAACTGTTCTTCCGTTTTCATAATATCATTCCTGGCAATGAGTTGGTAAAATTCATCAGCATAATCACTAACAGACTTCGTCCCTTGCCTCAGATTCTGCAACCTCCGGTACATAAGTGACTGATAGTTGTATGGCAAAAATGTAGCTCTCATCATTTTCTTCATCTTATCCCACTCTACAACCTTTGACTTCCCCATTCGTTCACGGGTAAGTTTAGTTTGCTGCCACCATGCCAAAGCTCTTCCCCTCAGCCTTGTAGCAACTAACTTCACCCTTCGATTCTCCAGAACCTCCTTGAAATCAAAGATTTCCTCCACATTAGATAACCAATCTAAGAATTCTTCAGCTACCATCCCTCCTTTAAACTCCGGAATCTCCATCTTCATTCCCGATTCCCAACGTCGATCATCATCAATAACCCGATACTGACGTTGTCCCTGATCTCGGTCTCTGAAATGAATACTTCCCCTCTCACCATCAAACTCCTCATCAAAGTCTAATGCATATCGTTGTCTTTCACGCCCTCCAGCATCTCTACCACCACTCCTACTACCAACATCCCGTCTATCATGATCATCAACTTTCCTCCTACTTCGATTATCAACACTCCTAGGCTCTTGACTTTCTCTCCTCTCCCGTTCTGAATGTGATGACACTCTACTACCCCCACGGATGGATTCAGGTGAATTTCTTCTTCTACTTTGATTCATATCGATCATAAGCTTCTCCAACCTCCCAATGCCTTCATCAATCTTCTCATGCATACGTTGTTCCATTTGATCGGCCTCTTCTCTCCGATATAAAACTTCAACATTTTGATGGCGGTTAGCTCTCCTTGGCGGCATGATTGAAATTTACAAAATTTCAACAAATCGATACCAAAGTGATACTTCACAAGCAAATCACGGCTTCACAAGCTTCTACACAACTTCACAAGGCTCGGCCTTAACTCCTTAGCTCGAAACAAGCTTCCAATGATCCTCCCTAGGCTCGGCTACTTCACTAGTATACACGGCCTACTTCAAATTCAAACACTTTCAACACTTTGATCCAAAATGGAATGGATCGAAAGTTCTCCCTCTTGTTGCAACTTCAATATGAACACGATGAACAACTTCAAACTTCAACACTTGGCTCCAAGACCCGATTTAGCTATGATTGGCTAAAACAAGCTCTGATACCAAAAACTGACGCAGCGGATTAATCAAAACAAACTTCAATCGGTGAAAGTAGCGATCGATGGAATGAAGATACCGAAATGCCCAAATTCGTTGATCCGAAGATACCGAATTCTAGCTATCTCAAACACGTTGATAGCGCACTATACCGTGTTCAAAGATCTACGATTCTTCGTACGTTGATCTAGCGCACTAGATTCCGTGAATCGGCTTCAACAAACGTGGATTCGAGCGCACTCGAATGACGTAAGTGGAGATAGGAGATTACACTCAACTACCAATTGGAGAAGAAAGCTCAAAGCAATCAACAAGAAATTTTATTTCAAAATCAACCTCTAAAAAGTTACAACTCACTCCCTATTTATAGAAGTTTACAACACAGCCCATAAGTCGCGTACGACTCAAGACCTGACCGACTCATCACAAGACTTACGACTCATATTGACTCGGCAGCGACTCAAACACCATGCGACTCAATATATGTCAACAACGACCTAACACCAATATATACAGACGACTCAAAGATACAACGACTCATATATACACATAACCGAGACAACTCTTAAGTCGGCACCGACTTAACATGAAGCGACTCATCCCCTTTACAACAAACAAAAATGCAAACGACTTAGGCAAGGTCGTTACCGACCTAACTGACTCAAGAAAATACACTACACAGACACATTGCGGCATAACTCCCTAACGACTCAATTAGGGCGACTCATCATGAGTCGTAACTCGTTGACTCGGCACAGTCTCCTTCTGATATCCAGTTAGCTCGGAAGCGACTCATGCTTCCATTGACTCGTGAACGACTCAAGTCTGATACCTCCTCCATTCGACCTATGGTTATCACTTCCCCCTGTATCTCCTTAGGTCGGAAACGACTCAATCTTTCATTGAGTCGTGGACGACTCATCAAACTACACCACAAACTCATGTTTTCAGGAATTAAAGATTGCACAATTTCTTCTCTGGCCTTAGCTGCATCAAAATGCAACATTGTGAATTATCCAAATAACCTCAGTATTGCTTGATTATCCGATTTTAATAACAATGGAAAAAAATGCGTGATGTTTGAGCTAATTTTGTGTTATAAAACCTCCTACAAGCATCCTACTATTGATTTTGTGTTATAAAACTTCTTACTACCGCAAAAAAATTATCACCAAGTTCCATTTTTAAGATGGAGTTTGCACAAGCGAAAAATAGTATAAAACATAATTAGACATTGAATGTTGGTCGCATAGTTCTAAAACCAGACCGATATGCGGAGTACGAAAAACGTGGACCGCAGACCAGTCCGGCCTGAAGCCTGTTCAAGTGGCAAACAACATCCAGTAGTGAAGAACCATTCAAAATTGTTGGAACGCCGTTCAAAACCGCCTGAACCGATGGTGAACCAGTTTGAACCATTGCTGAACCGGACCGGCACCATTCGTTCTTGCTCCCTCTTATTTTCCTTGTTTTCTTCTCCCTCCTTTCTTTATTTTTGCCTTAGGTTCCTTCATTTTTCATTAATATTTTTTCCCTTTCCTCTTGAGCATCAAATCGGCAATCCATCCGACTAGACCACCAGAACATCTAACCGTGGACGCCAATCAATCCACAACGGGTCCTCAAAACATTGGTCGGTTGTATAGAATTGAGAATGGTTATTGAGTTTTAGTGGTCAAAAGGCAATGTCATATCATACAAATTCGGTTACATGTTTTATGAAAAATACAGCCACTCGCTCCTTTTTTAAAAGGAAGAATTGCTTTCAGCGACGATAAAAAATTCCATTGCCCACAAGATAAAGCAACCAAACAAGAATAAATTTCAAATACCATGAAGCAATGGATTTATGGTATGTTGTGCTTGCTTCACTAAAACCTACTTTTTATAATAATGTACACATGACAGAACAGTGACTCAGATTTCCATTATAGTTGGAAGGAATCAGAAAGGTAAGCGGGCGTTTCTGCACTTTATAGACGCATTATAGCAAACGCATTTTAAACCTTTAATGCACCTCTACTCATATCATCTTCTTGCTAGTCTCCCTTTTGATTTCATTCATCTCTTCTTTACAGGGTTTAGAAGCAGTAGAAATAGGAGTTTCTTTCAGGCCAAAAAATAGTATGATCTTTCCTTCAGTTGAATAATTTTAATATATATTTTTTGGAATGAAGGGAGCTCCTGATTCTCCTTTCAGTTTCTTGTCGAAGTGCGTAGCTCTGAATTCTTGCATCAGCTTTGGCCTCTTTGGGTAAGCTACTCCAGCTTCATATTTCAGTATTATTGACAAATGATCTTAGGGGTGAAACAAAAATACAAAACACCATTGTTATTATTGTTGTTATTATACATATTTTCATAAAATGTTTAAAAACAAATAATTATGAGTAACTATACAAAATTTTCAACTGCTTCGCCTTGTAAATTTGGGATATATCTAATCATGCATTAAAAAAAAAGTATCTTATATTTCCTAGAAATTGGAGTTTCTTTCAGGCCAAAAATTAATAAGATTTTTCATTCAGTACAATAATTCTATTATATTTTTTGAATGAAGGGGGATCCTAATTTTTTTTTCCCCTCAGTTCTTTATTCCTTCCTTTTAAAAACATGGTCATTTGAAATATTCCAATGGTAGGCCAATAGATAGTTTTTGAATTGGCATCAACTTTGCCTCTTTGGGTAGTCATTTTAGCTTTTCATACTTCATTATTATTTGACAAATGATCTGAATATAAAACATATTATTGTTATACTATACATATTTTCACTTAATCATGCATCAAAATAATACCAAGTACCTCAAAAATCCATGAGAGAATCACTGAATAGAAGCAAAGGTTCCAAAGCACTAGGAGTAAACTTCCTAGCAAATAAATAACAGACAGTAGTCTTCTCAAAGTTATAAGCACAAGCAGTTGCATTATGCCTGATGGCCTTAATAAACTCTTCAGTAACAGACTCCTTCCCAAAGCCCGCTGGGTGAGGCCCACCTCTCGACCAATCGACCCAAGTCACGGTCCGGTTAGAATTCAAAGGTCCATAAAACATGTTAAGGTAAGTCGGTATATAGTGCTCATCAGGGTAGCAGGATGGCTTGCAGTAATTTTTAAAGAGACTGTAGTATTTATAGTCAGAGATTATATTCAAAGCAAGCTCACGATTGAGCTCGAACCATTGTGACCCTTTTCTCCAGTCTGGAAGTCTGATATTAGGCCACATGTTGCGGTTATAGCGACCACGGCCTTGAAGGGTATTTTCGTCGTATGACTCCACGAAACTGTGCATGGAGTTTGTCAGGTATTTGTAGATAGTTTGGAAGTTGTATATGGGTATGCACGATTCGGATAGAAGAATGAAGCGTTCATTTGAGAAGTCTAAAAGAGCGTTGGCTAAAAGACGCCTTTCTGCATCTATTAGTGTTATTGATCCCCACAATGTTTCCTGTAGGTAATGTCATACATGATAAAACTTCAATAGTTGTTGTAAGTATTAATTGTAGAGCATATCATATTGTAATATGAAAAACTCTTGCAAGAGAGCCCCAATAGACGGTAGGAAACATATGAAAACTGCTAATGTGGTATGTGTTGTGTTGATAGCCATAAATGAATACATAAATACAAAAGTTACTTGCCCGAGGCTTTGGATCTTGAGTAGTGAATAATACCCAGTTGCTAATTTGGTTATCTGATACCTAAAATATGAATGTTTATACCCATACATTACCCCTGTTGAGTTAGCAAACACTAGTACTCATTTGCTACCCCTATTGAGATGCTGTGCATTTAAAAATTGTTCACATCTATTTTTCCATTGCATCCTTGTCATTGTGTAATGCTTCAAATTCAATAAATGTAGAAGATGGTAGAATTTTTCACAAACTTCAATGCGATACAAATTTATTACACCCAATCATCAATGCTTATTTTCTTTTAAAAATGCACATTGCCTATACCGAGTACAAATATACCCAAACAAATGTGTATTTTAATAATGTAGAATCCAAGTCAAATTTTTGGGTAACTTATAAACTTTAACTATGTTGAATGAGTTGTTAAGGAACATGTTTTAGAGGTACATCCAAGAAAGTCAGACCCTTCAAAATTTTATTATATAGAAAAAACAGTAAGGCTAGGCCCAAAAAAAAAAAAAAAAAAAAACAAAGAAATCATACCTCGCATGGAATTTGGCGTTCAAAGAAGGGAGAAGTATGATTCACAACAAGCTTATACCCAGGAAGTGAATGCACATAAATGGAATAAAAGCCTTCATGTCCAGTAAAGAATTTCTCCCACAACTTCATCAAAGGCAAAGGCCCACGCGACATAAACATGAATGCAATTTTAGGTACTCGCTTAAATGGATAATTAGTCTTCTTAGGCACTAATGAAGCCCTCCAAAATAGCTCTTCATCACTCATACCATGCATTATAAAGCTAGGCTTAATAAAACTCTCTATACTACTATTTTGTCTTCTGCTATTTGCTGGATGGAAATTGGAAGGAAAGAAGAGTTCAGTATGTGTGGAAATACGTGGGCAGAAGTGGGAAGTTAACGACAATCCAAACAAAATACCAAAGGCTAATACAAGTAGGAATGTCAGAATTCTAATCGGTTTAAATGACCAATCTTTCCTTGGAGACACTATAAACAAATCGCTCTTTTCTTCGTCAGCCTTAGTTCTTGGATTTTGGGCCATTGTTTTCAAGTATGTCAAAGACCCTAGAGTCATAAACAACGAATCAAAATTTGAACTTTGTAAACGTTAAAACTTTAAAATCGATCAAATGGGAATATGTAAAAACATCCTTCAAATTCGCAAAGCCGAATCAAAATTTGAACTGGGTAGCGAAAAACTCACCTTTTTTGCGATATTCGAAATTGGGTTCTTTAGGAACTGGCTGAAAACTGAACCAGTTGTGAAGAATATCAAACAAATGGAGGCGATTGGATTAAATTAGGATTCGTTATAGTTTGATTGCTTTAGATTGTGGAGTTATTGTTTGGAACAGAGGAATGTGTGACCATTTGGCGGGTGCCAAATTTCGATGCATTAATAATATGGAAAGGATGAGATCATGGGAAGTAGCAATGTTTCCATGTATGTTCATGCTTCTTTAATTTATTTGTTAGGTATAGAGTCCAGTCTATGTTATTAATTATAATTTAGATTAGATTATTTTTTGTGATTGTATAGCAGTCTGAAGTCTTCTACAATTTAAAATTGAAATTATGAGTTGTCTCTTCGATCTATTTATGTTAGAATAAATACATACAACAATCAAAAAGAATGGTGGACGTTTGGTTCTATGCACAATCTACCATAATTCTAATGAAAAAGTGTGTTTTACATCCAAAATTCTTGACAGCTTTAGGATCACTAAGAAATGTTTTCTTGGCTTTTATACATGCCACTAAAAAGAGGATATTAGATGTTTAATAAAACAGAAATTCTAAGCTCACTCGCTTTGTGAGCGGCTGAGCTGCATACTTGCTGTTTTATTGACTAAACATCAACAAAAGATAAAGTTTTGATGGGACCCACATATGTAAATTAAAGGGATTTTCACTTCAAAGGCTAATTCGTGGAGGGTGGTAAGTTTTAAGGACGCTACTTCTAAAAATTTAATTTTAAGGTCATTTTACAGGAAAAAGATAAAAGAATTTATCATTTTCAGCTATACAGAAATAACGATAAAAGAATTTATCATTTTCTTGTATAACTTAAAAAGATAAATGAATTTATCATTATACTGTAAATTGTCCTTAAAACTAATTATTCAGAAGTGTTGTACTTAAAACTTATTACCCTACAAATAGAAGTTCTTCGATCTAATTTCCACTGTAAATTAATTATTAAATCAGTTTTGCTTGCTATAAGCACCTCTCTTACTAAAATTTGCATAAAATCACTTGCAGATTAAATGTGTATTTAACAAAATTAATTAACTAAACTGTCTTCGTAGAACAGTTGATATTGAAAGTCGGTAAGTTATTAGATTAGAGGTTTAGTAGTTGACCGACAAATTAATATCCATCATTGTCCATACGGCACGTTTTGTTAGGAAGTAGATTTCATAACATAAACTTGATTTGGGAAAAACTAAATATTTGAGGGAAAATTTAATATTTTAACAAAAATTCATGAGTAGCACATTTTTTTTATTGTTAGGCAAGCTTCTCTCAACTCTACTTACCATTTTGTTTAAATAAGCACAACTTACTTACTTCGAATGCATCTAACGTCAACGCACTAATTTTCAATGATTATCTAAATCTTCTATTTTTTAATGCCTTAATTACATAATTATCCACGTACACTTCTTTCTTCTTCCTTATGTAATGATTAGTTCATAATCAGATTTGATTGCCAATGATACGAACGTTTTAGATATTGTATTATTTTATTTGCATAAAAGAAGCAATCTATAAAAAAATGCATACATCAACTTAAGAGGTGTATGGCGTTGACCAAAATCCCAAATACAACGACTTTGCTTCTATTCTTTGTATGATTGGTTGCAAAACCACAATTTTAGAACAACAAATTCAATAACTATTAAACGGCTTAAAGATGTAATCAAGTCAGAAAATCTCCAATTTAACATTGTTTTAGAATATACTAGAAATTCATAACATTATTACCTCTTTTTTACGAACCGGATTGGCACTAAGGATAGTACACGTAATGGCGCGCTTATTTGTTGATCGTGTTATTCCATATATTTTAGAAAAGGACATGCTACACAAAACTTCCAAGATGCATGCTTGTTTGATCTACCTTGTTTAAGTTAGGGATGGTAGGGAACTAACTACACAATTGAAGAATTCTCGAACGCAATGGAATAGGTCTTGAGTCCCAATTCATTAGCCTTTAAAATTATTCTTATTAAGTCACTACTTTATTCTAGTCATTTAATTCAATTAAATGATTTATTTTCTTAATTAATAAGCGTTGAAATATAGGTTGTTACACATGAGGATTTTCTCAAAACCGAACAATACAATACCAGAATAAATATACACATCAACCCATAACCAGGTATCGGAGGCGGAATAACTTATAATGCATCTCATATACATATTGGTGTTCAAATTAAATATACAAATCGTCATGTCTAAATACAACACACTAAACTATGGTATGTGAATAAATATACACAAGATTTCAGTAATACAACTCATGTACATACCCGTACACAACTATAAAAATACGAATGGAATGCCTCCTACATGTCCTCCAAAATCTATTGGGTACTGGTGACATCTAAACCTATACATCCTTAGACTAATTTAGGAATTATAAATAAACATAATACATGGGTCAGGCAATGTCTGGTGCAATTTATATCATATCCAAATTATACTATTAACATATGTCACAATTGACCCCTCCCAAATGAGATTAAGGTCTTTACTGGACTGTTTATAAAATCACTTAAGGGATAATGTGCTAACTATCTCATGAATGCAACGTCGCATTAAACAATTGCATTACAATGACCATACATAAGAGATATAAATAAAAATAACTCATAGTATACTCCCAAGTTTAAACAACCATCATTTGTCAACCTATATACCCATAGATTTAAATCCATCATTGATATTAATCAAGACCACAACCTAGAGTTGGATTAAGTGCATTAGTGGAAAGGTTATAAGTGGGAACTTCAAAAAAATCTTTTTATTAATTTACACATGTTCGTATTTTGTGTTTATACGGATAATAATCATATTTATTATTAATTAATAAAAGAGTTTGGGCTATAGTTTAATTTTATTTATTTATTAAAATTTTATGTTTGTCTGTTATGACTCAATAATAATACTTGTTAATAATTTGGTTTAATTTATATTTTGATATTATAATATATTCGTATTCATAATATAAACATTATAACTACATTAAATATGGTGATCTAGCCCGGGGGTAACATGACGAACATATGTCATAAGGAGTTCGGTTAACCAGTGTGATTCATGGTTAATAAATAGGTTTAATGTCATAGTTTCTTAATGATGTCATATACATACACATATACATACACATATACATATACATACATACAAATATATAATGTGCGTGCGCGCATAAACATTTATATTTATGTCTATATTAAGGTAAGCTAATATATATACACACACATACATACATACATAATATATATATATATATATATATATATATATATATATTTATGTGTGTGTGTATTTGTGTGTAAAAACCATTTGATCGTCAATTATTTAATTTCAATGAGTGAATGTAATGACTCAACAAGATTTAGATAAAGAAGTTGTTCTATAGATAAAATTAATTTCATAAGTCTAAAGAAAGAAAAATTGTTTAATATAGGAAATACCCATCTGGATGTTTTAGTCCAGTTACAAGGTGTATAATATAATCTTATTTAAAATATATATATATATATATCAATATAATTTTTTGACGTATATAAAAACATATATTTCAAATAAATTATTTAGATTTAATAATCCGCACACACATATGTAGTTGTATTAACTGTATATATAAATATATATATATACACACACTTTTAGAAACAATTTGACTTTCTTAAAATCAAAGTTATTTTTTAAAACCTTAAATATGTAATAAAAATTATTAAATATAATCTGCATGGATTATATATAAAATATATATGTATTTGATTTTTCTAAAATTTGAACTTATAATACGTGACTCTTTCAAAATAAAAATAATATTTCTTTTGTGTTTTCTGAAATCCGTGATTTTTTAATTTTTAAACCATGTATAATTAATTGATAATTGTTTAGAATATAAAGTATTTATTTATATATATGCACATATGGACGCAAATATATTTACTTTTTTATTTTTTTAAAATCGAAAGTATTTTATTTGCATATTATATATATATATATATATATATATATATATATATATATATATATATATATTATACTCATTAAATTAATTGTTAAAAATTATATTTAATTTCCATATTTTTTATTTTTATTTATAGTCAAATTAAACCTAGAAAGATGTATGAACATATATATACATTAATATGAATAAATAAGAAACAGAGATTTACCTTGTCGTGATTATATCGATCGTCGAACACCTTGGTTGCTCGTAGTTTCCATTTTTGAACTCCTTTTTTTCTTTCTCATTGATCATTGGATGCAACTCCATCTAAAAGGCTCCAACATCAACAATTGAGGCAAGAATTAGGGTTTGGTTTCGTATAAAGGGAGATTGATTGGGGTGGCTATTTATAGCCAACTTGACCGTAAATATTTAACCCCTTTCTCTCTAGCCCTTGAAGACAAAGTCTCCCCTTACCTCTACATGCTATGGTAACCCCTTTAAGTTTGGACTTCCAAACTTCAAGCCAAATTGGTTCAACCATTAAATCAGTTATTTAATTTATTTATTTAATCCTTCTTTAATATCAATGTACAACTTATGTACATCATTTTGATTCATTTTTGGCTTCAAATAAATAATTCAAATTCCATACAAATTTAATAAAACATTTCTGTTAATTTTATTATTAATTTGTAATATTTATAAATTAATTTTACTTTGGTCGAATAAGAAAATTAACTAACAACACAGTTGTGTCAACTCACTGGTGTGAACATATCCTCAGTTAATATTTGAATATATAAATCCTAAAGCTTGTACGGACTTTGGCAAAATATGATATAGGTCACAAGTTCAATTGCTTATAGATCATATAGGCGAAATATAATTTTAATCTTTATTAAGCTGCACTTAGTAACAATATTTTATGCAATTTGCTTTTCATCAACACTGCATCACTAAGATATTTAGAGTTTCGTCTATGGTCAAAAACACTATTAATATCCACAGTTAATTACATATACTACATTAAAATCCCTAAATTTAATCCTATAACATATATCGATTAGCCTATTAACTCCAACTGGAGATTTTGATTTTTAAGTTGACTATTAGTTACTGTGATACTAACCTTCTACAATGAAGAAGACAAACCTCACTTGAGTAGTGTTTCACTTCAAGTAGCTCAACACATATCTAACTATGGCCGTAACATAGCCACTCTGCCACGTGTTTCACCATATTCAATGTACACACTAGCTACTTAAGATCGATAATACCCTAAAGTTTGAAGAATATTGTATCTCTTAACATGGGATCTTCCATTTTGACTTAGTTGTATTAGCCTATAGAAGACTCTCCTCGAGTCATTCTATGAATTTATTTTTCAAATAACCACAAATACATAACCCATGGGTGCTCCCAATGGTCCTGAGTATTTCACCATTTATCGTATGGAATGCGTTAAGTAAACTACTCTCAATAGACATATGAATATCTTTTTCTCAATATATCTTGGCCAGCAACGTTTAAGCAGTAAGTATTTAGGTATCGATTCAGTACTTGTAACAACTGTACCTTAATAAGACTAAATTTCAAAAAAAATCAAAATTCAAGTTCATCAAAGCACAGATCGTTGAATTTGGTATTTGTAAATAAGCATGAGCATTATCAGATATTGGTAGAAATTTAAACTCACAGCGGAAACAATAATAGGATAAGAATACTGACTATGACTCCTACCTTGGAATTAATGGTATTCCTTGGATAATAGATTGTCACACCAGATTGAGCATGAGAGAAAAAAAGACTTCTCCAACAAATAAACACGTCCAGCTCCATTGACTCGTTCCTCTAAATCTATCAAGTGGGTTGTAATGAGGAGGGGGTCAAAACAACATTCCAATAATTAGAAAATCTATAAACTATCCATAACATAAATTTATATATATTGGTTTCCATTTAATTGTTATGTCTATTTAAGGTTACCAATTCTAATCTAACCTTACATTGCACAAACGATTACTTACCTACCCATTTCCAAGGTACGAAATACTGACGAAACCTTATCAACCACTCAATACTTCCAAGTCCATTAGCCACTTGATACTTCTAAATATGAAGCGGGCTTTTACTATCGCCACATAATACTTTTAAAATAGATATATGCAGACTTTGCAAGACCTCAACCAAGGTAGACTCCGTTATTTAAGACCTATTCCTAAGGTGGACTTTTAACATCATCATTATTAGTCTATTTGTCATAAATAAAGAGACCTGTAACCACTATTTATGGCCTTACAATTTTTAATGGCCATACCACTAGCGCATCTACCGTTATTAAAGTCTTAGCACTGTGAGAGATTGTACTTAAGCCACTTAATACATCATTAATAAGGACTAGGCAGGCCTCTGACCATTTAAGATCTATTTATGGGTAGGCCTTTACCATTTAATAAGGACTAGGCGGACTCCTCATTGATACTATCTAGCTGACATTTCTTATAAATATCATTTGGCTACTTATACATCTTTTATAAGAAAGAGACAGACTTTACAGCCACTTAATACCTAAAACCTAAAGTGAACCTCTCCTAAGATTTCCAGTATCACTCTTATAAATGTGGAATCTCATTCGATTAGTTCTTTTGGCAGGGAGGCAAGCCCTAAGATAGCCACTTAATACCTCAATATTGAATTAAACCTTTTTAGAGATATCCCTCACCATTCCTAATTCCAAATTTGGAACATTTATTACTTTCTAATTAAGAAAGCAAGTTCAATCTCTCACGTCATCACGATTTCTAGGAATAGTGATATCTCACATCAGTAGTAAGTGCACACAATTGCTGGTAGCCTCAAAGTAAAGGACGGTCTTCCGTCGTGCGACTCTACTGAACTCGCATCACTAGCCTACTAAGTACAATTAGCCATCTTAAGTTTTTACTTATACTATCTTAGGTTGACACTGGACTTAGCTTACCAATTCTCTTTTTACTTAAGGCAATAAGATTTACCTTAAATATTTATCTACCCATAAGTCTCCTTTTAAAGCTTATAAATGTCAATTTTTTCATAAAATCATAACGGACATTTTCTAAGATATTTATATATGATTACTAATTTCAAATTAGTAACCCTTTTATATCTGTCCCATTTTTGTTGGTCCTATCAATCCACTTGTCCCTGTTAATTGTAACCCTTAACTTAATATTATCCATTATTTCTCATTAATTATACATTGATTTAGGTTACAATCTTTCATTTCTTATTAATTAATTAATAGGAATTCCTAATTTATTTTTCATTAATATGAATTGCGAGCTTTTCTAATTCTAACTATCTGCATCCCTAAATATAATAATAACTAACGAACATTATGCATAAATAACACACGAATGAACACTGTTCTTCTTTATTAATGCAATAAATATGTATAAACTTGTGATGTCCTGGAATTTTGAGAAATATTTATTTGATAATTTCCATTAATAATTATTTTAATTGTGCAATATTGATTTAATAATCTAATTTAATAGAATTTATCTTTTCAAAACTAATAATAATAATTTAATTTGGCAAATTTTATTCTTTTCAAAGTTAATAATGTTTAATTGATAAAAAAATTAATCTTTCTAAGCTAGTAGAAAAGTATTTTGTTTATGACGTATATATGTATATACATTGTGAATTGGAAGTTTGGTTTCAATTTAATTAAAAAAATGTTTTCAAAT
Organism: Allium cepa; assembly: GCA_030765085.1. NCBI lineage: Eukaryota > Viridiplantae > Streptophyta > Magnoliopsida > Asparagales > Amaryllidaceae > Allium > Allium cepa. The sequence continues at coordinate 564,489,903 of CM060941.1, forward strand.
TTATAGTATATATATATATATATGAATATATTGTGATTTGGAAGATTTTGATTAAATTTAATAAAAAAATTCAAAAAGCTATTTAAATATTTATCTTATATTTTCATAAACACTTAAAGTAAATATTTATTTTATTAAAAATATGATAGTTTAAAATATTATATTATAATAAAAGTTTAATATGTTTTCTTTTAAAAATCTGTACTTGAAATAAATTTGGTTTATATATAATATCAATATTAGGTATAATAACTTAAGCTCAAAATTTGAAAATAAGATTTAATTTAATGTCCATTTCTTTTGTTTTAATTTTCTTTCTTTTAAAATTTAGCTTTGGAAAATATATTTTAAAAATATATAAATAAAACATAAATTGAAGTAAAAATAAACATGTTAATATATAATATATGAAATTTATCAATTAATGAATTTTAAACACTTGTAAAATAATTAATTTATATAATATTGAAATTAAACATGTGTAAGGCCCTAAAAACATGCAAAGACATTTGTAAGCATTTTACAACCTAAATTAACAAAGGGCAACACCTTGTTTTAAAGAAAATTTAAGTATATAACAATGTTTTAAAGAGGAAAGCTGTTTATTTTTCTTCAGTTCAAATTTTCCTCTGTACTTTCTTTCCTTCTTCTTAAAATATAAAACTAAAAACCTAAAAATAAATAACATCAAGTTTTCAAAGTTCAAACTGAGATCAAGCTAGTAAATTTCAAATTTCAACTCCACTTAAATCAACACAACAGCAAATTCAACAAACAAAGATTTTAAATTCAATAAGCAAACTCAAACAACATGATTCAAATGCCAGATCTAAAAACAAACATATTAATTCATAATCCCAGATCAAAAATCAAATTCCAGGAACAAGAAGCCCATCCTCTACTTCTTTAATTCCGGTGAGTAATTTTTTTTTTAATCAGTTTAAACCTGATCTTATGCTTGATGCACGATGAAGTAATATAGTATATTATGTTTGTATAAATGCATAGATGTGAATGTATATGTGTATAGTGTGATGTCTGTGAAATATTTGAAATCTACGCAGATATGTTCTCTGTTCTTATACCAGGCTCAATTTTATTAGAAGAAAATTTCATAGCTTCCTATATATTGGATTATAGGCTAGGATTTGTAAAGATAAAATGACTCAAACAATGTAATCTTGCTTTTAAAAATAATTTTAAGTGATTATATTTACTAAATATTTTGGGAAATTAAGATTTACAGTAAAAAGCTAAATTAAGTTGAAAATCAATATCTATGATTTCATCTTTGGATTATAAAACCTGATTCGTATAAAAGAATCATGAATTTTAGTATGAATTTGGTAATTTTAACTTAGTTTTGATCGAGAATTTGTGAGTTGTTCGTTTTTGGAAAATTGATCGATTACCGTCGATCGACGGCATGAGGAAGATTGAGATTTGGGCTGGAGGTGGTGCAGAGGTTAGAGTTCGACAGAAAAATAGTGGAAGATGTTATAAATGGCCATGGTGGCCAGGGAGTGGAGTAGTAGGGTTTTATTATCCAGTTTTGCCGACGTTGATTCTGTGGCTTTCTCGACGTCGAGGGTTTTCGGGTCGAATCGCGAGTAGGGGAATGGAATCAAGGGTTCGAGACGCGACTGTGGTCAAGGCGGTAGTTCTTCTGGTGGTGGTGTTCACCGTTTGCAGGCGTTTTTGTTGACCAGGTTTATTTCCTGTTGCGACTGTGGTCAAGGCGGTAGGTCTTCTGGTGGTCGTAGACGATCGAAACCAACGTGCACGTGCACGGTGATCATCAGTGCATCTGGAAGTTTTGTGGGTTTGGGAAGAAGAGTTTGGCCTGGGTTTTTCGGAATTTTTCTCGTGTTTGACTCGAAGCAGGTGAGTGCATGTGGTTGTACGCGAGTATGCTCGGGGGAAACTAAGATTGTCTCGGGTTTCCTTTTTTTTCTCGAGGGGGGGATGGGGTTTATTGTTTTGTCTCGAGTGAATTGTTACCAGGTTTTTAATTAAAGTAATTTCAATTTTTAAATAAAGTTTCAAAAGAAATTTCCAAATATACTAACCAATTTTAATGAGGTATGAATTTTTGAGTTTACAGCATGATGTTAAACAAATTTAAGTTTTTAAAGTATGGATTTTCAAAGTTTAAATTTTGTTTTAAAAATAGTTTGGTTTATATAAATATTGCTTTAGATAAATCATGTAATTAGTCCATAAATGTTTTCAAATAAAAAGTAATTGTTGAAATTTAAATATGATTAAAGTGAAAGGTATTTGACTTTAATAAATCAAAGGATGATGATTTTGTATAAACTAAATTCAAGTTTTTAATTTAATTTAAACGGTAGTTAAGAGTTTAATGTAGTAAATGGGTTATCTTAATTTAATCAAATTTTATTAACAAAAGTAATTAAAGTACAATTACTTAATCAACTAGATGATTAATTTAGGTAATTAAATTAAGATAAATTAAATTAAGATAAATTAATTTGTAATTAATTAAGGGTAGTTGATTACTTAATTTAGGATTGATTAATCTAAGTAATCAAGGGTTAAAATTTTTTTTGAGTAGAACGGATGTGTAGCGTGAAACTACACAGCCAATTAGAGTTAAATATTAATATAGTAATATTATGATCAACAAGCCTGATCATTGGCTGAAAAAAGATTTAAAACAGCAAACATCAGTAGCAGATAACTAAGTAAAGAGACATAGTACCAACCCTAACCAATATGTACATAAATCCAAGTCAGATAGAGGTATAAAAGAAGAGATACATTCGACTATCACATATGAATTCCAACCAACCAAACGTCTAGGAGATGAAGAAGGAGCGTCAATCCTGAGTATGCGGATCCGTCGGCGCGGCAGAAGAAGAACTACCGTCGACTCCGTTGGGGGAGATTTGGGTGTCCGAAGACGGAGCCTGACTGGTGCGGAGAAGCTGGAGCCTTACCAAACATCAAAGATATTAATTATTCTATTGCAAATATACACCCTCGAACACTCAGGTTTGTTAAAAACGCGGGCGTTTCTCTCTTTCCATATCACCCAACAAAAAATGGCTAGAAACGAGTCAAGCCTAAGATCTGGAGCATTGTACTGCCAAAATTCAAAGAAATTAGAAACTGATGGAATGAAACCAAAAATACGAGCACTTGTTGATGCCCAAATGTAATAAGCAAAGTCACGGTAAAAAAAAAGGTGATTTATGGATTCGGTTTCAAGATTGCAGAGGGGACAATACTGATCAGATAAGATATTAAGTCGGGCAAGACGGCCTTTAGTGTTGATACGGCCATGGATCAGACACCATTGAAAAAATAGGATTTGGGGACGAAGGTGGCATTTCTAGAGACACGCGAAGGAGAAAAGTCTGCCAGGGTAGCTCAGGAATGAGTAGTAGTGGGGCACAGAGAAGCTTTTGGAGGGGGATAAAGACCATGCATAAAGATCGGAGGAAGAAGGAGATAGGTTAACGGATTAGAGCAGATTGGCGGCTGCAAGGAATTCTCGGAGCAGATTATCGCCAAAGAGGGAAGTAGGACAGAGCAAATGAGGGCCGATGGAGACTGCGTCGATAACCGTGAGAAACTTCTAGGATAAGGAGGAGAAAAGGGTAGGGAATCTGTGATTTAAAGAGAGCGATAGAACCAGGAATCAAACCAGAAAAGACAATTGGAGCCATCGCCTAGGATCACTTGAAAGAGAGGCTTAATACAGTTGATTGAGGATAAGACGCCAGACCAGAATGGGGAGGGTTTATTGAGGGGAGCTAGGTGAAGGACGCAAGATGGATTGTCTTGGTAGTGAACTGAGAGAATCCAGTCTTTCCAGATGAAGTATCCAAGTGTCAAAGTACGCCAAAGCCATTTGGCCAAAAGAGCAAGGTTGAAAGTTCGAAGGTCGACAATGCCGAGGCTACCATTGTCTTTGTGTAAGCAAGCTATCTTCCAGCTGACAAGACTTTTGGCTTTTCCCCCATTCCAGAGGAAGGTTCTTCTAATGGAATCAATTTTCTTGGATACCCAGGTAGGTAGTTTATAGAATGAGTGCCAGTAAAGGGGAATGGAGGAGAGGACTGATTTGATTAGAACCAGTCGGCCCGCAGCCGAGAGAGCGTCGGCTTTCCAGCCCGAAAGTCTAGATTCAATTTTAGTGATAAGGGGAACCCAATCAGCACGATGAAGTTTGGTGGGACGCAATGGGATACCAAGGTAGGCGATTGGGAAGTGAGCGATGTTACAGTTGAGGATAGAAGAGACTGAGGGACCAAGGTGATCTGTGTTACCAAGCATAATGATAGAGCTTTTGTGAAAATTGATGCAAAGACCTGAAATGAGTTCAAAGACGTATAGAAGGACCTTAAGACAGTGGATATGATCAGGCGAGGGGGAGACGAAGAGAATAGTGTCATCAGCAAATTGGAGGTTGGATACAGATAAGTTGGAGTTTGGGGGACCAATACTGGCGAGATAGTTGTTCGAGATTACCAGCTTAGACATGCGGTTGAAGACGTCTACCACCAGCACAAATAGAAGCGGCGAGAGAGGGTCTCCCTGTCTTAAACCACGGGCAGATTTGATAAGCCCCCCCGATGAACCATTAATCTGAATAGAGGAGAGACTGGAGGTTAGTATGCATTTTATTCATTCACACCATTTCATAGGGAAGCCTCTGTGTGACAGGAGTTCGAGAAGGAAGTTCCAATTAACAGAGTCAAAAGCCTTTGAGAAATCTAATTTGAGGAGGACACCTGACAGGTTTTTTGTGTGGCAAAAAGAGATAACTTCCTGTGTTGCCGCCATACAATCTAGGATGTCGCGACCCTAGATAAAGGCGGATTGTTCCCTGCCAATCAACTGATTCATATGGGGTTGAAGGCGGTTGGCGAGGACTTTAGTGATGAGCTTGAAAGAGGTGTTAAGGAGGCTGATAGGGCGAAAGGCTGCAAGGGAGTTGGCACCTTCAGATTTCGGGATAAGGACGATATTGGCGTAGTTGAGTCGGGAAATGGTCATAGGGTTGGACTGGAATTCAAAGGACAGATCTTAGATATCTTTCCTGATAACGTCCCAGAAATGTTTAAAGAAAAAAGGACCAAAGCCATCAACCCCATATGAATCAGATGATTGGCAAGGAACAATTTGCCTTAAATTAATTAAGGAATAATTAATCAATGGATGTAATTAGGGGCTAATTACTTAATATAAAAAGGGTTATTACTTAATGAAGTAATTAAAGGAATTAATTACTCAATGTAATTAATTAAGTTAATGTGGTTAATTTAAGTTAATTAATTAAAAAGAATTACTTGATAATGAGTTAAGTATAATTACTTAATGTAATTAATAAAGTGAAATTACATAGTATAAGTACTTAATGGGTAATTACTGGATGTAATTAATTAAAGGGGAATTACTTGATGGGAAGTAATTAAAGAATAATTACTTAGTGGAAGTAATTAAGTGTTAATTACTCAATGTAATTAATTAAAGGATTAATTAATATAATTAATCAAGGAGTTAAATTAATTAATGTAAGTATAGTTAATTACTGAAAGTAATTAATTAAGGGTAATTAATGAATGTAATTAAGTTAAAGATTTCTTGTTAAATGGAATTTATTAAAAAGAGAATTAATTAATAAAAGTAATTAGAGGATCGTTAATTAATGTAATTAATGAGAATAATTAAAAGGTTAGTTGATTAATAAATAAGATTAATTCAAAGATAATTAATCAATGAAGTAATTATAGTATAATTAATTAATATAATTAATTAAGGATCAATGTAATTAATTATAGTAAATTAATTAATAAGAGTAATTAAAAGAAAATGTGAATGGTTAAAGAATAACTAAAAAATTTAATTAATTTAAAGACTAATTACTTAATGTAATTAAAGAATTATTAATCAAGAATGATTAATTAAGAGAATAATTAAAGGATAATTAATCCATAATTAAAGATTAATTAATTGATTTATAAGGTAATTAAAGAATGAATAGTTAATTAAATGGTTGTAATTAATTAACGATTGATTAAGCAGGACTGGGAGATTAATTCTCAAGTAATTAATTTAATTTAAGTTAATTAAATTAATTATAATATGGATTGATAATTCTTGTTTGTGGATGATTGTTTGAGTAGAATGTTTGGATTAGTGGATACCTATAGTTTGATAGTTTGTGATATTCTGTGATGTGATATTGGTTATAGCTATGATAAATGTGATATTTATCTATGAATGATGTTGTGTGAATTCAATGTATTAAATTGAATTAAATTATTCAAACTTGAACAACTTGGAAATTAAGATGGCGTTTTGGATTTCGGTGAGACGGGGATTGGATTTTCAAATTTGTATATCCGAGAACCACATCAATCCAAATTAAACGTTAGGTCGTAAAATCTAAAGAAAAGATCGAAATGAAGGTTCTGAGGAAAGGCTATGGTGGTTAAACTCTAAGGGTGATTCCAAAATGAGTTAATAGAGATAGTGCTTTCGATTGAGATGAAGATTCAAAGTACAAGGGCTATTATCGTTAACTCTTAGGGTGATTCCAAAATGAGTGTAACGAGATAGTGCCTTCGGTTCCGTTCGAACCCGAAACGGACTTGTATGGATTGAATGCTTTCAGAACATCGTCAGAAGGGCGATAAGCATTCTAAGATAGATGTGTTCTAAAGGTAATCGTAGCCTCAAGCCTCATCAACCGGGAATGGCTAAAACAGGGAAGGTGCAGCAAGGCTAAGTGGGTCGCGCCCAAGTAGGACGAGATTTTCCCTATCTAAAGGTTTCTTTTTATTCGGTTATGTGGGCAGTTAGTCATGAACAAATGCGGGGTTGTCTTGTTCCGGCCTATCCAGTAAGAGATGGTTCCGGCCTTGTGTTGCAAGGGATTTAGGGTGGATCCTCGGTACGGTGATCTAGGCCACGTACTATGACGGATGTTACCCCAGTGGCCCTGTCATTGATGGAAATCCATTTTTCCTACATTCCCTTTACGGTTTTGATTCTATAACCCACTTTGTGGCTAGTAGCTGGAATTTAATAAATGTAACAATTTCGGCTAGTTTATATTTTATTTGAAAACCCTACACCCTATTATAATATCACAGGATTTCCTACCAAATGTTTTGGTTAGCGTGAGGTAAAAACTTACCCATGTTTATGTGCAGGAAGTCTTACGTGATACCTTTGTTTTCAAAAGGTTTTTCAAAGTTAAACAACTTTAACCCGTTTACTTACACCATACCCATGTCCGACCCGGAGTTTATTTTCTATTTTATCAAACTCTTGGGTGCTCAAATTTTACGAGTAGCCAAGGGATTCAGGTTAGCTTTAATGAGTTTTGGAGGAGATATGGAGCAAGAGGCTTCAGCTTTTGTAGATATATAGTGGTTCCGCTGTGTTGGTATTTTGTGTCTGTATCTCTGTGATGTAGTCTGTATTGTACTTGAGTTGTCATGATTAGAAAGGTGTTTATAACTGTCTATTGTGATGTATAAGCTGTATAACTCTGATGTATATGATACCATGTAATATCTTATGTGATATAATATAATTTGTTCGTTCCATTGTGAGATTCTGATATTGTTTAGTTCTTTCTTTTCTATCTGTTCTCTTTTCTATCCCTTTCTTTCTTATTAATAATGCGTCTTTCAGTGTAATGAAAGACGGGTCGTTACATTGTGGTATCAAAGCGCTAGGTAGAGTGAATACTTAGGCTTTGGAGTGATTTCTTTCTGAGGGAGCGTATTTGTGTGTGTGTGTGTGTATTTTGTTGGGTTACCTATTCGGGTTTGCCAACATGATTTCTAAAGGTAGGAGAGGTAGTGGTGTGTGTAGCACGACTACCGGTGGAAGAAGTCTGAGTAATTGAGATTGGAAGAGTATCTGCCAGGGCAGTATTGGGCCTCTTGGGTAAGCTTTGCAGCATAGTGTAAGGATTTCACCAATCTTTGAAGGAAACCTTTTTAAGGTTTGGAGTCCATCTTTGGAGTGTAAGCTTGGTTGCTCTCGTGCAAGCGGATTTTTCTAGAGTTTGGATTAGTCGAAAGTGCTGGAGCGAGTGATGGTATCTTGGCAACCATGGGAAGGAGTTCTGTCTGTATCGAAGTATGAGACTCGGTTCAGCAAGATGTTGTGTTGGGTTTGAAGCCTAAGTTTCTTGAGAGATATCTGCCATCTCAAAGGCTCTTTTGCGGAAGTTGGCTGATATAGCATTGTGGTTCGAGGAGCTTTTGGATAAGGAAGTCTTTGGCATTTGGGACAGCAATGGCAGCTCAGAGGTGTTGAGTGTGCTGGCAAGAAGGTCTCTTGGCTTAGCAGTGTCCTAGAGGTGGAGTTCGGAAGCAGTAGAGTGGCCCATTTCTTCAATGGTTCAGGAGTCTTTGTGATTCTACTGTCAGCAGGCCAGGCAGATGGTGAAGGCTTGTCCACTTCTTCTGGAAGCTCAGCAGGGTTTGATGTTTGTGGTTGAGGGTGGACCAGAAGTTTCTTCTTTTAGTTAGAAAGGCTTAAGCTGTTCTGATATGTGAAGAGAGAACAATTTCTTTGGAATCTGAACTGGGTAGGATCGCAAAAGTGACTTGCGATAGTTGGGAAGTTCTCTTAGTAATCTTTGCTTTGGATTGAGGCATCTCTAAATGATGTAGGAGCTATGGAAAAGGTTCGAGATTTTTCGGATATCTTCGATGAAGTCAAGGTTTGCATCTGCATCAGGAGATTGAGTTCTGTATCGACTTGGTTCCTGGTGCATTACCGGTCGTTCATCCTAGTAGAGGGATGGCTCCTAGAGAGAGATTTTTGGTAAAGCGGCTCAGGATTGATCGGATCTAGTTTTCTGGCTGGATTTTTGCTGTGGTATTTGTGACCGAATCGGATAGGTCACTAAGATTTTATGGAATTTGATGGACAATATTTCCAGGATATGGATCAAGTCCATGCTTGTGTTCATCAATAGCATTCTCATCTTCTTCAGATCAAATTTGTATAGCGGAAGCAAGGTGGCAGCTATTCCAGAATAAAAACAACCTCGGACTCCACGAAAGTTTGTTTTTGTCTTGGATTTGAGGATTTCCACAGGCAGCTCATTCGGATCTGAAGGCTAAGTTGTCTTGTGCACCTCTTTTGGTTATTCCAGATATGAGAAGTAAGTTTGAAGTCTTCTAGTGCTTGTGAAGTAGCGTTGGTGTGCTGGATTTCGATGGATCTTGGGAGAACCATCTTGTTGAGTAGAATCCAGAGATCGTCTCATTCTTGGTCTAGGTTTGATCCCAGAGGCACCTACGAAGATTGAGTTGATCAAGAAGGTTGAAGGCAGCCCAGGATCGGCAGAAGAGTTTTATGGATAAGAGAAAAAGAAATTTGGAATTCGAAGTTGGAGATTTGGATTTTGGATTCGGAGCAATAAGATTGGTTAAGACGGGAAGCTAGCTTCGAAGTGCATTGGATCTTTCCGTGTTCTCAAAAGGATAAGTTCTTTGATCTACAGGATTGAATTGCCAGTTCGGATGGCTGGGATTCATAATGTATTTCACGTATCTCTGAGAGAGTACGTGTATGATCCATCACTGGTTGTAGAACCAGTCGTTCAGGAAGATTTGGAAGTTGAGTCAGATTTGTCTGTGGTTTGATATCCTGTTCAGATTGTTGATCTAGAGATATAGGAGCTCAGGATCAGAGTGGTGTAGCTAGTTTAGATTCAGTAGGGCGAGTATCCCGGTGTTTGAACCTGAGAAACTCTAGGAAGTTCTATCCAGAATTTTGTCTGAATAGTTAGAGTGGTTTATATGAATTGGTTACTATGGTTGCTAGTATATGGTTGATAACATATGCTTGTTGTTTAAAAATTGAAATCTGTGTGGGATTATTAAATTATCTTTGCTTTTAAATTTCGAGGCCGAAATTCTTTTAAGGGGGGAAGAATGTGATGTACCGGAAGTTTGGGCAATATTTATTTGATAATTTCCGTTAATAATTATTTTAGTTGTGCAATATTGATTTAATAATCTAATTTAACAGAATTTATCTTTTCAAAACTAATAATAATAATTTAAAGTGGCAAATTTTATTCTTTTCAAAGTTAATAATATTTAATTGATAAAAAATTAATCTTTCTAAGCTAATAAAAATGTATTCTATTTATAATGTATATATGTATATACATTGTGAATTGGAAGTTTAGTTTCAATTTAATATAAAAAATGTTTTCAAATTTATAGTGTATATATATGAATATATTGTGATTTGGAAGATTTTGATTGAATTTAATAAAACTTTTCAAAAAGCTATTTAAACATTTATCTTATATTTTCAAAAACACTTAAAGTAAATATTTATTTTTTATTTAAAAATATGATAGTTTAAAATAGTATATTATAGTAAAAATTTAATATGTTTTCTTTAAAAATTTGTACTTGAAATAAATCTAGTTTATATATATATATATATATATATATATATATATATATATATATTAGGTATACTAACTTAAGCTCAAAATTTGAAAATAAGATTTAATTTAATGTCCATTTCTTTTGTTTTAATTCTCTTTCTTTTAAAATTTAGCTTTGGAAAATGTATTTTAATAATATATAAATAAAACATAAATTGAAGTAAACATAAACATGTGAATATATAATATAAGAAATTTATTAAATAATGCATTTTAAACACTTGTAAAATAAGTAATTTATATAATATTGAAATTAAACATGTGTAAGGCCCTAAAAACATGTAAAGACATTTGTAAGCATTTTACCACCTAAATTAACAAGTGGCAACACCTTGTTTTAAAGAAAATTTAAGTATATAACAATGTTTTAAAGAGGAAGCTGTTTATTTTCTTCAATTCAAATTTTCCTCTGTACTTTCTTTCCTTCTTCTTAAAATATAAAAATAAAAGCCTGAAAACGAATAACATCAAGTTTTCAAAGTTCAAACTGAGATCAAGCTAAATCAACACAATAGCAGATTCAACAAACAAAGATTTCAAATTCAACAAGCAAACTCAAACAACAGGATTCAAATGCGAGATTTAAAAACAAACAAATCAATTCAAAATCCCAGATAAAAAATCAAATTCCTGGAACAAGAAGCCTGTCCTCTGCATCTTTAATTCCGATGAGTAAATTTCTTTTAAAAACAGTTTAAACCTAATATTATGCTTGATGCTTGATGAAGTAATATAGTATATTATGTTTGTATAAATGCATAGATGTGATTGTATATGTGTATAGTGTGATGTCTGTGAAATATTTGAAATCTACACAGATATGTTCTATGTTCTTATACCTAGCTCAATTTTATTAGAAAAAAATTTCATAGCTTCCTATATATTGGATTATATGCTAGGATTTGTAAAGATAAAATGACTCTAACAATGTAATCTTGTTTTTAAAAATAATTTTAAGTGATTATATTAAATATTCTGGGAAATAAAGATTTACAGTAAAAAGCTAAATTATGTTGAAAATCAATATCTATGATTTTATCTTTGGATATAGAACCTGATTCGTATAAACGAATCATGAATTTTAGTATGAATTTGGTAATTTTAACCTAGTTTTGATCGAGAATTTGTGAGTTGTTCGTTTTTGGAAAATTGATCGATTACCGTCGATCGACGGCATGAGGAAGATTGAGATTTGGGCTGGAGGTGGTGCAGAGGTTAGAGTTCGACGTAAAAATAGTGGAAGATGTTACAATGGCTATGGTGGCCAGGGAGTGGAGTAGTAGGGTTTTATTATCCAGTTTTGCCGACGTTGATTCTGTGGCTTTCTCGACGTCGAGGGTGTTTCGGGTCGAATCGCGAGTAAGGGAATGGAATCAAGGGTTCGAGACGCGAATGTGGTCAAGGCGGTAGGTCTTCTGGTGGTGGTGTTCGCTGTTTGCAGGCGTTTTTGTTGACCAGGTTTATTTCCTATTGGGGCTGTGGAGCTCGTTTTCGTTTCAATGGTGGATTCGTCGATCAGGTTGGTCGAGGGGGTCGGCAAGGTCAGGATCGTCATGTAGAAGGTTGCGGTGATGGTCATCGACGATCGCAACCAGCGTGCACATGCACGGTGATCCTCTACGCATCTGGAAGTTTCGTGGGTTTGGGAAGAAGATTTTGGCCCGGGTTTTTCAGAGTTTTTCTCATGTTCGACTCGAAGCGGGTGAGTTCGTGCGGTTGTACGCAAGTGTGCTCGAGAGAAATTGAGATTGTCTCGGATTTCCTTTGGTTTTTCTTTAGGGGGGTTGCTGTTTTTTCTCGAGTAAATTTGTTACCTGGTTTTTAATTAAAGTAGTTTCAATTTTAAACAAAGTTTCAAAAGAAATTTCCAAATATACTAACCAATTTTAAAGAGGTATGAATGTTTGAGTTTAGAGCATGATGTTAAACAAATTTAAGTTTTAAAAGTATGAATTTTCAAAGTTTAATTTTGTTTTAAAAATAGTTTGGTTTATATAAATATCGCTTTAGATAAATCATGTAATTAGTCCAAAAATGTTTTCAAATAAAAAGTAATTGTTGAAATTTAAATATGATTAAAGTGAAAGGTGTTTAACTTTAATAAATCAAAGGATGACGATTTTGTATAAACCAAATTCAAGTTTTTAATTTAATTTAAATGGTAGTTAAGAGTTTAATATAGTAAACGGGTTATCTTAATTTAATCAAGTTTTATAAACAAAAGTAATTAAAGTATAATTACTTAATCAACTAAGATGATTAATTTAGGTAATTAAATTAAGATTAATTAATTTTTAATTAGTTAAGGGTAGTTGCTTAATTAATTTAGGATTGATTAATCTAAGTAATCAAGGGTCAATTAATTAAGGAATAATTAATTATTGGATGTAATTAGGGGCTAGTTACTTTTATTACTTAATGAAGTAATTAAAGGAATTAATTACTCAATGTAATTAATTAAGTTAATGTGGTTAATTTAAGTTAATTAATTAAAGAGAATTACTTGATAATGGGTTAAGTATGATTACTTAATGTAATTAATAAAGTGAAATTACATAGTGTAAGTAATTAACGGGTAATTACTGGATGTAATTAGTTAATGGGAATTACTTGATGGGAAATAATTAAAGGATAATTACTTAGTGGAAGTAATTAAGTGTTAATTGCTCAGTGTAATTAATTAAAGGATTAATTAATATAATTAACCAAGGAGTTAATTTAATTAATGTAGGTATAGTTAATTAATGAAAGTAATTAATTAAGGGTAATTAATGAATGTAATTAAGTTAAAGATTTCTTGTTAAATGGAATTTATTAAAAAGAAAATTAATTAATGAAAGTAAATAGAGGATCATTAATTAATGTAAATAATGAGAATAATTAAAAGGTTGATTGATTAATGAATAAGATTAATTCAAACATAATTAATCAATGAAGTAATTATAGTATAATTAATTAATGTAATTAATTAAGGATCATTGTAATTAATTATAGTAAATTAATTAATAAGAGTAATTAAAAGAAAATGTGAATGGTTAAAGAATAATTAATTTATGTTACTAATTTTGAAGACTAATTACTTAATGTAATTAAAGAATTATTAATCAAGAATTATTAATCAAGAATGATTAATTAAGAGAATAATTAAAGGATAATTAATCTGTAATTAAAGATTAATTAATTGTTTTATAAGGTAATTAAAGAATGATTAATTAATTGAATGGTTGTAATTAATTAATGATTGATTAAGCATGATTGGGAGATTAATTCTCAAGTAATTAATTTAATTTAACTTAATTAAATTAATTATAACATGGATTAATAATTCCTGTTTGTGGATGATTGTTTGAGTAGAATGTCTGGATTGATTGATACCTATAGTTTGATAATCTGTGATATTCTGTGCTGTGATATTGGTTATACCTATGATAAATGTGTGATATTTATCTATGAATGATGTTGTGTGAATTCAATGTATTAAATTGAATTAAATTGTTTAAACTTGAACAACTTGGACATTAAGATGGTGTTTTGGATTTTGGTGAGACCGAGATCGGATTTTCAAATTTGGATATCCGAAAACCACATTGATCCAAATTAAACGTTAGGTCGTGAAATCTCAAGAAAAGATCAAAATGAAGATTCTGAGGAAAGGCTATGGTCATTAAACTCTAAGGGTGATTCCAAAATGAGTTAACGGGGATAGTGCTTTCGATTGAGATGAAGATTCAGAGTGCAAGGGCTATTGTCATTAACTCTGAAGGTGATTCCAAAATGAGTGTAGCGAGATAGTGCCTTCGGTTCCATTCAAACCCGGAATGGACTTATTTGGATTGAATGCTTTTAGAACATCGTCGAGAGCACGATAAGCATTCTAAGATAGATGTGTTCTAAAAGGTAATCGTAGCCTCAAGCCTCATTAACCGGGAATGGCTAAAACAGGGGAGGTGCAGTAAGGCTAAGTGGGTCGCGCCCAAGTGGGACGAGATTTCCCTTGTCTAGAGGTTTCTTTTTATTCGGCTGTGTGGGCAGTTGGTCATGAACAACCGTGGGGTTGTCTAGTTCGGGACTATCCAGTAAGGGATGGTTCCGGCCTTGTGTTGCAGGGGATTTAGGGTGGATCCTCGGTACGGTGATCTGGGCCACGTACTGTGACGGACGGTAACCCCGTAGCCCCGCCATTGATGGAAATCCATTTTTCCTACGTGCCCTTTACGGTTTTGATTGTACAACCCACTTTGTGGCTAGAGGCTGGAATTTAATAATGTAATAATTTCGGCTATTTTATATTTTATTTGAAAACCCTAGATCCTATTATAATATCACAGGATTTCCTATCAAATGTTTTGGTTATTGTAAGGTAAAAACTTACCCATGTTTATATGTGGAAAGTCTTACGTGATACCTTTGTTTTCAAAAGGTTTTTCAAAGGTAAACAACTTTAACCCGTTTACTCACACTAGACCCATGTCTGACCCGGAGTTTATTTTCTGTTTTATTAAACTCTTGGTACTCAAATTTTTACGAGTAGCTAAGGGATTTAGGTTAGCTTTAATGAGTTCTGGAGGAGATATGGAGCAGGGGGCTTCAGCGTTTGTAGATATATAGTGGTTCCGCTGTGTTAGTGTTTTGTGTCTGTATCTCTGTAATGTAGTCTGTATTGTACTTCAGTTGTAATGATTAGACAGGTGTTTATAACTGTCTAATTTGTGATGTATAATGTGTATAACTCTGATGTATATTATACTATGTAGTATCTTATGTGATATAACATAATTTATTCGTTCCGCTGTGAGATTCTGATATTGTTCAGCTCTTTCTTTTCTATCTTTTCTCTTTTCTATCCCTTTCTTTCTTATTAATGATGCGTCTTTCACTGTAATGAAAGGCGGGTCGTTACAAAACTGCCTAATTAAACTACCTCTTTGTAACTAAATATATTCTAGTTATAAATATGTAACTAGATTATGCTTTTCTTATTTAATTTTCTAGAATCGAATTCCTTAGGAAGATTTTTCACTATGATTCCCATAAATTGGTTTAACACAAAGAAGAAAATTTTTCCCACTCACCTTTTAAAAGCAATCCAAATCTCCAGATCTAAAGTAGAACCTTCCTTCATCTCCAAACCCTTTTTAATCCAAGAAATATGTATAAAATGGGTATATACATATATTAGAATTACAGATTTGAGAAGAGATTTGAAATTGGAGAGAAAATAGATACAAATATATATAAGTTACCTCAAATACGCATATAGTTGATTATCTTCTCCTTTTTATTAGATTTCTATTCTTCTTCGATTTGTATGAATATAGATATAAATATCTTATTTTTATAATTTAGAAAAAAAGTGGAGAAGAAGAAATGGTAGAGCTTCATTGCTCTATTCAGAAAAATATGAGAAGGGAAGAAAGGGTTAGGCCTATATTTATAGATGCCAGAATCAACCAGAACTGTTAGATCAAAATATAATAGATCCGGGCCATTGGGCCAAGGAAAACAATAGTTGCTGCCGTTAGAGCAGTTGATCCCTGATAGGGTTGACCACCCCAGATCGACCGCTACACTGAGCAGGTCAAGTTATGTACCCCATTCAATTAATTTAAAATATTAATTTCTTAAATGAATTATTCCCGTTCCGAATTCGTTTTTCATTTGTAGCTTCTTCGTTTTGACTCCAAGCACAAAATTACAAATATAAAAGTTGTTCATAATTTCGCCACAAACACAGTGGTGCAAGTTTCATGGTCAAATTCCATCGTTGGCACAAATTTCCTTTTTGAAGCCTAATTAATTAGCTAACCAACTAATTAAATAACAAATGCCAAATTATTGGGTGTTACGGTACTTATGCTTATAAACACTTTCGTAGCTGCGGTCAATAAATTAATTCTTCTAAGGATTTTCTACTTATATATGTTTAATGTATTTATTTCATTATTTATATCTCTATATAACAACATATATAAGAGAAACTAAAACCAAAATCATACTTTATTTTGAATAGAATTATCTACAGAGTTAAGTTATTACCAATTTACATTATTAGTCCAAGCACATGCACTTAACTCTATCAATCTTCCACTTGCACTTGGGACCAATTATGAAATCTCGACTTCATGCCTTCGATCAGTCTACATAAATTAAACTGATAATTTTCCTTGTTGAATTAATCTTTAATGTTATCTTTAGTATCTACTCTCTCGATTACGATCTATCCACTGTTGATAAACTATCTTATCATGTGGAACTACAGAGGATGTGCATTGACCTCCAGTGAGCTTATAGTTCGTCGCCCATCTATATTGCTGCATTATTATCACAATACATTAGCATTAGGCCTACAATGCTTAGGATCACTCCTAGCTCCTCAATTAGTTATCCACATTGCTTCTTTTGCGGCATCCTTTACGGTGATGTAGTTAGCTTCCATGATTGAATCAGTTAGCTTCTTATTTGGAATTTTTCTAACTAATGTCCCCTTCGTCACGGGTAAACATAAACATGAGATTGATTTTCTATTGCCGACATCACTTTAAAAACTCCATTTTGAGTACTCCTTCACAAGAAGTTTGTTGTTCCATACATGATAAACAAATCCTTAGTATTTCTCAAATATTTAAGGATGACCTTAACTATCGTCCAATGATTTTCTCCTAATTTTGATTGATATAGCTAACGACACCTAGTTTAAAAGTGACATCTGACTTAGTACATAGTATAGCGTACATGATTTATCATATTATCGAAGTGTGAGGAATCCGACTCATCGGTTGTCTTTTCTCATCCATAGATGGGGAGTCCTTCTTATAAATGACAATTGCATGCTGCATTAGAACATTTCCGCCCTTGGAATTTTTCATGCTAAAACGTCTTGGTAGCGTATATATGTATATTAATTGGGACAATCCCAATAAGCTTTTCAATCTATATTTATAGGTTTTAATGCTTAATATGAAGGGCGCTTCTTCTAAATCCTTCATCGGGCAATTATTGTACGACAAAGCTTTCACTAATTATAACTGGGTATAACATTACCAATCTGTAATAAATCATCAACGTACAATACTAAGGACATTATAGCACCATTTTATTCTTTTCTATATATGCATGTTTTCCTCTGTGTTTTAACTAAAACCAAACAATTTAGTTATTTTTTCAAAACATTTGTTTCGACTCATTAATGCTTGCTTAAGACCATCGATTGATCT
Organism: Allium cepa; assembly: GCA_030765085.1. Lineage (NCBI taxonomy): Eukaryota > Viridiplantae > Streptophyta > Magnoliopsida > Asparagales > Amaryllidaceae > Allium > Allium cepa. The sequence goes on from CM060941.1 coordinate 564,507,588, forward strand.
TAAGGGTCAATATGCCTTATCATCGCTTCTAGTGACTCGAAACCCTCTAGTCATGATATGTAAATAGTCCCTTCTAAATCACCATTAGAAATGTTATTTTAATGTCATCTATCGTATTCTATACTCATTATAAGCAGCGACTGCAAGTAGTACCCCTACTTATTTAAGCATGGTTACTGGTGAAAATGTTTCACCATAATTAACACTTTTAATTTGATGAAAACCTTTCATAACAAACTTTAATTTATAGTGTTGGAATTGGGTCAGCCCGCATCAGAAGTTATGGGTGAATTTCAATTTTTTTTACAATATTGGATCTTTATTAGACCTATGAAGTTTATTTATTTAGAACATTTCTAAAATTTATTTAAATAAAATCATTTAATTTATTTAAATTATAAAATGATGTTGTTTATCTAAATTATGTTATGTTAAATATATATACATGTATCATATACACATATTTGTGTATGCATGTGTAACATATAAATCCGTGCAAGGTATAACATGCTCGTATATGGGTGTTGGGATTTACAATGCAACAGGCACATTAGCTCATTCGATATGTCATCCATTTGTTCAACAAAATCCAATTTATAGTTATTAACTTGAGAATTTTCGATTTGGATTTGTTGAGAACAAAATTTTTCAATTGCATCGCAGTCGAGATTATTCCCATTGCCAAAATTATTTGAAAAGTGGATCACATTTTCATTTTGATTTTGAAATTCATTTTGGAGTTCGAAATTAAATTGGCATGGGTTATAATCGTAATCGTTTGAATTATGAATCGAATTCAAATTTTGAAATTCTTGACTCGAGTTATTACACAAATAAGAATTACATAAATCATTTATCTCTTGATTTTGTCGTGTAGAAAGTTCGAGTAAAGATGAAATCATTTCAATGCTATTTTCAAGAGTCGAAGGTTGGTCATCGTTTTGAAAATTTTGTTGTTCGAAATTTGAATTATTTACACAACAGTTGTTGTTAAAATATCCATACGAATTTGCACCGAAATCGTATGAATTATATTGATTTTCACAACTATTGTAAAATTCAAGTGAATATGGAAATTCAGACATTTTAAAGAATGTTTTTTGGTTTTTTTTTATAAACGGAAAATATTTACAAAGAAAATTTATTTTTAAAAAGGAAAATCGATTTTTGTTTTGTTTTTATTTTTCAATTTTTTTTGAATTTTGGTTTTTCTAAATTTTTTTGGATTTTTTTTGAAATTTCAAAGAAAAGGATTTAAAAATTTCAAAGAAAAAGGAATATTTACAATTTTTTTAGTTTTGGATTTTGAATTTTTTGTTTATTTTTTTTAAATATGCATGAACTAATGCAACTAAATGAATGCAAGGGTTAATTACAAATGATTTATCCTAAGTTAACACAAAATTGTATAGTCACAAACTGTCTTAAATCAACAAAAATATTTCTCAGCCAGGTAACGGGCAGGGGTTATCGGTGCACCACGAATCACCGTAGCAATGCAGCCGAAGGTTTAAGTACCTTCAGAGGAACAACCACTATAATATTTACGAATCACCGTAATATTTATAAATGGTTATTACTCTGCCGTAGCCTAGACACCAAGAAATTAAATTGTTCAAAGAAGACAACTGTTAATATACAATTAAGTGAGTTATTATTTAATCAAATTCTAAGATGAAATGCAAAGCTGAAATAAAACGTATATTAACAATGCAACTAGAATGAAATTTCGTTTATTTTTTAAAATGCAAATGCAAGCAACCAACAATTCAATTCAAATAAAACTAGAAATGAAAGCAGAATTTTTTAGCAAGCAGAGCAATTTATTTTGGCTAGCTAAAGAAGCAATTTTCACCAAGCTATTCTTTCCTTTATTTCCTGCTTTGGCAACCTGAAAATTAAAAACTAAGATATATACAATATATATTTTTTGTTTTGTTTTTTGTTTTGAAAGGAAACTTAAAAGTAGGGTTTTTTGAAACAGGACAAGCAAGTCAAAATGAAACACACAAAACAAATTAAAAACTAAACAAATTGAAACTTTTTTTTTTGAAGTTAGGATGGAACTAAAAAAAATTTAAAACAAAACATTTTTTTTCTCTCGAAGGATTAAACAACAAAACAAAACAAAAAGCTACCTCTTTTTTTTTAAAGAGAAGAAAAACTACTTGAAACTTAAAACTAATAAAAACAAAATAAAGAAAAAAAATGAAAACCAATCACTCAAGTTTTCGTCCGGCCCACTAAACAAAAAAAATTTTAACACACCTCCAACTTATTAATCATCGGATAAAACAACACAACTCTGATAAAAAAAGAAAAATCCTCCAATGTCCAAAATCTTACACCCAAATTAAGTCGAGTTCTGCAAATTGAATTCGCGAGAAGGCTTGGTGTTCGAATACGAAATCGAGCTGTTGTGTGGTCGCGGATCTGGTTGTTCAAGCGTTTGATTTCGGTGACTGGTATGAAAGGCTGAGGAGATGGAGTTAGGTCGAAGGGGGCTCGAGTTCGTGGTAATGGAGGAATGGTCGTGACGGTCGAAGTGGCGGTGGTTTATTCGGTTGCCGATTTGAGAATGACGTTGGCAAGTGGTAGTTTGCGGGTAAGGGGAGTTGCTTGTCGAGTCGATGCAGTTGAAGTTGCAGTTCGAATTTTTGGAGGAATTTTTGGTTGTAGTTCGAATGCGAGGCTAGTGGTTTCAGCGATTTCAGGTGAGTATGGAAATGTCGGCGATGGGTGATGGATGGAGTGGTTTGTTGAATGCTCTTTGGAGCTGAATGGTGAAGGAGGTGGGCAGTAGTTTGTTTGTGGATGGTGAATGCTGTTGATGGTGAAGTTTGTAACTGTGGGTGATGGTAGAAATTGAAGTGCTCGATGTAGTGCTGTATGAAGTATTCTCTGGTGATGTTGGGTGTATGCAAGTTGTAAGGTTGTAAGGTAAGCAGAAAGTTGATGAATGGATAGAAGTGATGAAGTGATTAAGTAAGGGCCAAGGAGAAGAAGGTGGAGACAAGTGGAGCAGCAGTTTGCTGGAAGGCAGAGCAGTTTGATGTTATGGCAGTGGATATTGTTCTGAGTGATGAAGGGGAGTTTGATACTTACTTGCAACAGGGAGGATGTTGGGTTTGATTTTGTTGTGAATGACAAATGAATGGTGACTGCAGTGAAGTGGTGATCAGTGAGATGGTTTGGCAGATGGTCGGAACTTTTGGTAGAGGAGGAGTATGTTGTATGAGCTATGGTGTGTATGGCTAGTTCAGGGTATCAGTGTTGAATGGTTTGGAGGATATGGTCAGTGTGCAGATATGATGGTGAATGTCAAGGCAGTGAATGGTTGGAACAATGAATAGTAAAGAAAGTGATGTGCATAGTTTGGAGGAGGAAACAAGCAGTGTTGTATCAGTGGAGTTGCAGTGAGGAGTTTGAAGTGTTTATGCAAGACAGTGGTGCTGGAGGGGTAGAAAGCAGGGGTATATGAAGATGTGGTATTTGGTTGGTAACTGCTGCAGTTTTGAAGAAGAGCAATGCAACAGTAGACAGTGAAAACTATAAATTGAATTGTAATTGAAAATCGAAATGTAATTTTTTTTGGTGAACTTTGAAGAGGAAATGAAATGATCTTGTGTTTGTACAATGAAATGCAGCAACACAGTGAATTAAAATGAGATTGAGGAAATGACAAAATTGAACTGCAAACTGAAATTAGCAAATGCACGCAAACAAACTCTTTCACAATGATATGCAAATGACCAAATGCAATTGAACAAAACACTATAAACCAACAAACAAGCACACAAACAAATTGTAAACAAAAATTACACAATCACACAATTTTTTTTAAATTCAAACACACAAAAATAAAAACACACAAAAATCAAACAAAGAAAAATAATCCGAAGAATAGAAAATTAAAGTCAAATCAAATCCCCGGCAACGGCGCCAAAAACTTGTTCGTCGACGAAATTCTATCGGTTTAGAAAACCGTCGAACGAATTTAAATTAAAAATAACCGCAAGCGCACGGTGAACGAATGTAGCACGCGGCGAATACGGGTCGATCCGCAGGGAATTGATGATTTTAAAATTCTATTCAATCAAATTAAACCAAATGGAGGAGGATTTGTTAACTAGAAATAAAATGAGGCTAACACTAGAAAAATGTGATTCAAAAAAAAACTATTAGACTAAGAACAATTTAGAAGCAAATCCACTCTCAAATTTTTGTAAATCAACAGACACATAATTTATGATCTCTAACTTTGATATTAAGTGAAATAATCATTGCATTTATCATAAGTATGATTTGTTTATGTTATTAGTTAACATAACTCAAACCATCAAGCTATAATACAACAATTATACCACTTATAATTCTCATGAAAAAGAAGCCAAAGCAAAAACTATTCTAAGCATGATCTATTTACTATTGTAACTAGTAACATAGATCATCAAATTTCATTTTTACTTTCATTTCATAATCAAAAATTAGTTAGCAAATGATGATGTAAATTGTGTTTATGTTGAATAAGAATAGCTCATTTGCATAAGCAATATAAGCTATCAAACCCACTTGTATAAACTTACATCAAAATTCACATTCATGAAGCATAAACAAAGAGATCATAAATCGTAAAAATGTTGAAATTACATAAAGTTAGAGAGCTTCATCACCCCTAAATTGAAGGGGTTTAGCTACTCATTTGTGGCATTGAAGCAACACATGTAAGTTTCAACATTAAAAAGAAAAGAAAAATAGAAAATAAGTAAAGAAGGCAAAAGAGATTAGCTACTAACAACTTGCATAAATATAAATCTAAGCTATGAACATAAGGAGAAAGAGAGCATAGAAATAAAAATTAACAATAAAACAAAGAAAAGCATGTAGAAAAGAGAGAAGAAAGAGGCTTGGAAGCCATTTTTATTTCATAGAATATTGTGCTTACACTTGATTTCTTAATTTCCTAAGTAAAATGAAAGAGTAGAAGATAGTTTCATATACATAAGAGGGCTATATATACATGCATAAAACCCTAATTCTATTTTTAGGGGGCTACCTAAAATGCCCTTTAGGAAGTGTGGCCAACAAGTAACCATTAACCACGAATTAATCCATCATTTGTTTTGCATGAAGCTTTAACCTCCACTTAGTTGTCCATTAGCTCTAAATTGTACTTTTAGGTAAGTGGGTGGGGTCCTCCATGTTCATGGCTTGAATTATTTCCCTCTTCTTTCCTTTGTATTCATTTGTGCATGCATATATCTTCATATAAGCCTCTTCCATATGCATCCAAATTCCTATAAAAAATATCAAAAAATGTCCAAGAAAAAATTCTTATATTGACACATGCACAAAATGACCGTTTTGCCCCTGAAGGAAGATGAAAATATGATGGTTGGAAATAATTGAATTTTGGTTTTAAACATGTTAAAATGCCCAAATATGATGATTATTTAAATAAAAAGAGATAAAATATGGATGTAAATATATGCACAATTACATGCATATCAATATGCAAATATATTATCCAAATGTATGTCTATATATACTTTTTATATAAATATAAAATATCATATATATATATATAAATAAAATTTTATTTAAACATTTTTGTATATAAAAAATTATATTTACATTTATTTATAATCATAAGTACAAAATATTGTATACATTTATAAATATATGAATATATTTAAATTATTTGTAATATTTATTAAATAAAAAGTTTACATTTGTTGTAAAATCAAAATCGATACATACATACATACATACACACACATATATATATATATATATATATATATATATATATATATATATATACGTTATTAAATACACACACAGTTATATATATGTATATGTATGTATAATAATATAATAATAAATATAGATTAGTTCTTAAAAACACACAAAATATATATTTAATAGGTATGTATATGCCAGGTCTTTCACAGGCTAAGAATTAATTTTTTAAATTTAAATATATATATATATATATATATATATATATTAAAAAAGTTAAGAAAAATTAAAAATAATAATAAATAATATTTTTTGAAACTAAAATTTGAATTTCGAATTTCTTGTAAATTATAACGATAATTATGAATTTTGAAATTTTATTATACAATATTATAATTTAATGCCATTTAAAAATGTAATTTTTAAATCTCGGTTAATATTTAAATATTTGAAAATTATAAAATAAATAAAATGTTTTTTGTAGAAGATATAATAATTGTTAATCTAATTTTATAAAATACAAAAAACTTAATTTATAATACATACATACGTTTTACATAGTTATTCAAATCATCAATCGGTTTAAATATTATTTAAAAATAATACATAAATGAAAAAAATTATTCCTGCCAAAATTATTATACTTATTAAATACTATGTATGAAATTATATTACCTTTTTTACATAAGTATGATGTAGTATTTAAAATATAAACTATATATTTATTAGATTATAAGAATAAAAAAATTGTTTTTTTAAACATTGAGCCATGCTGCGTATAGAGCCATGTACATAAAAAAAATTCAAGCAAACAAAGTATTATTATTTTTCATATACAAACCGGATTATAGTGGTTGTACCACTTTAACAAATTATTACAGGTGTGATGGAGAAATCCCTCAACAACTATGTCGATTTTTAAAGTGGTCCGCCCACTATACATATATCGGAATCATAACCTAACTAATAATATGAAATATAATAAGTAAAAATTATATATAATTTGATGTATATATATATATATGGCCTATAAGTACACCTTGAAATGGTAAAGTTTGCTTCTAGAACTAATTTCCAATCCAGCAGGTTGTTGGTATCTAAACTGCTGACCATTGGAAATCGAAAAGCACTTCATTTGATTTGATTTGAGCTTGAAAATTTAGAGAGAAGGGAGGGGAGAGTTTAATCAAACCTAGAGGGATGTGGAGGCTCGGAAAAGACTAAGAAAAATAAGAGTGGAGATGGTTATGTGGAGGAGAATTATGGGATATTTTAAGATCAATATCTTACATCATCTCTCTTACCAATTCTTTTCCATCTTAGCCCTTCATTATAATGCATCTTTTACAACATCACATGGTTTCCTATTACCCTTATTGTGGCCAAATAGGCCATCCTCCATTACAAGATTTAAACCTGTTTATGGCCCAAACAAATATTTTGCATTTGAATATAAATTAAGCACTTATCTATATCGTATATCGATTAATATATTTATAACTATTAAAAATACATTTAATATTTGTTTATAAAATCAGTATCAAAATTTTATAATGAATAGTTCACAAATATTAATTAGTTTACTTAATTTATAATAATTGAAAATTAATTAAATCATTTGGTCGAAGGAGTATTCATCGTCTCGGTTGTGTGACCCGTTAGGTGCATATTTTGTCAGCGATTAATATCGAACTATTCGAATATTAATATTCACACGTCACATAGCAAATGATGTGACATTTGGCCAAATCTATTACTTACTTACTTTTGGTAAAATCCAATTTTACTTCATTAAGCGTACCCGGTTGTGACTTTTATTTACACTAGTTATCTTCGTCAAAACTATATCACTTTGGACTTATGGAATTTGGTAATGGTTTAAACTCCAATATCATCCACATTAAATTCTATAGTATAAACACAAAGTACTTAGTTTAATAATAACAATTATTATTAATCGAAATGCTCTAGCCATAGACTTTGACTTTGTGTTGAATTAAGTTGACCCTAATACTGACCTCATATAACCGAGATGATGAATCCTCTCTTGAATAATGTTTCACTTTGCATGCTTCCACTTGACCCAACTATAGTCGTTCGATGAAAGTCGTTCCATGATTTAACTATAATCAAACCAGAGCTTCAATGTTAAAGATCAACAGTGTTCTCAAGTTAAGAGAACTGTGTAATTTTGTCGCATCGATATTTTCTATTTGACCATAGTTATATTAACCAACAAAAAACTATCAAGCGAGTCATTCCATAGTTATCCAATCACTATCAGTACATAGCCCTTCGGTTCCCCCAGCAACCATGAGTAATACACTGCCCAACATTTGGAGAGCGTTACGTATTCTAATCTCAACGGATGTATAGATATCTAGTCTCGATACATCTTGACAAGGAATATTTAAAATGTTATTTTATTTTCATTATGATGAATTGTTCACGGTTACAATACTCTGTAACTAATATCATAAAACCTAACATTTATGGATTTTCTATTAAATATACTTTTAATTAAATTAATTAATTAATATAACACATTATATCAAGTATATAATAGAAAGAAAACATATTTTATTTCGAACAAGATTGGTTATCAAGTTAGATATATTAGCAAATTACATAATTGCCCAAAGGCAATACTCCTAACTCTATCATATTGGTCTTTACCTTTCCATTTATGCCTATTTTTTTTTCTTAAATAGCCAATGGTCTTCATCCCTTCAGGTGCATTCTCTAAAGTCCAAATTTTATTTTTGTACATGGAGTCCATTTTGGATTTCATCGCTGATGAAACCTGGCTGGTTTATGACGGGCGAAATAGGTTAATTTCAGATTATTTAGTTAGATCATATTAGGTTTATGAAGTCTAATGTATTATATTAGATATAATATGTATAATTTAAATAAAATCATATTTTATTTATTTTTTTGATTTAATTAATTGATGGATTTAATTAAATGTAAATTATATAGTCTATGTGCATATTAATATATATTCATATGCTTATAATGTGTATGTGCAACATAGTATAAAGTATACATGGTTAAGTTTATATATAGTAGATAATTGGATTTATATCTGCTGTATATATACTTCGCTTATATATATAGCTTGATGAAACTGTTTCAAATAAAATGTGCATGTATGTAAGTATAAAGTTTCATATCTTTTATTTAAAATTATTTATAAATAGATTTTAAATATAAAAAAATTTGTCTATATCTTTAATTTTAAATTAAAATATATGATTTGACTTTGTAAACAAAATCCAAATTCAAAATAAGATCTGAAATATAAATTCAAATATTCAAAATATCATAGTTTGACTTAGTAATATTTTGAATATATACGTATATTTTTATAAAAATAGCTGAAAATAATCTACTAAAATTATTTACGTGTAAACATTTATATTGGCTGAATGATATATATGTAGGCAGATATATAATTATTTATACATAAATACGTGTATTTATACACACACACATACATTAAGTATATATATACATATATATAATTTGGAAAAATAATTTTTATAAACCCAAAATTAAAGAAAAATATTTGCAAAACACATGCTTAAACAAATGTATTAATTAAATATATATATGTATATATATATGATATATGTTTGTTTATTTTAAATTAAATTAGTCCGGTCAAAAAACATCGAATGCATTTTAATAAGCAAAAAATATTTAAGTAAAATTAATTTAATTTTAATTCACAAACAAATCATTTATTTAATAAACCATGTTTAAAATAAATTAACAATATTATATATACATATGTTTAAATTAATTTAAGCTGAACAGATTTTTTTATTAATCGAAAACAAATATGTACCAATATATTTTATTTTATTTTATCCATAGCATATCATAATGATAAGATAAACCCTATAGATTAATGTTAAATATTAAACTAATATAGTACAATACTCAATAACATATATATACACGGTGATATAAGAGATACAATATATTAAGGTCATCGTGTGGAAGATAGGATGAAGTTTACCTAAGAAGTTTTACCTCTGATTTACACCATGATCTAACTGGCCTCTTGATCTCTCGGATCCACACTCTTAGCTGCTGATAGATGATGTGCTAACACATGATCTAGGTTGTCTTAATTAATTGGATGTGAATGAAGTTTGGAGTGACGGTAGAGGAAGGGGAATGCTTATGACCTAAAATGAAGAAAAGAGGAGGTAAAAAATTGAAACTAAAAAAGGAGGATTTAGGATCCTTTTCGTATAGAGAGTTGACCAAAAGATCTAAAACATATTTATCTCATACCACATCAAAACTTGGACTCCCTCTCCTCCTCATTTTCCTGGCCATATCTAAGTCCCTAAATGGACCCAAAACCCTTCCAAACCTAGTAGTAAATTGTATCATTTAAATCCAATTTAAGTCCTTATCGATATCATATATCGATATACGCATATATAAATTATATGTACACATCCAATAAATTAATAGATGTAACTCAAAAAATTCTAGGGCAACTCCATTTTACTAAACACACTTTATACAGTAAAATAACAATAACTAACATTTCACAAGTATTAGTTAGTCTAATCAATTTATAGATATTATAAATCAATTAACTGAAGCGGTGTTTTGGAGACTAAATAGATTCAGTTGTGCAACTCACATGTGTGAATTTAGCCAGTGATTAATATTTGAACAATGAAAATACTAATGTTCATACATTACCTAAGCTAGTGGTGTGATAATTTGACTTAATTCATCGTTAAGAAATCTCATCGGTAAAATCCAGCTTACAATATAAGCGGTACCTTTTAGTCAAGATTATTTACACCAATTCTTTTCGTCAATGCATTATCACTTTAGGATGGAATTTGGTTTTGGTCAAAATTCCAATATCATCCACATTCAACTCGTTAGTCCATGAAAAAATCTTTGGTCATATTTATTACTAACCATACTCTGGTGTGAGATTGACTTTGGGTTGACTATAGTTGACCATGATATGAACCTCATATAACTCAGGAGAGAATTTCTCTATCGCATAGTTTTGAACTTCCAATGATCCGAGTCAAACCCAATTATAGTCGTTTGATGGAGCCATGCTACGATTTAACTATAATCAAAGTGGAGTTTCCATATTCAAGTTCAATAGTACTATCAAATTGAGAGAACTATGTAATATCACCGGTTCTAGATTTCTCGTCTGACCTAGTTGTTATTAACCAACGGGAAACTCTCGAATGAGCCTTTCCATAGTTATCCAACAACTATCAGTATATAACCGCTGGATGCCACTAGCAGTCATGAGTAATATATTGTCCAACATTTGGAGAGCGTTACATACTCCGTTCACAACAAATGTATCGATATCCTTTCTCGAAAATCTTGGCTAGGAATATAAAATAATATGTTATTTAATATTGTGATAATTTTCTCATGATTAAAACTCCTTGTAATTATTATCACATAATGTATCATTTGAGGATTTTATATTAAATATATTTATCTGAATTATTTAAGTAATGAATCACAATATACCAAATATATAAATTATAGAATTTTTCCTAGGACATACCTCTAATTCTCTCAATCTCTCACCTGCACTTGGGGCCAATTATGAAATCTCAATTCCAACACTTGGATTAGTTTGCTTAGAATAGGTCGAGTTAGTCACTCCATGATTGAGTCTTCCATGTTATCCTTAATGCCTACTCTTTCAATCATAATTTCTTTATTGTTGAAAAACTCTCTTATCAGGTATAACTGTCAAAGAATGTGCCTTAACTTCTTGCAAGCTCTTGGTTCTTTTGGGATTGACATCGAGACATTGTTTGATAGTGTAGCATGATAGTGTGTTTAATTATTATTTATTAGTGATATTTTAAAGATAATTAATAATTATTTGAGAATAATTTGAAGTAAATTATTTTATGATTCTTAAAAGTTATTTCAAAAATTTTAATTATTGTTTTCAAAGTTATTTAATTATTGAAATGTTTAAAAGTATACCGTAATTATAAATTAAAGTTATTGTATAATGATTTGATTTAAAAATTTAATTGTTATTTAAGAATTAATAAGTATTAAAATATTATTATTTCAAGAGTAATTTGTTGAAATATCAATATTGTTTTTAAAACAATATATTATTTAGTGAGCGGTTATTATAGAGTATTTTCCTAAATTAAACTTGGAAATTATTATAGAAAATTTATAGGCATTATTTTGAGATAATTATTGAAATTAAAGATTTTGGGAAGTAATGGTATATTTTCATAGCGTAATTCAAGGGCAAAGATTGCCTACAGTTTGGGATGTTTTCGCTGGGATAGCAACGTAACCATTGTGCAAACTACGATCTATGATTGATTTCATGGCGGAAATTGGGAGGCAGAGATTGCCTAAGTTAAGTTTGGATTTCTCTGGGATAGTGACGTAATCAATGAGCTACAATCCATGGTCGATACCAATGGTGCTTTTCATTTTTATTTTAAAAGGTTTTCAAGTATTTTGGAAGATATGATTTGTTAATATACTTATTCTGGTGAGATAAGTATACGAGTGTTTTTGATAAAGAGATTTAACTTATTGAAATCAAATTTAACGAGGCTTAGTGATTCCAGTGTGGAATGAAATCTTTGTCTGAATGTTTGTTTATTTGACAGTTAAATAACTGACTATCAAATCTTGGTCAAAATATGTAATCCTTCCAAATTTTGGTGGTACATAATTATTCTCCACTTAACACCGAAGGATTTTAACTCTGGAAATATCTTGGAGAAGTGCGAGAATTATATGGTACAGTTACCATCGGGGTGCTATATTATATGTATAAACTTGTGGATCTTCTAATACAAACGATAAGGAGATCCGTCTACTTAAACGGTTAGGGGGTGATCCCCGATCTTATGTATTATCTGATTATTTCCTAAAGAATCGGTTTTGAGCATTCCGGAAATCGAAGAATGGATTTTGGAGCACCTAGGAAATGGGGAGCGTACTTTAAGAGATGACTCAGAACCCATGAACTATTCCCAAAAAAATATAGTTAAATGGAGGAGATGCGTTATATTTTGGGATGTTGGAATCTATATGTAGTTTCGTGACTCGTTGGAGTGTGGGAATCTGTGCAAGATTCTAAGATCTATTGAAATATGGAATTTAGCGTGATTCCGAGACCTGTTAAGGTGTGGAAGTCCATGTGGATTCCATAAAATATTTAGAGATGGTGCGTGAGATGGAACGCCGAACGTGGCCTTATCAGCGAAGATGACTAAAACCAGAGATATGATACGTAACCAAGGGGCCTAGCTAACCTATGAGGATGTAGTCGTCTCTCTTTCTAGAAAGTCCCTATCGATTATATTATGCATGCTGGGAGCGATGCACTCGGCCAAGATGGCCAGTTATGTATTTCCTATGTACCTCGGCTAGACATATACTGACCCTCGGAAGGATAACTCTGATCCTTGTGCAGGAGGACCGTTTTTGAAGTACTGAGGGCACCTCCGTGGAAATCCTACACAATTAGCGAATGAACTTTATCGAATTTTGATTTTGTAACTAGTATCGTTGTGATGCACATAGTACATGCATCACAACTACCTTTTTATTATTACTTTAGCGATTAGACACTATTATAATATCAGATGATATCATATAAAAGTGTTTGGTTATCATAAGGTAAAAACCCATCCGTTTTTATTTGCGGTAAGGTCTTACGAGACATCTTTGTTTGAAATGGTTATAAAACTTTAAGAATCAAGTTGACTGTGTTTACTCACGCTGGTTTAACCAGACTGACCCGGGCATGGTTTTTCCCAAAATGCTCGGGTTAGACCGAGCATATTTTCCGGTTTTACTTGGATATTTGGAGCTTCAGGAGAGGAGCTGGAAGCCTAGAGACATATTCACGCAGATGATTATATTTTCGTTTCTTACATTGTTGTATATTTTTTAGCAGTTGTGAGGATAGATTGTTATAACTGTCCGAGCTGAATAGCTTAGCATACTCTGATTGATGTTTGTACACACACACACACATATATATTTACACACATATATATTATATACATATATATAAATTACAGTTTTTTCTCTGTGTAAAGATTGTTATATATTATAGATTATTCGTTCCGCTATGAGATTCTGTGTTATTTGGTTTTCTTTCTATCTTCTTTCAATTTTCCTTTTCTTAACTATCTGCCTTCCCATGCAATTTGGGATGGACAAGTATGGTTTATTGTCAGTTTAAACTGTACAAAAAAGTGGACCGTGACATTATTTGATTACTTTATAAAGGCACTTATTCCAACTCTTTGAAGCTTGTTTAAGACTAAATTGATCTCCACAATTTTCATGCCTTCCCTCTCTCCCACTGAGCTCGTAACCCTCGGGGTACGACATGTAGATAGTCTTTTCTAACTCACCATTTAAAAAGGTCATTTTCACGTCCGTTTGCATATTTCATAGTCATAGAACATAACTATAGCAAGCATTATCCATATAGACTTAAACATGGCTACCGTCGAAAAAATTTCATCACAACCAACGCATAGAATAAGACAAAAACCTTTCATAACTACCTTGCCTTATAGGACTCTACCTCTCCACCTACATTTAGCTCCTAAAATTCCATTTGCAATTGGCATGTTTTATCCCTTTTGATATGCCATCCATAGTCAAATTTGTTGTTATACATGTAATCCATCTCGAATTTTATAGCTTCAAACCAAAGTGAGAAGGCCTTACTCTATAGTGCTTGTTGGAATGAGAGAGGCATGTCATCTTCTAAGAGGCGGTCCTTTTTCTCTCCATCCATGAGAAAACCATAGTATCTTTTCGGTGCGTAAGATTCTCTATTAGACCTTCTGATAGGTTGAATGTTTTTGTATAATTATTAATTGATTCTTCTACCAATTCATTCTCCATGTTTACTTCTCAGATCTTATCAAATCTACAACTTCGTTATTGAGAGGAATTCCTTATCCAAAAATATAACATATCGAGAAACGACATTTTGTTTCTCAATGCTAAAGAAAATTTATCTCGTAGAATCCTTGGGATATCCTATAAATTTACTATAACAACCTATATTTTATGTATTGGAGGATCGTAAAATATTATTATTATTATCTAGGGTCTTATACTCTATAACTTTGGAAAATGACTAATAGAGACATTTTAGATCCTTAAAATTTTTACCAAACGATTTTCACCTTGAAAATCTTGTAGGTCCATAACTTTTGATAAGAGCCGACTTAGGGTCTGAAACCACTTTCATTAGATTAAGATAATGGTTTCTCTTTCCATAGAGTGGTCATAGTAGAAAAATAAACATACCGTTAGGAAGTTATGGTTGTTTGAAGTTTCAATCAATTTCGAATAGCTTAATGGGTAATTATTGAGTTAATGTCTAGGCCAAAAGCCCATTTAGAGATTACACACTTCCTAAAAATAGAGAGAAAACCTCTATTAACCACCTTTAAGCTAAAAAGTTACCCTAAATCCTATTTTAATTAGCCAAATCTTATTATTAGAAGAAGATTAGCATAATTAACACTTAGAATTGAAGATCTGCCGTTCATCTCGGGATTTTTGCATCTTTGGATTTAGGCGAGCGATTTGGACCTCTCACTTACTAGTTAATCATTATACCTCTTAAAATGATTATTAAACTATAAAATATGTTTTAACCCCTCTCTAGTTACATATGAAAAATTCAAATGATTTGGAAAGATTTATAAAATTCGTATTCTTATGGATCTCCCATGTTCTTATAGTTATACCTTCAAATTTAGACTTCACTCTAATGTGTATGGATGTATGCTTGTTATGATATATTGTATGCAATGATTGCTTGAATGTATGATGTTCAAATGGTTAAAAACGATGGTCAAGTGATGATTCAATTTTATAAATAAGTCATGGATTGGTGTTGATGGATCGGTGATGACCCATGAAGGTTAAATCATCCAAATGGCTTGCGATCCGTAGGGTATGTTAGGGAGGACACCTTAAAGATACATTCTAAGTTTCAAGTCATTCGAAGTTTGTTTGCTCAAGTTATAAGCAATCGAAGATGGATCGGTGGACCTTTAAAGACTATAGATTGGCGGAGATTGGCTTTGGGGAATGATCGTGTCTTGGGATGGTTCACTTTGAACCTTGCAGGGGTCTACTTCGGGTCACTTCTGTAAGTGTATGGATCGCGAGAGGTAGACAAAGAGATTTTGAAGTGTGGGATCGTTATAGAATTACCCGAGTCGTGCTTTGAGTCACATAGGGAATGGTTCAGGGTTCTCTTCGAGCTATGGGTGTGTTTGCTTGGGGCATGGGCAGGTGGAGAAAAAGGGATAATTTTGCTAAATATTGCATCGGTGATCGTGGATCTATGGTATAGGTCGATAGCTTGGTTCGGTGGAGGACGGTTCAGAGGTGAAGCTTGGCTTGGCTGTGTGAAGTGTTGGATGGGTGACAGGATGGTTGGTGGTGATGGATTGGGATTTGTGGTTTAGGGTTGCATGTTTCGGTGGTGGGGATTTGCAAGGCTGCTTCGAGTTTCCATGGGCTTGTGAAACCACTCGCATCCCAATGGGCTTTAATTTTCGCTAAATTAAAAACCCATGTCCACCAAATTATGGATCGTTGTTTTGCTATCCTGCAAATAAATCAAAAGATGCATATCAAAGCACTAAGGATATAACTCACAGCAGAAGAACAAAATATAACAAGTCACATAACTACTGACCAAGATTTGATACTTCCAAAGTCAAGTGTCCTTGTCAGAATCAAACATGCCTAAAATCAGTACATGTCCTTCAAGCTATTCTGTTGGTTGTTATGAGAAGGTAGTTCGAACAACATTTTGGTGACTAGTAAATTATTCATTTTGTACATAACACTAGTTTATGCCAATTGCCTTCTATCTCTTGTTATGTCTTTTATTATCTAATTAGTCATCTCGACTCCAAGTCCACATATGATTCGTTTCCATCTACCCTTTGCAGAATCATAGCTACGTACACACACAAACACCATGGTCCTCTGATGGGCCTATATATTATCCTCACTAGTATCTCTGTTTCGACACCCCATCAAGAACCATCACCCTCACTATGTCACGATCTCGTTATCATATAACTCGAGAGACTCTCATGGTGCCTAATGATGGCTTTTCATTCATTTTTCCATACTCTATCTTGCTTTAGGGATTTTCAATTTTGTCTTCTTTCTATTGTGGACTCAGCTCCACAGACTAACCTAACCATTTTGCTCTGTTTGGGTTAACTGGCCTTGTCGTAAAAACAAACAATTAATGATGGTGCATAACTCAAATGGATCTACCCTAGCAGGATAAGAAGACCAGTTAAGTGTAACCCTATCTTTCCCGTTTACCACTAAGGACCGATGGCATATCGCCCTATGCAATCCTACCCTTAACTTTTGGTACCGATCGTTGCTACATAGTGCCCGATCCCACTCACCACCATTTAGATTGCCTCGTGCAATCAAGGCAATACCCCTCTCTTTCTATTTATTAAGCAGATTTCTTTGTCAATTGGGAGTATCATTTCATCTACATGCATGTTTTTACTCTCCATAGGTCATATGGTTGGATACGTCCTATATCAGTACAATGATACACAATTACTGGTAACCCCTTGCGGTGACCAGACTTTTATTATGCAACACTACTGACCTCGCATTCTAACCTACTATAATGACCAAATATCATATTATTCATTTAACTATACTTTACTATGACAGTTCATACCCGTCATAAAGGCATACTTGAGGCTACGTATATACATACATACATACATACATACATATACACATATATACATACATACATATATATATGTATATACATACATACATATATGTATATACATACATACATATATATACATACATACATATATATATATGTATGTATATACATACATATACATACATATATATATATATATATATATATATATATATATGTATACATGTATATATTATCGCGTTCATTCCATGCTATTTAACTCTTGGGGTTTACCACATTTTAATGCGTTGGAATTGCATTTTTACTACAAAAATGTTAACGTCGTAAATTTCTACATATTATCTAAAAGAAGACATATTCGTGTGGTGATTTTAATTACAAGGAACTATCTTTTTATTGCTTGAAGCAGATGGTACAAAATACAATAATTATCCCTATTTTGTACCTCTCTTTCTTTTTAGGTGTATTTATTGTCATTTCAAAAATCGCACTTTTGTTTATATAAACATGATAATGCATAGAAATCTACTTGTAATATTTTAAATTCCAACAAATTGAAATATCACTTAGACCCCTAAAATCTTAATAAAATTTCTTTATTTTATATTTTTATCCTTCGTACAAATACCAATTTATTATTATCAAACTCATAACAAGTTTTTTTTTGAACTGGTACTTTATATACAACAAATCATTGGGACAATATATCCCATGTCAAATAAACGTTCGAAAGCAAGTTTCGAACTTATGACCTCCTGCACCAAAGCCGAATCAATTAACCATTTGGACAATGGTGCTTGTCAAATTCATAACAAGTTACTAGTACAAAATGTGGGCAAGTTTTCCCATTTCATTAAATCTATACCATAATCAATTTATTTATTCCATAATCATTACGTGTACAAAATTCATTATCCAATTTGTTACTTACATTAATTCATTACGCGTATACAGTAAATTATCCAAGCATAGCTTGTATCTAATCGTTACGCACTTACAATTAAATATCCAAATAGATTATACATGGGTATAAATGAAATAGATCAAATGAAATAGATCACAACGGCATAAATCTAATCCTATTAGATGTTATTTTCCCACTCACATTTCTTTTAGCTTTCCCATTCTACAGATCTAGATCCATTCACTTTTTACTTGACTCTTGCTTACATCAAATCCAAAATAATAAAAAGGGTATTCACTTATTAAAATTACAGATTTGGGAAAATGATTGAATTAAATTTGAATTAGAGTTTTAGATTTATAACGTTACCTTTGTTTCCATTCTTATTTTCTTCTACTCTTCTCTTCTCTTATTTCCCACTTTTCTCCACATATATACATACATAATACATATTTTACTTTTAAAATCTTAAAATTTGTGGAGAAAAGAGAATGGTAGAGCTCTGCATTATGACTCAAAAAATATGAGAAAAGAAGTGTGAACTAGGCTTGTATATATAGTGGTTTGGAGTTAACTTGGAGTGCTAGATTTATCAAGAGAATCTTGTAATTTAATCCTGGACGTCCCTTAATTTCTTAACGCACCAGCAAATATTTGAGTGAATCACATTCGACTATTCATTCCTTAGGATACACGATTTAACATATGCAGCGGTCAATTTCCTAAAGCCTAGGGTCGACTACTACCGGTTAACTTAGGTGACCTACGTCTTATATTTGTTAATTTGATTCCTTCGTTCCAATTATTCTATATATTTGCTTTCTCTATTAATTGATCATTATAATTTATTTCTGTTAATCACATTCTTAATGTCTAAGCTACCGTTAAAGTTAACTTTATGTAATTAATGTTGGTTAACTATTCTTTGTTTCCTTAATTACATATATAATTATTTCTGATCCAAAAACTTCAAACGTTAATAACTTTTTCGTTTGAACCCCGATCAAAAAACTTTATATACGAAAATTGATCAGAAAATTGTCACAAACCCAACGGTGTAAGATTCTTAGCCAAATTCTAACATATATAAAAAATTATGTTTTAAGCATTATTATTTGTTTATTAAAATTTTTAATTAATTAGCGACAAAATCGTGGGGTGTTACATTCTCCCCCCTAAACGAATTTCATTCCGAAATTCCTCTGGGACTGAACAATGCAACATAATGTATAACCATTCTAACTTACAACCAATTAGTGTACATACTGTTTTGTGACCAATCATGTAAAGTGCATGTTGTATCACAACATATATGATATACATACTTAGCAATTCTAAATCAGTGCCTCCCATGTGAGTGCGTTATTTTAAAACAGTTTTTGAAAACAAGGTGCAAAAATCCTAAATATACTGGAAGTTCTATATGTATGTAGCTATTGAAAACCAAAAACTTACTTTTACATTCAAATTTCCCACACTTCTATAAATAGAACTATAGCAATTTCGCATCCAACACCTATCACCCAATATCCTAGAACACCATTGCTAACATCCAAATTTAGAAAAATCCCATTTTCTAAACCTATTTTTTATGCTTGGAAATGGTCTAGATGGAAAATTCCACATTTCTGTCCTTCTCTTAAGTACCCTTTTTCCATTGTATCTTGAAATCTTATCTTTTTCCACTAACTCTTTTTCAACTTTTCCAAGTACACTTTGCATAGTCATTTTTTATCTTAAAGTTTAAAAACACGATTTATTTCGAAATCAACTTTTTATTAGTAAAAAAATATGGAGAAAGTGATAATTAGCTATAATATCTTTATTCCTTGCTCCTTACCGTATTTATTTTACTACCACTTCTACTGCATATTAAAATCCATACTAACAAACCTGTCAACCACTCCCTAACGTCAAGTATATGGCATTTCCAAAATTTGAAAATTTCTTCTTTTTCAATGCAAAATTATTTTCATATTACTTTCTAAAATATCTATAAGAATTTTAAAATTAAAAATCTTCCAAAACATTTTTCAAGATATTTAATTTGTGTAGGCTTTTTTAAAAACAAAATTTTCCACATCTCAAGAAATCGAGGTTTGGTCAACAGTCTAATGTCCATAGTGGATTCCTCCTAATTTACATGGTAAAATTTTAAGTTTCTCAAAAGCTTTTCATTTTTTATTTGTAATAGCAACCAAAAAACAAGTTCAATTATAAATTCTAGCCTTTGAGATATAGGGACATTGACTTGTGACTACACAACATCCTTTCCTTGTCCTTCGCTCACTGAAATCTATTTCCTAAAATTTTCGGGACTTACAATCTTATTTCAATTTTGTTTTAAATAAATTTTCTTAATTTATTTCTTAACTTATAGACTTTACTATTTTTTTCTTTTGCATTAGTTGATGTCTTTTCTATAATTTCCTTATGTTTATTGTTTTGCCACAACATAGCGGTCCACAAGGAAAACGCATGAAAAGAACATTTCTTATAATATTGTATGCTCTTTTACCCCATTAAAGACCACTAATGCTTACAACCCAACCTAAAAAGAATAACTACTGGAAGTTTCCCTTCAATATCAACTAAAACTAACGATGTTATGGCTCTATCACTTATGACTTGAATAAGCCTTTGTAAGGTGTCATTCTTATGCAATCCTCATATCTTAACTTTTCCTTTATTTCTTCTGATAAATAAGATCTATTCATTTCTTCCATTACCATAACTAACTATGGAATAAACCATGCATCCCAACATCATAGTGGATAAGTAACAATATCTATGCACAGTTTGAATAACTTATTGGCAAATTGGCTTGGCGGAATAAATTTTCCACTCCTCTATCTTGCCTTCTAAGACATTGAGTCTACCATTATCCTCTATGTGTGTTTATCACCTCATAATTCTCTACTAACAGTTTCTGTTTATCCAAATCCCTTGATAGTATTCTCAAATCTTGGTATTCATTTTCTTTATCGTTAACTCTTCATATGAGCATATCCTAGAACTCGTAGAAGCATACTTTAGTACCATCTATCACTCCTTTACGGGTTCTTATCATGGCTTGTACACATGTTTTAACTAAATATTCCTAGATTCTCACCATTAGTTTAACACTCAACGGGGATTCCTTATTACTACTCTATGACTAATCGTTGCTATCTTCTTCATGGCCTTACCCTTCACCTTGTCTTACCTAGGAACTCGCTTCTATATACTCCATATTTAAATTTTGGTTTGATCTTCGCCCTTTTTTTCAAAAATTAAAAGCTTCAAAAAAATTTGAAATACTTAATATCAAAACCTTTGTCTTTAAAATGTACATCTTAGAAACTTTTTATTACATTTAAAAATACTTGGCGCCTTAACCGTTTAAAACTATAATTTAAAAATATAAAGGTTTTTTTCATTCTCCTTAAAATCAACATTTTCTTTTTAAAGGCCTTTTAACTTTTACTTCTTAAAAATTAGGATTCTTAGTTCAAACTATTAAATTTTTCCTTAAAAATCTTATTTGTTACACCAAATCATTTCTTTCAAAAATACACTTTACAGTATTTTTAGAACATTTTTTTTAAATTTTCAACAACACTGGAGTAGACAAGGACAACTATCATTTCAATATTTTTTTATCACTCGTACTATCTCCACTTTCCATCCATTGTGGAGTCTCTAAAATCATGTAAGGGGGATTTTGAAAGATACTTGAAATAGATGCACTCGTCAATGGAAAATGTCCATTTTCCTTCATTCTGCCTTAAAATTCCCATATCGCTTCTAACTAGGTTACTAGCGTTATCTTAATATAGTCCGCTAACACTATTTCTGATTACTAACATTATTTTGTATATAAATTTTTACTATTTATTTTTATATTTTTCAATGCTATTACTTCTCAACTTTCCTCCATCTAAACTGCCCTTTATTCCAATTATTTTTCCCTTCATTTACTGTCTTATCGGTTGAGCTATTATAATACATTCACCTACAACTTTTTTTAGGATTTTAAACCTTCTTTTCCGTACTACCCTATTCCAAATGTGTACCACTTCCTATTGTCAACCCCTCAAAATGTTTTTATAGCTTAAAAATTCTCATTACATAGAAAAATCAAAAGAGCTATATTAATCTACCATTTTTCTTTTAAAATAAATAGATTTTTACAAAATTTTCCTTACTGAAATTTTGGATTTTCACAAATTTTAACTTCTATTAGAACTTTATATTTACACTTTTCTTTTTTATAAAGAAACTAGCGAGCTACATACGCTTTATATTTTTTAACCATTAGTTTTTGGTAAATCCCATTTACAAAAAAAAGTTAATTTAACAAAATATTCAATTTATATATACATATTGAAATCCAATATTTGCTCACTTTTTCAAATATATTAATTGTATATTTTTCTTAACTTTTAAAACTACTTTCTATTGGGTTGGACTCAAAGTGGATTTATATTTGTTCTTTCTATAGAACTTCTGCTCTCTAACTAACTGACAAATCTTCTTTCTAATATTAGAAATCCAGCTATTTACTTAGAGTGACTACTTCTCACCTTCCTTTGAGGAACCAACTACTTTCGGATATCTACAACATATGGATCAATACTTCCCCTTATCTGAATCTACTATACATAATCAACCGGCAATTATACGGGGATCTAAAATCATTGGACTACCGAGGCCCGACCAGGGAGTCATGTACTATCTAGCTTTAGGGTCCTTATATATGCAACTATCCTATAGTTGAAATGCTTAGGATTTAAAATATATTATATTTATATTTATGAAAAAAATACAAAAATGTTCATTCAACATTCCTAATTTTCAAGATTGTCTAACATAAGCTCTAATACGAAATGTAACAACTTGCATCCCAATGGGTCTGAATTTTCACTAAATCGAAAATCCAAGTCCATAAAGTACGGATCGTTGGTTTGGTATCCTACAAATAAAACAAAAGATGCATATCAGAGTTCCAATGATATAACTCACGGCGAAATAACAAAATATAATAAGTCGCATAACTACTGACTAAGATTTGATACTTCCAAAGTTAAGTGTCCTTGACAGCATCAAACACGCTAGCACTAGTACCTATCCTATTAGTTGTTATGAGGACAGGGATTAGAACTACGTTATGGTAACTAGTAAATTATGCACTTTGTACATAACACTCGTATATGCCAATTTCCTTTTATCTCTTGTTATGTCTTTTATTATTTAATTAGTCGTCTCGACTCCATGTCCACGTACGATCCGTTCCCATCTACCCTCTGTAAAATCATAGCTTTGTATGTGTTGTGCGTGTGTATAAGTGCCACGGTCCCCCACTGGGCCTAGGTACTATCCCAACTAGTATCTTTCTTTCGGCACCCTATCAAGATCCATTGCCCTCATTGTGTCATGATCTCATTATCGTATAACTTGAGGGACTCCCGTGGTGCCTAATGACAGCTTTTCATACATTTTCCGTACTCTATCTCACTTTAGGGATTTTTTTATTTTGTTTGCTTTTTATTATGGACTTGGTCCACAGACCACCCCAACCATTTTGAAAGAACTCTGGTTGGGTTAACTAGCCTTACCCTAACGAACAAAAAATCTATGACGGTGCAAAACCCAACTGGACCCAACTGGATCTACCTTGCTAAGAGGCGAAGGACAGTTAGGCGTAACCCTATCTTTCCCATTGAACGCTAAGTACTAATGACGTATCTCCCTTTGTAGCCCTGCCCCTGACTTTTGGTACAAACCGTAGCTGCATAGTACCCATTCCCTCTCACCATCCCATTTAGATTGCCTAGTGCAGTCATGGGCATACACCTTCTTTCTATTTTTTAAGAAGGCTCCTCTATCTATTGAGGGCATTACTTTATCTATATGCAAGCATATACTCTCTATGTGACCTATAGTTGGATATGTCCCAGATCAATATAACGTTACACAACTGCTAGTAGCCCCTTATAGTGGGTGGAGTTCTATCATGCAACACTACCGACCTCACATTGCAACCTACTCTGATGATCAAATGTCATATTATTCATTTAATTATACTTTTCTATGATAGTTTACACCCGTCATAAACACATACTTAAGGCTACGTATATATATTTCATTTATATATATATATATATCATATATATATATATTCATGCTTACTTAATTACCTTGCCTCTATAGTCTGTTGCCTCTAGGTCTTTATTTCATTATGCATTTCTCCCTTTCCTTTACTTTAAGTTCATTTACCGCTTTCCTCTTATGAAGTTCATAATATCGTTGTCGGTCATTCTTATCCATTTTTTATTTTTCTACTCCTATTCCCATGTTAACCATTTTATTTATCTTTGCCTGTCATTCATATTTTTTTCATTTACTTTCAAATTATATTGGTATTTCACATCTTAACGTTTTAAGATATTTTTATTGTGTTCATTCCTTACTATTTAACTTTTAGTGTTTACTACATTTTAATGCGTTGAAACTAGTTTTTACTATAAAAATGTTAACATAATAAATTTCAACATCTTATCTAAAAGAAGCGATATTTGTGCATCATAATACAAGGAACTATCTTTTTATAGGTATATTCCTTATCATTTTAAACATCGAATTTTTATCTATATAGATAATACATAGAAATCTACTTGCAACATCTCAAATTCCAACTAATTAAAATATAACTTAAACCTCTAAAATCTTAATAATTTTTCTTATTTTACACTTTTATTCTTCGTTTAAATATGAATTTATTATTATCGAATTCATAACAAGTTACTGGTATAATATATGTAAGCAAGTTTTCCAGTTTCATTAAATCTATACCACAATCAATTTATTTATTTCATAATCATTACGTGTACATATTCATTATCCAATTTGTTATTTACATTAATTCATTACGCATATACGGTAAATTATCCTAACAGAGATTTATATCTAATCTTTATGCACTTACAATTAAATATCCAAATCAATTATACATAGGCATAAATGAAATAGATCACAATGATATAAATAAAATCTTATAATAAAACATATAATTTTCCAACTCACTTTAATTTTTATCTTTCTCATTCTCCTGATCTAGATCCATTCCCATTTTACTTGACTCCCACTTACTTCAAATCCAAAATAATAAAAAGGGCATTCACTTATTAAAATTACAGGTCTGGAGAAAGATTGAATTAAATTAGAATTAGAGTTTTAGGTTTATAATTTTATGTTCGTTCCTATTCTAAATTTTCTTCTACTATTCTCTTCTATTAATTATCGCTTTTCTCCACTTATATACAAATATAATATAATATTTCACTTTTAGAAATCTAGAAATTGTGGAGAAAGAGAATGGTAGAGCTCTGTTCTATGACCTAGAAAATATGAGAAGAGAAATATGAATTAGGCTTGTATTTATGGTGGTTTGGAGTTAACTTGGAGCGTTGGATTTATTTAGAGAACCTTTAATGTAATCCTGAACTCCCCTTAGTTCTTAGTGTGCAAGCAAAATATTTGAATGCATCGCATTCATCCATTCGTTCCATAAAATTCATGATTTAACAGAGGCCACGATCGACCGCCAAAAGCCTGGGGTCGACCACTACCGATCGACCTGGGTGACCTATTGGTCAACCTATGTCACGTTCAACATGTTAATTAATCACCTACTTAGACTTATTTATTTGATTCCTTAATTCCAATTATTCTACCTATTTGTTTTATCTATTACTTGATCATTTATAGTTTATTTCTGTTAATCACATTATTAACGTCTAAGCTGCAGTTAAAGTTAATTGTTTGTAATTAATGTTGATTAATCATTATTTGTTTCTTTATTTATATACAATTATTTTTTATTCAAAAATTTCAGACGTTAATAATTTTTTCGTTTGAACTCCGATCGGAAAACTTTTTATCCAAAATTCGCCATGAACCCAATTGGTGTTTTTGTAATCAAATTCTAACATATATAAAATTTCTATTTTTTGCATTATTACTTATTTATTAAATTATTTTTAATTAGTTAGTGTCAAATCAGGGGGTGTTACGACTTGCTTTGAGGCATAAGGACAAATGCTTTGAGCCTTCACATTTACATTTACTTCAAGCCATGAGTGCTTCTACTTTGGGCTAAGGGTAGGGTCAGCACTGAACCATAAGGTTTAGTGACGATTACCGATGACAATGACACATGATTTGATGATGATGACTCCATAAAGGAATTGTTGGCTTCACAATAGATAGCAATACATTATGACGTAGAGTAGAGAATTATGAGTCGAATTGAAGGAATTATTGGATGGGTTGTCACAAGATGTAGACGTCGCTAATATAGATATATAGACACCCATTAGTACTTTGATTTATAAGACACCATGATGATTACGATATAAAGTAGCATATATTTTGTGTTATGTGTTAACTCTGTGCATGTAGGATAGATCATGTATGATTTTCCATACTATTTGTCCTTATATATCGAACTTATAATATTTGAGATTTTCCACCGTTTACACCAGACTTTGTCTGACTCGAGATTTTATGTTTTGCATACTATTATTACGGGTACTCTTAAATAAGTAGATTAGGGATATCAGGTTTGGTGAGCACGTGAAGCTGGTCAGAGGATGGGTAGGAGGTCATACTCATATATTACTATATTTTGCTTATTATGATTTGCTATTTCGCTGCACAGTACTATGGAGCCTGCTGGTGCCTTTATTATGTAGAGACGGTCTATTTATGAGTTACTGTTTAATGTAAAATTTATCATCTATGCAGTATACTATATGGATCCAAGTACTTTGATTTCGTTGATTCATTCAGTAATTACTGTCTCACTTTTTTTATATCTGATATGTTTATTATTATATTTTATTCGATGTGCTATGAGATATATGGCATATTCTATAATGATTGAATTACATTACTACACCCTTGATTATCGTTCTACATCAATCGGCCACCGTTGTAGCGCACTATATTGGTATATTGGTTGCCGGTGGTGTTGGCCGGTCATCAAATTTGGTATCAGAGCTTTAGCTGTGTAGTTTAACCTAAGGGATACCGTTATCCAATAGAGATAGAGTAGGATTTCTCACCCTGTACTGGAACAAGAGTTTGTGTACATACATATGAGAGCAATAACTTGTTATATATTTTTGTTTTTAAAACTATATAGCAACACATAAATATAGCATATGTCGGACTACACATACGAGTACTAATTAAGTATAATTCCTTATAGAGAACCGATCGTCCTTATTATAGATTGATGAATGAGTCATCCAACAAGGAATTTTGCTAGGAACTCCATCACGAGAGTCAAAGAAGGAGATGGCTTGAGAGTTGCTAATCCTGATTTGCAGACGATGTTCAATATCTTGATGCGGAACATGCTGCAAAATGCTCATGTAGCCGCTTCAAATGTTGCTACTGATGGTGGTGCTCCGGTGTAAGCATCCGAAGCTGATTTTACTAGGCTAAAGAAAGACTTTGCTAGTCTTGGTAGCAAACCGTTCCTAGGAATGGCATCAACAATGGAAGTGCAGGACTGGTTTGATACCTGCCAAAGGATCTTTGATGACTTAGAGCTGAAAGATGCCATGAAAAGGCGATCTGCTACCCGACAGCTTCACGAACGAGCCATGAACTGGTGGAATGTTGTGAAGGTCACCACTCCCGAAGACCAGTTCACCAAGACCGGTTCAAAACCTAATTCAAAGAAAAGTTTAATCCTGCAGCTCAGAAGTCGATCTTGTTCCGTACGTACATGAATTTGATGCAAGGAGAGATGACTGTTTTTTGAGTGCATTGCTAAGTTCAGTGCCCTTTCAAAGTACGAGATGTCCTTCATAAACACTGCATTAAAGAAGAATAAGAAATTCATTATTTTCTTGAATGGTTACTTAAGAGAGAGGCTTGTGGACCACTTTGATGAGACTTTCGAGATGATACTCGAAAAGGCCATAAGGCATGGGTTGCTTTACTCGAAGCCGAAGACTACTAATCTTAGAAAAGAGCCAAAGCTGCAATCGGGTGGGGGAGGGAAGAAGAAATGGAATAAAAAAAGAGGAAGCAGTTCCATGACAAAAGTGGCCAAAAGAAGAGCAAACTAACTCTAATTTTTTACAACTACTTAGAGAAGGGTCACAATAATCGAGACTACATAGTTGAGGGGAAAAAGCATTACAACTATAATAATCTTGGAAGTATTCTAAAGGATTTTCCATATCCACTGAATCAAAAGCAGATGGTGAAAGCATATGCTCTCAATGCGATCCCAACTTCGTTGAGTGCTATGTTAGCGAAAGAGAAGGGAAAGAGCATCGTTATTCAAGGTATGCTTTCCATTTATAATGTTCCATACATGTTTTGTTTGATACCGGGGTTTCATATTTCTTCATATATAGTGATTTGATAGATATATTGGGATTGAGATCGAAATTATTGATCGACCTTTGATTGTGACGAACGCAGTTGGGATCTCCACTAGACAGTGTATGGTTTGTCGTGGTTTGGTCTTATTGATTCATGGATGTTACTTTGATTGTGATTGCTTTGTTTTGGATTTTGTTGGGTTTGGTATTATTTCGAGTATGGACTAGCTTCATAGATACAGAGTGATGGTGGATTATGAGAAGTCAATGGTAACAATAGGGGTAGATGATAGGCGGATGGTAGTGTTGGGCAGCCTACCAAATGATGAGGTGATGATTAGTATTCTATATTTGCTCGATATCCCACATGACAAGTTATTATCGGTGCCTATTGCTAGAGAGCATCTTGACATATTTGAGGAGGTGGTCGAACTTCCACCACATAGAGAGGTCAAGTTCCGTATTGACTTTGTGAAAGTTGCCAAACTAGCAGTATTGCTTTTGAGGAGGATGGCACCTAGTAGCAGCGGGAGCTCGAAGTGCAAGTGAATGACCCCTTCGACGAGGGTTCATTCGTAGAAGTATTTTTGAGTTGGGAGCACCTATAGTATTCACCACAAAGGCAGAGTCTCCCGTAAACTGTGTGTCGACTACCGTGAGCTAAATAAAGTGATGAGGAAGAACAAGTATCCACTCCCACGTATTAATGACTTATTCAATCAGTTTCATGGTGCTAGAGTGTTCTCTCAATTGGATCTTGTGATAGGATTCCACCAACTGAAAGTAGTGCAGGAGAGTGTGTCGATTACAACGTTGTATGCCATTTGAGTTTTATGAGTGATTGGTCATGCCGTTTGGACTGGCCAATGCACTGGCACACTTTTTTGATCTCATGAACCATGTTTTTAAGAGTCGCCTATATAAATTCATGCATGTGTTCATCGACGATATTCTCGTCTATTCATAGATAGAAAATGAACACAGGACGAATTTTAGGATCATGCCTGCGGTGCTAAGAGAGCACCAACTGAAAGATAAGTTTTCTAGGTGTCACTTCTAGAAGAGGGAAATGAGATTCTTGGGTCATGTTTTTAGCAAGGCATTCCCATGGATCCTGCAAAATTTGCAATAGTTACAAATTGGACTAGACCTAATATGCTATGGATGTAAGAAATTTCTTGAGGCTAGCTGCATATTATAAACGTTTCATCTAGGACTTATCCAAAGCAGTCACACCATTAACTCGGTTGATGAAAAAGAATCATACTTTTACTTAGGATGCGAGATGTGAGCTTGTATTCTTGAGTTTGAAAGAAAAGTTGATGAGTGCACCATCATTGACTATTCCTGTAACAACCCTGATTTTTGGTAATATTACTTAAGATATTTAATTAGCTAAATAAAATAAAATAATGTGTTGATTAAGGAATTGAGATTTGATTTTAATTAAGGGGTAGCCGTGCCATTTAACAATGAACTAAAAGAAGAGTTTTAATTGAAATAGAGGAGGGGTAAAATAGGAAAGAGGCCATTCCTACATCCTTTCCCTTAGGCTTTGTATTCCCATACATATTCTTTTCATTTTAAAAAAATTATAAAAGTGGCCGGCCACCATTAGCAAGGAAAGAGGAAGAAGAATTATGGAAAAGCTAATTCAAAATCAAATTCATCCAAATCTCAAGCACCTTTAATCTCCAAAGCTAAGGTAAATAATGTTTACATCTCATTTTTTATTATGGTTTCAGTTTTAATATGAATTTCGAATATTTTGCAATGATTTTCCATGTTTTTGAATGATAGAATGAATATATATACATGTTGATGA
The DNA here is from genome assembly GCA_030765085.1 of Allium cepa. Classification (NCBI taxonomy): domain Eukaryota; kingdom Viridiplantae; phylum Streptophyta; class Magnoliopsida; order Asparagales; family Amaryllidaceae; genus Allium; species Allium cepa. The sequence goes on from CM060941.1 coordinate 564,538,226, forward strand.
ATTATGCTTATTCATATTGAATTTATGATACGTTTTTAGGTGAAAACTCTATTAAATGACTTTCAATTGCCTTGTAAATTTTTATGAAGGTCATAATTATTATTTTAGAGATGGGTTTCAACTTTCAGAATTTTTGAAATTAATGTGGATTTTATTCGAATTTTCTACTAAAGAAAATGATATTTAGGTTAACAATAATTTTCGGTTAAATAATAAAGAATTTGGGTCTGAAATTTTTATATGTTAGAAAACATATTAAAATGGATTTTCTAGATTTTTTAGATTTTTCCTAAGTATTTTGATGGGTATATAAAATTATTTAAAGTATGGGACTTAAATGTTTTATATAAATTAAAGAGGAAAAGGGGGATTTTGCAAAAGTAATTTAAATTATTAAAACTGGAAAGTCGGCAGCCTTTTGAAAAAGTGTAGTACTTTTTATTGGTAAAGAAAAAGGCAACTAATCGTATTTAGACACGTAAAGTAGGTTAGGTGAAAAGAACTATTTGCTACATGATTTGCGTTATTTCGGCCCAATCGGCACCAGGTACTGCTTCCTCATCTTCGCTTCCGACACTTGCACATAGTATCAGTTTACTGGTACGTAGTGAATTGGATGTAGGTGAAAGGCTTAGAGTCGAAACTATGGCTTTCGAAGGGGTTGAGGCAATGCATTTTCTAAAATTAAAAATGCACCTACTTGCTTTCGACTAAGATGCTTTCAACTAAGTCAAATGATTTTGAAAGGAATGGTTTCGATTGCCTTGCATTTTTATTTTAAATGATTGCTTTCAACTGAGCCGAAGCCTTTTAGTTACCGCTTCCTACCTTTCAATCCAAATGGTTTCGAAGGGGTTCTTTTTGTTTTTTTTAAACTTGGCCACCTCTCCAATGCTTTCAAAGGGATGGTTTCGACACCATCACTCCATTACTTAGGAGTTAGTTTCAGAGCAGTAGCTTTTGACTTAAGTGTTTTAAATGACCCTTTTTCTATAAGTAAAGTAAAACCTAAACGGTTTCGAAAAAGATAGTTTACAAGGTTTCGAAACAGATGTTTTAGACTATAATGGGTTTTTGATCCTTTTTCTCTACTTGAAGGCAGAATCCAAATTATTTTGATCGAAATATTTTAAAAAGTGGTTTTGAAGTAGTTAACTTCGAATGGTTTCGAAAGGTATCCACATGTTTTAAATTGAACCCAAAGTGCTTTCGAAAGGATTATTTTGACTGTTTCGAAAGGTTTAATTGAATGGTTTCGAAAGAGGTGGTTCCACAGGGTTTCGAAAAAGTTGAAGAAAAAGTTTTTCCTACGTTTTCGAAAGGCAATACTTAAAGGTTTTAAAGAAGGATGTCCAAATGTTTTAAAGCTTTCGAAGGAAGGAATTTTATTGGTTTCGAAAGGGGTGGTTTTTAATGATTTCAAATGGTAAGGTTTGGCCTTTCGACCTAGATTAAGTAAAAGGTTTTACTTGGTTTCAAAGGGATTATCTTCAAGGGTTTTGAATGGGTTGTTTAAAGGTTTAAACAAAGGTTTGAATATATTGGATAGGCAGATTAGCCTAAGTATTTACAAGTTAAAAGGGACTTTAACTTATTTGAAAGGATAGCTAATCTTTATTAAAACTCATCAACATTATTTGAGTAAAGTGTATATATCATGGCGAAATAGTTTAGAGTAAAGCTAAAGATTTATTTTCCTTGTATTTATATATGATTTGAAGGACTAAATCATTCTGAAAAGGTTTTCAAGGAAAATTTAAAGGGTAGTTTACCCTAAGAAAGAAATTCAAACAGTTGTCCATTTTGCAGGCATTCAGCCTAGATTTCGAACAGTAGTCCAGTTTACGGGTAGTCAGCCCAGTAACGGACCTTGCTATTATGCGTAGGCAAATAGCTTACATGTTAATTGTTTTGACGGACAGATAGTCCCTTTATTTAGCATAACGGATATTCCTATTTTGATATAATAAGTTTTATAGTTAGATTTATTTTGCATAACTGATATTGCTATTTTGATATAATAAGTTTGATAGATAGATAGTCTATTTGTTTAGCATAACGGATATTGCTATTTTGATAAATCAGTTTGATTAACTAGTTTGGTTGTAGGAAAGGAATGAAAAATATATGTGTTTTGAAAAGGATATGTGTGAGGGGAAAACCGTTCCGCTAAGCGGCGTGGTCTCACTTAATATCAGTAAATCGAGATGTAACATAATTATTCACATCAGGCTTTATGTCTGACTCAAAGTTTTTATTTCCCCTTAAACTCTCAGGTACTCAAAATTGATTTGAGTAGACCGAGGGTTGAGGTTTTCATGTTTTAGTATTTTGGCAAATAAAACATCCGAAGACGAGCCGGTGGCTGACGGATAGCAATTTAGAAGTTTCATTTTTGATTCCACTATGTATATTAAGTCACCTATGACTATGTTGCTTTGATCAACCAAAGAGACATTGTCATATGTCGCTCTTGGAGTATTTTGTAAGTGATATATTTAATCATTGTCTGGGAAACAATATAGAATTATGTAACACGAATATGAATTATTGTTTTGAAATATAGTCAGCTAAATGTTGATTTTAAAATATGTGATTTTGTTCATATTCATGCGCTTATGTTATTATGGATATCATTATCATTACCGTATTTCAACACCAGAAGTTAATAATATGGATGATTGCAACATCTGTAGTGCTTAGCTTTTGGCCTCCAGATACGGGATGTTACAATTCTGAGTGCAAATGAAGAGATAATGGTATACACTGATGCTTATGGTACCAGGTTAGGGGCGGTATTTATGTAATGGGTCAAAGTTGTTGCATACGCTAGTGACAATTGAAGCCATTTGATAAGAAATAACCGACCCATGATTCAAAGTTAGCAGCGATTTTTTTTTTGCACTGAAAATTTAAAGGCACATACTTTTAGAAGAGAGGTTTGAAATATTCACTTATCATAGATCATTAAAGTACCTATTTTCGCAAAAGGATCTTAACTTTCATTAGTAGCGATAGTTAGAGTTCCTAGCCTCCTATGGCTTTGATATTGCATTTACACCAGGAAAAGGGAATGCAGATGCAGATGCATTGAGTAGGAGATATGCCAGCTTGGGAGCTATGTTCCTATAGCAAATATAGTTAGAGTACATTGACGGTTATGATTTTTAATTGGAATGTGAGCTAAAGCCAGAGATATTAGCAAGCTTGACAATCAAGACTACTCTAATTGAGCAGTTCGAGACTAATCAAAGGCGTGATGCTCGATTAGCTGGGATCATTGATAAGATCAAAGATGGAGTACAGTCTGAAGAGATGATACAGTACGGACAAAAGTGAGATGGTTGGTCCCATAAAGACAGAAGATTGTTTGTTCCCGATGTCGATGGTTTAAGGGATGAGGTGTTATGAGAGTGATGTCATTCGAGATTGATTATCCATACAGGAGGTAATAAGATGTACCATGATATGAAGCAGATCTGTTATTGGGAAGGGATGGAGAGAGCGTTGGGAGATTCATCTCAAAGTGTATGAACTGCCAGTTAGTTAAGGTAGTGCAAGAGAAGGCTAGTGGTTTGATGCAATGGCTAAATGTGCCCTATGGAAGTGGGAACAGGCTTGATGGATTTCATCGATGGACCACTGAGGACTCAAGATGGTACAACGACATTTAAGTCATAGTCGATCGATTGACCAAGAGCACCATTTTTATACCCGTTAAGTCAAGCAAAATGGCAACTAAACTGGTTGAACTATATACAAAATGAATAGTACGATTCCATAGTGTGCCGAAGACAATTGTTAGCGACAACGATCCGTTGTTCACTGGTGGGTTTTGGAAGAGCTTACAAGAAGCATTGGAAACAAAGTTGCATCTAAGTATAGCTTATCACCCTTAAATCGATTGCCAAACCACGAGAGTGAATAGTAACTTAGAGGATCTCTTGCGAGCTTGTATACTCGACTTTGGAAGCTCAAGTGATGTTCACTTAAATCATTTTGAATTCGCATACAACAATAGTCATCAGTCAGCATCAGTATGGAACTATTCGAAGCATTATATGCTTGACCATGCAATGCTCCTTCGTGTTGGTGGGAAGCGAGCGAAAAAATGATGTTAGGGCCAAATATGGTTAGAGAAACCTTAGAGAAGATTGAGATCATTCGACAATGGATGAAAGTTGATCAACATAGACAGAATAGCTACGCTAATAATGGACGTAGATATTTAGAGTTCTCTGTCAATAATATGGTATTTGCCAAGATCTTCTGATTGAAGAACGGTTCAGTGGTAAAGGGAAGTTAGCTTTAAGATTCGTAGGTCCTTTTTCGATACTAAAGAGGATTGGAAACCTTGCTTACAGAGTCGACTTACCTCAAAGAATGGTGGGAGTGCATGATGTCTTCCATGTTTCTCACTTAAGAAAATTTGTGCAAGACTCGGCCGCAACTATCGCGCCAGATCAACTAGATGATAATGAGATTAAACCAGAGGCTACGATACCTTGTAGACCTATTCGTATCGATGAACGTGATACGAAGCATCTTAAAAGGAAGATGGTGTAGTTAGTGAAGGTTCAGTGGAGCGGAGACGAAGGCGATAGCACTTGGGAGGCCGAGGAGAGCTTATCTAGAGCTCTTTACTTAGTGAGACTTTTTTTATTGCTTTTATTTTCACTTATGATATTATGAAGCATACCTTAGTATAATATCCTGCACGCTAGGACGGGCTTAGATATTATCATACATAATCGTTGTTATTGTGTATGCATGTTTGATGTGTGATGAGTGACTATGCTTGCATATGGTTGTTAGGCATACGGGGTAACCCTATTGGTTTTGTTTGGAATTTCAAGGGAAAAATTCCTAAAAGGGTGGAGAATATAACGACCTTATTTTACATAAAATATTTATATTGTTTTTATATAAGTCGTATTACTATATAACTTTGAAAAAGGACTACTAGGACATTTTCCATTCCTAGAATTTTTATCGAACGATTTTGACCCTGAAAATCTTATATAGCCTATAACTTCTGATACGAGCCGAAGTAGGGTCTTGTAACAGCCCTGTTTCTATGCCATATGACTAATAAATTGAGTAAATTATTTTAATTAAATACAAAATATTTTAGAAGTATAAATAATTGTTATGTGATTAAAATAGTGGAAAATTAAAAAACGGACATTGAATTGAACGAAATTGTGTAGTTATCAAAATATATCTTGTGTAATGAAGTGTAAATTAATTTGAACTGGATTGAAGTGTATTTATAAATAAATATGAAGAATTTAAATTTGAACGGGAAATGAAGTAACAATTATATTAAATTGGAATTCAAATTGAATTGAAATCGAACTCAAAGCAATTAAGGTCCAAACCCATTTTTCCCTTCTCTCCATGCTTATGGAATTTTCCCCTTGCTTCCTAACTAATCCCAAACCCGATCTACTCTTATTATATATTGCCCTAACTCCAAAATACCCAAAAAAAAAATACATCACCTAAAAAAAATCATACAAGGCGAATGGGCCTACATCGATGATCGATGAAGGCACTAGACTCGGCAATATCAGTAAACAGCATGGCAAGGGGAGAGACCACAGCGGTTATGATGATGTGAAGCAGGGAGTGCGACGATGTAGCCATAGTGGGCCATTGATGCGTCATGACCTAGGTAGAAGGTGGAGGTCGATTTGGAACATGGCGGGCTTAGGCAAAAGGAGATATTCATAAAGTAAGACGAGTGGCTGCAACAAGGTTGGAGGTAAAGCGTACGTCAGTTTTTGGGTGACTTGGTGATGACCTCGGCTGAAAGGAGGTACTGGCGATGGTGGTTGGTGCGACCTGAAACGGTGGAGTTGACTTTTATTAGGAGCGATCTTATTGATCAACTGGATGGGATGTTGTTGATGAATGTTGAAAAGTGAACCAAGGCTTAGGTTAAATAGGATGGAGGTAACTGAAAGCATAGCTGCCTACCTTGAAGGCTAATTTGAGGTGACTAAAATTTCTCACTCACCACTGTAGTTTAGACAACTTATTCTATGAATTTTTTTCAAATGGTCAAGTGATTAAATTGATTGGTTGATGATGATTGCTTGGTTGATATTAATTGATTGGACGGAATTATGAGTTATTAGATGATTTTGATTGGAAGAGTGTTGTGTTTTGGTTGAGTTATGTTGTGATGATTATTGACTGATTATTGATTAATCCTATACTGTGTGATATTTGAGTAAGAAATAAATAATTGTAAATAATCGAATGGTTTTTTTAATTAGTCGAAAATGGGGTACACAAATTAAAAGATAAAGATTTGAAATAAATAAACTATTTTGGGAATAATTAGTGAATTTTGGAACGATATTCTTATTGAATATAAGATTATTGGCAGTTAATGGAAAATTTGAAAGAGGGATGATTTTGTAAAAATAATAAGTAGAATAATCATCAGGATTTTGTGAATTAAAATTATTGGCTAAATAATGAGTTTTGAAAATTTATTAATAAGTGAATTTTTTAAGAGTTAAATTATTTGTTTATCGTTGGTTATAAAAATATTTGAAGAGAATTTATGAAATGGAATTTGAAGTTATATATTTTAAAAGTGACGAGAATAATTTTAATTTAATAGATGGTAAGTTTATAAAATAATATTTTGAAGCAATTACAAGTTAAATGCAACTTATTTTATTTATTGAAAATTATGATTTATGGGGTTTGAAATATATATTATGAAGTGAATTTTTGGAAGTGATATATATTTGTGTTGATTGTCAAAGTATTTTGGAAATACATTAAGTGGGTTAGAATTTGAGTTTAATGTGTTACTTTTCAATAATAATGGTTTTAAAGAGGTGTGGAAAAATAAATGAGAATATGAGTATGAGTCCCTTACATAGATGTGAAAATCAAAAGTTTTGTTAGCCCTATCCTAGTGCTTGAATGACTGTGGAGTAGCTCTCTGATGGTGGCGATGACATAGCCTCCTCGTAGGGTTGTCACCGTCTGTTGCACGAGTCAATGGGAGATATACAGAACGAGGCGAGGAGATTGATGATGGGAAGCGAGATATGTGGAAGCAAGAAGCGGCATGCATTTATTGTGCAATAAAGACTGGTGAGGACGTTTACAAGGCTCAAGTGCAGACTCGTCTTTTAGTAGTAGCAATAACAATAGAAGATATATTGGCAGTTGCAGTAATGAAAATAAAATGAAGAGTAAAATGAATAAATCTAATACTACTAAATAAATAAGAATGAATTAATGTTTGATGTATGTTGTGTGTGATGCGTGATGCGTCGATGTGTGTGATGTATGTTGTGCATTGTTAATCCAAAAAATGGATCAACATCCTAGATTGATTGTGAAAGCACCAACCCTATTCTTACAGAGCAATAATATAGAAAATAAATGTAAAAGAGAAGAAATAGAAAGAAGACAAGAAGATTTTTATAGTGGTTTAGCTGTTAATGAAGCCTACGTCCACTTTATAGTTTTTATTGTTGACGGATTGCTGTTATAAAGTTGATCGGATTACAAAGTTTTTAAATATCCCTGGTCAGATCAATTCCCCAATGTTAGAGTTTATTGGAGAATCGCAGTGAACACTTTGGATGACTATTGTGAGGAAGGACAAAAATGAAGAAAGCTTTCTGCAGAGTTTTAGTAACCAGTCCTGATGATCCCATTTATGTTGCGGATAGGAGAGTATTTATAGAGGTTAGGGAACTATTGGGATAAGCCTGTTCGCCAACTACTTACAGATGATCACAGGAAGGTGCATCAGAGCTTGCCTCGTGACCTGAGCCAAACGAATGGATCGTTAGCGATCCATAGTATATGGATCGCTCAGTGAATGCGAGCCGACCCCTTAGTATTTACCCTCTGCTTTGTTTCGCATGAGTTGCAAAGATCCTATGTTGATGTATGGATTGCTGGCAGTCCACAGTGTATAGATCGCTAGCGATCCATATACTTAGTCAATTTTTGAACTTTGGTGTCTGAAGTGCCTTTGTCATCTTGTGTCGATGTTATTCATGTATTCTTGTTGCACGTCGTCTTGTTTTGATGATGGTTTACTTGCTAGTTGTATTTGGCTGCTGGGTGGGCTAGACGGATGCTTGTCTCTTGATTTTACTAACTTGGAATCTCGTCAAACTCGGTCATTACTTCTATAATATGGATTGAATCATGATGCAAGAGACTCAACAAACTCCTGAGTTAATACCATGGATCGCTAGCGATCCATATGCCATGGACTACTAGTGATCCATAGGCTTAGTGAATTTCTCATTCTTTTTCCCTGGCCTTTTTTGGCTTCTTGTTTTGGTCCCTTTGGTTGATTATAGAGCTATCCTAACTCGATCGAGTTGTTCCGACTTCTCTTGGATCCTGCTGAGTTAAAACTCAGATAATATTTTCCCCCCAGACTATGTCTTCATTGAAAACAAGGCATGCTCTGGAAGTAATCGCTTTTTAGTCTCTGCTTGTTAAATTTCAAGTAGTTGTGTTAGGGTCACACGAATGTGAACTAGATTGTGCTGCCGCCTGCTAAATTTTGACCTCGACCGCCATTTCTTGTCATAACAGACCGAACTTTACTCTATAACTTCCCAACATGCCTTAAAGTAGTATATAGATGTCGCTGGGAAAATTTTAGACAAAGAACAGGCAATCATGTGGATCGCTAGCAATCCAATTAATTCGAATATTTTTGGTTCTTATTTTATGTTCCTATTCAAGCCTTCGAGCCGACCTTCACATTCTTATTTCATAACCCGAGCTTACAACTTTCTCCAGCAATTCAAGCTTCCTTTAGTGACCTGTCCCATTTTCCTCTGTGATTCGATCTACCTTTCGATCGATTCCTAAGTTCGTCCAGCCTTCCAACGCCATCGTCGATCATCTTGCCATCATATTTATAGCCTCATCACCACCGCTTCACCGTTGTTTCCAACCCTCTTTTGTCACCGTCAACCAAACCCTAGGTTAGTTCGTTGACTTGCAATTGTCGTCGCTGATTCACTGATTGGGTCGCTAGATCGAGAAATTCAACCCTCCTTACCTCTTGATTACTGATTCAAGGTGGGATTTCTGATTATGACGTTGAATTATCGATTTAGCAACAGAGTTGTAATTGTGGTGTTAGTCGTGAAAAGTCTGAGTCGGTTGCGGCTTAATAGAGGAAGATGGTAAATCGAGTCTTGAATTCTTCAGGAACGACATTCGGGCCTTGCCCCGGTGCTTGAAATTTGCTATCTTCGTCCATTGAGCCAGAATTGACTTGTGCCAGGTCCTATTACCGATACCGCACGACACACAATGAACTGGTTTCATCCTTCCGGAGGATTCAGATTGGTTTTGCTTTCTTTTGTGCACAGTGTACGTGTACTGGGAGGAACTTTCCGCATCGTTTCAGACAACGGATCCGTTATCGATGATTGATCGATAACAAGTAAGTGTATGAGAAGTAATTTCAAAAAAAAGTGATACGGGAAGTCTTTTTCCCTCTCAGCTGCGAGCGTACTATCTACATGGGATAGTGCGTTTGTAGTAATCAGGACACCGAGCCCACTACCGATAGATAACACACCGCACCTACCTCGATACACACTGGAAATTCGATGTGTCAGCATGAAACAATATTTCTTCGAAATTCAAGTGTAATAGGGGGAATTCTTATTTTAGAGTGGAATCACCTGACCGTTTTGGATGCAAGTCATGTTGTTTAGAATGAAACACCCATCTTCTTGCCATAAGTCTAGCGGAGAAACTCCTGCACTTTCAGAGGCCGAGTCATCGTCTGTCGTCCCTCCTCCTTCTACTTCACAGGCTAAATATAGCCAGGTAGTTTTAGTCGGTCCATTCTTGGATCGAACTCCTCCTAATTTTAGAGTTCTTCTCAATCTACCGGAGAGAGCCTTCTCCGTAATTTCTCCTAAAGTCTTACATAACATCTGCCTACAGCATGGCATTCCGAACGAAGACGGGAGCCTCCGAAAGCAAGATGAATTTGCTCATATCCCACCTCTGGGATATACTGCTTGTCATCTATATATGTAACTGAACGGAGTAGTGCCTTCCTTCAGTGAATTTTTGAGAGAAACCTTCTCGAACTTAGGAATTGCTCCTTTCAGATTCATCCCAAACAGATACGCTATTCTAACCTGCTTGCATGTTCTTTTCATGTGGACTCTCAATCATGCCCAGAGCTTTGACGAGTTAAGATATTTCCTCTCGTTCAAAAGAAGAGACGAGTGTCCATCCTTATTTGTGATTGAGGTCCAGAGAAATCGTAAAATTGTGTTGCGACTGTAAAACAATTTATCTCAATTCAAGACTCAATATTTCTTTGTTAGGTGTCCTGAGGGATTCAATCGCCTCTGGACAACAAGGGGTAAGTTCTTTTTCCCACTTGTAGAGCCCCAATATGTTGCTACAGGATTTCTAATGATTCAAATACTTTCTATAGTTATTTCGAGGCTAAACAAGGACTCATCTCTGGAAGAAACTTTTCGAACCCTAAAGGCTGTCGACGCAAAGGAGAGATCAGTTAAATTGTTTTTGACATATGAGAACCTGCTCCGGTACGGGCTGTTGCATCCAAGGAGACTTACGCGATCTACTTCTTCATCTCATGGTTTCGAAGAGGGTGTTTTTCAAGAGAGGGAAGGCTTGTCTAGCGAGTCGGCTAAAGAGATCCACAAGGGAAAAGACGCTGCATCCGAAGCCATTTTCCTGGCTAAAATGCCTCTGATTCTGAAAGAAGAGGAGTTTAATCAAAGAGAAGGAAAAACCGTGACAGACATAGAAAAGGAGGAGGGTGAGATTGAGAGCAGCACCGATGAGTCCTCAAGTGACGTTGATGATTTCTATGTAGAATCCGACGATGGAGATTCTGAATCATGCGATGAGACTCTGAGGATGAGTCACATTGTTTCGAGCTCGCCTCCCTCATACATAAGTGATAAAGATGATGCTCCAGAAGTTAGACAGCATCAGGATGCTTCGATTAAAGATGTTGGCATAGACTTAGGAGATTTGAGCAATGCTTACGTTGATTTTGACGCGCTCAGGGGGGAAAACTTCAAGTTTGAGGAGGTGTCTCCTCGTCCGGATTATGTTGCACCAGAAGTAAGTCCGATTCCTTCCACAATGCGTGCCTAATCTGGTTTGTGACGTCGTTTTAGGCTCTCCTCCCAAACACATTACATGTTTCACTAGGGTTACACTAACTTATACACCTATTTCTCATGTTTATCTTCCGTTTCTAAGGCTCTTTATTTATTATTCGTGTCAATTATCATAAGAGGATGCGGCCTTTACGATAACCTTGAGGAATTTACCGACTCTCAACGTAGGTCAAAACGATCTTCCAGCCGTCATCAGCCTCGCGAGATAGAGGAGGAATATCGAAGAAGAAAAGATTTAGAGGCTGAAGCTCGTCGTCGAAACGAGAGGGAACGGGACCGAGAATACAAAGGCGGGTATGAGAAAATAAAGAGTTTCGATAAGCGAGAGGAGCCGCCTAAAATGTCAAAATTTGATCGCAGTTCTCATTCTATGGAACAACAGGCCTTCGCTTCGGCCCCTGCCTCAATCGATCCTGAAATCATGGATTCTTCTATCCACATTCCATCTTCAAGTCAAGTTTCATCATCTCATGTAACCCTTGCCCCCGGTTCTTCATGCCCCTACCGGAGGTCAGCCTATGTTCTTTCATCTGGTCCTCCCAGGACGGAGGCAGCGCTCCCCGGGTGGTTTTTAAGGGGGGTGGTTAAATTTGATCGTGATCTTCATCCGGCTCATAGAGATACATACGTGCCCCACCTTTAGGTAATCCAGAACGATTTAGAATTGGCTGAAGGGTGGGAAAAATTATGCAAACAGCTGACGGAAACAAATGCAACAACTATCAGGAAATCCTCTTCTTTGAATCGGAGAAGGATGATTTCGAAAGAGCGTTGGCGTAACCCGACGCCAGAATCAAATAGCTGGAAGAAGAAAAGGATGCGGCACTTCGAGAAAGCCAAAACAACACTGGCTTGCTGAAAGAGCTAAAAGGGGCTCATAAGAGAATAGAGATCGTTTACAGGGATGAAATTAAGAAGGGTCATGCAGAAGCCAAGTTAAAAGGGGAGGGGAAGTTCGCGGCGCGATAATTATAGCCCAAAAGAAGATCATTTCCAACCATGACCTTATCATAGAGGGGCATAATAAAATGATTATGGAATATGGAGAAGTTGTGAAGTCGTGTAATAAAACCATCTTCGACCATATTGAGACGATCGCTAGGCTATAGGATTGAGTTGCGCAGTATAGCGCCGATAAGGCTCGTGTCGAAGTTGAAAAGGCCGTCGTTATGGTGGATCATTTGGAGATTCAGAACGCCTTTGAGAGAAAGATGAAGAATATGGATGAGACCATCTTGAACATCTATGTCAACTCGCTGTTGCGCCAGGGGAATCTTAGTTACTTGGGCCCTAAATTCCCATACACCCTAGCCATGACTTGGAAGGAAATTTTGACCCGCTTCTGTGATAGCGAGAATGTTTATACCGAGCGAGAGCTAGAGAACGCTTATCTCAATGAAGAATCTAAGAAAGCATTACTAGAAGGCTGGAAGATTTTGTGAATTGAAAGGAAGGAGACCGTTGATGCCACAAGAGCAGGACGAACTCAACACTTTCATTTTTTATGTCGATTCACCGGTTTCCTTGGTTCCTGGACCTATCGCTATTTCAACTGCTTCTGTGCTCGTCTCTATAGCTACTCAAGTTGCTGTGTCCATATCTGGCTCTTAGCTGGGGCCGGAGTCTGAGAAAATTGCCGCATTACATGGCTGGATGATCCTTTGAAGGGTGGCTTCACGGCGACCGAAGTTTGGGAGCAGGAGATTCAGATAGAACAGCCATGCAAATCTTAACAACAATTGGTTGCCACCAAGAAGGAGAAAGTTGAAGCAATAAGTCCTCTAAGAGCTCACGCAGATTTCATAAGCGCAAGACTAAAGGGGAAACTTCCAAGAAGGTTAAAGACCGGAAGAAGATATCGGCACCGAGGTCATAGTTGACATTACCGGTAGTGATACCACTCTCGAGGCAAAGCGGAAACTTCAGACAAAAGGCGGGAAGGGGAGTGGTGGAAAAAGGCAGTGAGAAGCTTAGACGGTGATTAATCTAATTTTGAGTCATTTTGTGTAGTTTTGTTCAAGTGCATAGTCTGCACTCACTGTTTTTGTTGCGTTGTCATTTCTTTTTTCCTTTTGTTGGCCGGTATTGTGTGAGTACGGCCCTCACATTTTCACCTTGTACAGAAAAAAAGATATAAGTAATGTACTGCTGACATTTTGACTGTAATTTTGATTACCTGCTTATCTGTGTACTTATGTCTACTTTTCTTACTTCTATTTTATTTTATCTAGTCCTTTGATTACTGCCAAAATTATTTGTTTGAAGTAACAGAACCTGTGAAGTGTTTTTTTTGTGTATTTCTATTTGAGTACTGATGCCTGCCCCTCTGTTCACAGGGCTGTTTACTTCGAACACTTGACAAACGATCGGTAACTTATGGTTTGAATAGTATGCATACCAAAACTTGGGACAAAACTAAGTTATGACTAGATTTTTTGTAAGTTTCATAACTTTAGTATACGATGTATAACGTATGTATGTTAGGAATGTGCATAAAAATGTAACTTGAGTGAAGGGTATATAGTTATCAGATTAGCTATTAGAGAATTCAAAAACACATTTTGCATAAACGAATAATTTTTGCAAATTTTTGGAAGTTAAACCACTTATTATTCCTCAAGAACGCGAGTAAATACTTATGCACATTATTTCTTAGGAATTTTGCAGTCTTGGAACACGTGCTTCATTGCTTAGAGCATGCGCACTATATGAGTTAACTATAGATATCTAAGCGTTATCCATGTTAAATGTTATAGTTAATCATTAGAAGTCAGCAGTTGGAGTTTTCTGCCGGTTTGCAGCACTTTGATTTTGTTGGATTCACGCCCGTTACTCATGGTAATGGGAGTGGGTTGATCCTTGTCATTCCTGTGATGGATAAGTTTCTCGGTATTGACGGAACAATTTCGATACCTAAAGCGTGTGTGGCTTTATGGGATGCGTGGCTTTTGATACTTCTCGATGTTGCCTATCTTTGGGCAACGTGAGGAGTTTACGTTTTAAGAGCTTGATTTCACGGCTCGGAGAGTTGGTGCACGACTTTTGATGCTTCTTGTTGGACTACAAGATTTTGATTCATGACAAGGAGCTCAAGACTTATCAAACATTTCAACAAAAATGAGTTTATAGTTGGTATAGTTCTAGTATTCATGTTAAATCCTCAAAGTTCAAAATTGTAAATTTTGGAAAACAAAAGTTTTAATTGACTAAACCCTAGCACTTAGTCAACTAAAAACATATGTTCTATTTTCCTATAAATTTCAAAGCTTTAGTCGACTAAATTTTAAAGTTAGTTGACTAACATTTAAAATTGGAAGGTTTAGTCGGCTAAATATTGGAATTTCGAGCTATTTATTTTCTGTTTGAACTTAATAGATTAAATTATTATATTTAATCGACTAAACTTGTTTAAACAGTCATATTTTCAAATTTTCTGAAGAGATATCTCTTCTTCATGAAGAGAAATCACTTTCATGAAGAGTTGTGACCATTCCCAATTCAACAGAAATATTTGCAATGGTTGTAACTTTTCAATCACTATATATATGCATGTTATTCAAGATCAAAATAACTTAATTCTCTACTCTCTTCTATCTTGAATTTTTAGTGTTGAATTTGTGAAATCAAGTTTAATATTCTTTTTATTTCTAAAGAAATTTTTACTTCCTTTATCTTTACAAGCAAACAAATATATATATCTTCACTGAGGAAAAATTATAGGAAGGGTGTACTTCATTTGAAAATTTTGTGTTGTAACAAGAGCATGCAAAGTCAAGAAAACATTTCATTTGTATCAAAGTCCCGTTCGGTTGCTCGAGACCGAAAAATCCTGTTTGGTTACTCAGGTGGTCAAAGTCTTGTTTGATTGATCGGGCGGTGTAAACCTATTCCTTTGGGTCAAGTGAGGGTTGCTAGTTTAAATCCAGAAGGAGACTGGGATTGAACATAGAACGGGAGTTCGAACCAATATAAAAATATCTAGTGTCATTTTATTTTACTGCTATTTACTTACTTTATATTTCGCACAAGTAGTTTAGATAATATCCTTAGAACATGGTCCTACAGTCACTTTTATTTTGTATCAAAGCAAGGTCATCTTATAACCATAACACGGTTATCTGATATATTAGTAATATGGAAAACAACATTGGCACAAGTTTTACTGAAGATCAATCTACTGCACGACCACCACTATTTAACAGGTTGAACTATAACTATTGGTCTACTAGAATGAGAATTTATATGCAAGCCAATGGTTATGTAACATGTAATATTACTCAAGCAGAATATAACATACCTACTGCTGAATATTCACAATGGTCTGACACACAAAAACTAGATGCTACTGCAAATTCCAAAGCTATGAATATCTTATTTTGTGCATTAGACAAAAATGAGTTTAATAGAGTTAGTATGTGTACTACTATTTATGAAATTTGGAATATACTGAAAGTTATACATGAAGGTACAAACAAAGTAAAGCATAATAAGATTTTTATGCTCAAGAATCAGTTTTAGAATTTCAAAATGAAGCAAGATGAAATAAATGAAATGTATTCAAGAATTCAAGACATAGATCATTCCCTCTTAGCATTAGGAGAAAAATATTCAGACTTTGATATTGTTTCAAAAATTCTCAACTATTTAACAGACGAGTGGGAATGAATAGTCTTAGCAATCGAAGAAGATAACGACATTTCAACCATTGAAGGAGAAGAGTTGATAGAAAATCTAATGTCTAATGAAGTTAATCTCTAGGAAAAACGAGTACAGGCTCAAGATAAGAAGAATGTAGCATTCCAAGCTGAAAAGGATGAATCAGATTCAGGTGAGGAAGATATGGCATTTATTGCCAAGAATTTCAAAAAGTTTATGAAATTCAGAAAGATTAACAAATTCAGAAACAACAAGAATAGCTTTAGCAGCAATAACAACAACAATAACAAGCCATCGTTTTCTGGTCTTGAATGTTATGAATGTCACAAGAAAGGGCACACCAAGAAAGATTGTCATGATCGAAAGAGAGACAAATTTAAGAATAAGAAAGACAGATTCAAAAAGAAAGCCTTCTCTATTACATGGAATGATTCAGAATCATGTTCATCATCAGATAGTGACATAGACATCGATTCTGAACAAGCCAACGTCTGTTTTATGGCCACAAATGACGAGGTGAGTGATTTAACTTTTGATGATCAAGTGGATATAAATTCAAAATTACTTGATAAGCAAAGAAACATCAAAAGAAAATATAAAGACACTCTTAAAAAATTGAATAGGACTGAAACAAAGGTAGATATATTAAGAAATGAGAAATAAATTTTAGAAGAAGAACTTGAAACTTCTCAAGAATCTTGTTCTAATACAACATCTCAACTCTCAATGTTAAGTCAAGAAATAAAAACTCAGAAGGAAAAGAATGATGCTCTTTTAGTTGAAAATCTTGATTTGAAAGCTAATATTAAAATATTGGAATTAGATATTTCTGGTCTTAAAACAAAACTAGATGATATTAATAAAAATGTATCTAATTTTAATAAAGGTAGAGAGAATCATTCTAAAATTATAGAAAATTCTCAAACAGTGATATAAGCAAGTATCAAAAGGTATTCCTAAGAAAAAGAACTTTTTATATAACAACAAATGGAATAATGATATTATTACAAAATAAGTTTCAAAAATTCCAAATCATTCTAAATCTATTAAAATTTGGGTTCCTAAAGCCAATAATTTTTTGATTAGAAACAAGTACATAAAATCTTTTATAGAAACTGTTCACAAAAATAAAGATTTTATTTTTAAAAGGAATTCTGAACCCTATTGGGTTTGGTTTCAAAAGACCTAATCTTAGGATCCTAACAAAAAGTGGGTACCAATGTTAATTCTACATTTTTTGCAGGTACCACTTAAAAGGAGTGGAAAATGGATACTGGACAGTGGTTGCTCAAAACACATGACATGAAACAAAAATATGTTGACTAACATTAGTTACTTAGATGGAGGTTCTGTCATTTTTGGTAATAATTCCAATGGATACATCATCGACAAAGGCGATGTGAGAAATAACGGTATATCCACCTCTTATTACAATGTTTTGCTAGTTAAGAATTTAAAACACAATTTACTCAGAATCAGCCAACTGTGTGACAAAGGATTCAATATGTCTTTTTCTGAAGATAAGTGTAGCATTTTTGATCAAAATAAAAATCTTATTTTTGAAGGTTTTAGATATATATATATTAAATATGAATATAAATCACAACATAAATATGTTCCTAATAGCCAAAGAAAATGATCCTTGGTTATGGCACAAAAGATTTTGTCATATAAATTTCAAAGCTATAAACAAATTATCTGAAAATGAATTTGTAAAAGGTTTACCAAAAATGAATTTTAAAGTAAACAATATTAGTGATACTTGTCAATTAGGAAAATTATCAAATCATCTTTTAAATCAAAGAAAAATATTTCTACATTACAACTACTTGAAATATTGCATTTGGATCTTTTTGGTTCAACTCAAGGTCAATCTATAAACCATAGCAAATATGTGTTTGTAAAAGTAGATGACTTTTCAAGATATATTTGGAATATTTTTATGAAAAATAAAAGTGATACTTTTTGAAAATTTAAATTTTTTTGCTAAAAGAATCCAAAATTTCAAAAATTTAAAAATTTAAAATATTAGAAGTGATCATGGAGGTGAATTCGAAAATAAAGCTTTTGAACATTTTTGTAATAAAAAAAGAATTTATCATAATTTTTCTTTTCCTAGAACACCTCAACAAAATGGAGTTGTAGAAACAAAAAATAGAACTTTACAGGAATGTGTAAGAATTTTATTAAATTTAAGCACTCTACCAAAACATTTTTGGGCAGAAGGTGTAGCAACTGCCAGTTATGTTCTTAATCGTGTTTCCATCCGACTACTAACAAAACACACTCCGTACGAACATTTTCATGAAAGAAAACCATTCATATTTTAAAGTTTTAGGTTCAAAATGTTTTATTTTAAACACAAAAGATCGGCTTGGAAAATTCAATCCAAAATCCGATGATATGATATTCGGAACGAAGTAAGGCATATCGATTTTCAATAAAAGAAGAAATGCTTCATGTTTCCTTGGATGAGAATTTTAAATTTAATAATAATCTTATGGATGATGTGATAATAACTAAGACGGTCACAAATACGGTTACACAAAATAATTTTGAAGAAGATGAAAAGATTGTTCATAATTATGAAGAAGATGAAAACATTGTTCATAATGAAAATGGATTAAGATCTCCTCCTAGAATTTTACGAGATCACCCAGCAGAAATTTCATTGGAGAAATTGATTCACACGTAAGAACTAGAAATCAACTAAATCAAATTGGCCATGTAGCATTCCTCTTCAACATTGAACCTAAAAATGCTAAAGAAGCCTCTACTGATAACTATTGGATTATAGCTATGCAAGAAAAGCTAAACCAATTCGAATGAAACAAAGTTTAGGACTTATTTCCTAGACCTAGTGATCAAACAGTCATTGATTCTAAGTGGTTTCAAAATAAAGCTAACGAACAAGGAAATATTATAAAGAATAAAGCTAGTGCACAAGGATATAATCAAGAAGAAGGAATTGACTATGAAGAAACATTTTCTCCAGTCGCATGACTAGAAGCAATAAGTATCTTACTGGCATTTGCATGTGTTTCATAATTTAAACTTTATCAAATGGATGCTAAAAGTGCATTTTTAAATGGATATATAAAAGAAAATGCTTATGTTGAACAACTTCCTCTATTTTTAGATTAAAAATTTCCAGACCATGTCCATAAACTCAAAAAGGCTTTATACGGTCTAAAACAAGCACCTCGTGCTTGGTATGAACATCTTAAAAGCTATCTAGACTCGGTTTCTGAAATTGGAAAGATTGATCAAACTCTTTTTATTCAACGTACTAAAATGGATATTTTAATTGTTCAAATTTATATTGATGACATTATTTTTGGCTCTACAAATCATAAGTTATGTGAGGAATTTTATAATATAATGACCAAAGAATTTGAAATGTCACATACGTGGGAATTATCATGTTTTCTTGGATTACAGATTAAAAAATTAGATAATGGAATTTTTATTAAACAAGAAAAATATTGTAACAGTCTAATTAAATTCTTGGTATGGAAAATACTCCTACCAACATAACTCCAATGAGTACAACAATCCATCTCGATAGAGATGAAGATGACAAAAGTGTTGACCAAAAATTATATCGAAGTATAATTGGATCGTTACTTTATCTTACTGCTAGTATACCTAACATAATGATGAGTGTTGTTTATGTGCTCGATTTCAAGAAAATCTTAAAGAATCACATATGCGAGCGGTGAAACAAATATTACATCATCTAAGCAAAACCAAATATTTCGGACTTTTTTACCCAAAAGAGTATTCTTTCGAGTTAGTATCATACAATAATGCTGACTTTGGAGGATGTTGGACAAATAGAAAAAGTATGAGTGACACTTGTCACTTTATTGGACAATCCCTAGTAACTTGGTTTAGCATGAAACAAAATTGCGTCCCCCTTTCGACTTTTGAAGCGGAATATATTTCAGCTGCTTTAGTACGTGCTCAAGTAATATACATGCAACAAACACTTCAAGATTTTGGAATTAATTTATCAAATTCAACTATTTTCTATGATAACACAAGTGCTATAAATTTATAAAAAAACCTGTCAGTCATTCACGAACCAAACATATTGATATTAGTCATCATTTTCTTTGTGATAATATAGAAAAAGGGATTGTCAAATTAGAATTTGTATCTTCTGAAAACCAGCTGGTTGATATTTTTACAAAACCATTAAATGAAAATAGTTTATAAAATTACGAAGAGAATTAGGAATTTTATCCTTGAAAGATTTATAAATCTTTAGAATTTATTTTAATTGAAATTTACTTTTGGACTTGATTGTTTAATCTCATGGGTAAGAAGTTAATGTTTTTCAATGTTTGTTATTAGTTTTTAACAGGCTAGATTTTTTTCCTCTTCATATTTTTTAAACCATCTCTTTTTATCCACACATTTTTTTAGAAAAATTGGTTGATACCGTTGGATGTTCTCTGGTTATAACTTCTTCTTCATTTTATCTTTCTATTTTTTACTATCATTTCAACTATAAAATCCCTACCTTTTTTTCATTCTCATACTCAACTTTCATTGTTTTATTTTTCAACCACCTCATAATCATGTCCTCTCAAGAAAGCTCCCAGTATACCACCATTGATTTTAGCTCTCCATCTTCAAATATTTCAAATCTTTCTACTCCGAATCTAGTGTTTGAACCTGTACCCATAATACCACCCTCAAATTACCATACCGGTTACACACCAGAAGCTAAACGATGTCGAAAATTACACTTTAATTCACCTTCTGTTAATGACAAGATTGATGCTATTCACTACTACTAAAGGGAATCTGTAATGATCAGGATTTTCGACTCACGAAAGTCGACATTAATACGTCCACTGTATCAACTGCCGAACAATCGAATGCCGAAAAAACCGAATTGTTAGGGTTAAAGAAGAAGAAAAAGATAGAAGAAGTAAGAAAGAAAGAAAAGCAACAGAAACAATATCAGAATCTCACAATCGCAGCGGAATAACATATAATAGATAAATGAATAATCTTTAAATCAAAAGAACTGTACATTTTATACATTACATCATCAGAGTCATATACAACACAACACAATATATGGACAGTTATATGAACTTGTCCATACAACTGAATACACATCGGAAAAGATAATATCATATACAAGTGATACGCTTCGCCATCCAGCTTGCTCCTGATCTCCACGGCAACTCCTGAATTCCAGAATGACCTGATAACCTGACTCTGGACTGCCTGTATGGAAATTGATGGGCACCTAGAGTTTAGGAAGGGAACAATAAACTACAGGTCAGTCATGGGACTGGTGTGAGAACTTAAAACAGTTATATCTTTAAAAACAAACAAAGAAATATTTTTAAAATAGATCCGCAATGCTTTTAGAAAATGTAACTACCATAAGGCCTCCCGCGCGCACACACAATGCAAACGTAGAATCTGAGGAGATTTCTCCTTATGATAGTGAAACATGCTTGATACGCAGAAAAATTTCTTTGATATTATTACTATAAGTGCAAAGTGCAGGAAAACATTTCGAAAGTATAATATAAATCTTAGCCAACATACGACCATTATCGTATGCCTACTATAGCTACCATGTTCAATAGCAGGTTACCGCCACATTCCATGGCAGGTTATAAAACTAAAACCGTACAGTGCTCGTATTGTTTCTTTGGATTTTCCAACCAATGGTCAGGCTAAGGAACTTCCTATTGCCATATGGTAACGCCTCTGGCGGGACGCCTCGAGAACCTAACCGGATCTCTACCAACACAAGGCCGGGTTACCTCTAGCTAGGTAACAACTGACACGAGTATGCCATCCCCCGGTCGTAACCAACCTTTACCCCGGGATTCACCAACAAACACAAAGAAATAAATTTGCAGCAACCACATAGGTTAAGTATATGGGCTTCATACCATAATACCACCTCTATCCAGAAGGAAATGTACATACCCTATGGGGGCGCAATCCTCAAATAACCTTGCTGCATTCTTCCTGTTTTGACCATTTCTGGGGTGTGAGGTCCGACAAAGTCTCGTCCACAAAGATACGCTTTTCATAAAAGCCACGCTTTGATCAACAAATGATCAGCAGCACTCAGCATGCCACGTTACCAAATTGGGAATATATCACTAGTAACCATCGACTACATAACCTTTGAGCTCGTACGTCTCAGAGAAGGGTGTTAAGCTAAGAGAATAAATTCTCCGCCATCAACAGAAATGTATTTGATGGAAACCAGCTTTACATCTCAAAATGTAATGTCAGACATACAATCCATACAAGTCTGTTCCGGGATCGAATGTAACCGAAGGCACTTCCAAAGAAGCCCTTGCAAATCCGGATATTCACTAATCACGTACGGAATTCCCATCACAAAGGGTGATAAAATCTCTATATCGGGGATC
The DNA here is from genome assembly GCA_030765085.1 of Allium cepa. Lineage (NCBI taxonomy): Eukaryota > Viridiplantae > Streptophyta > Magnoliopsida > Asparagales > Amaryllidaceae > Allium > Allium cepa. The sequence continues at coordinate 564,560,502 of CM060941.1, forward strand.
AACCGATGCATAGACATTCGACGGTAATCCTTCCGTTTTCAAAAATATCCGGTCTTCAACACCGGTCTTCAAATGTTATCCATTACGACGTATCACTATTCGGAATGGGATTTATGACCCAAAGGTCCTCTCCCAGCTAAACCGAATAACGAGCGCTTATTTTCAAATAAGTGTAGCATTCAATTCAAGCAAATCACAACAAATACCTATTTAAAGGTAAATATTGATAGTCGGTTATTTAACTATCAAAGCAAACAAACAAATATTCAGCACCATAACAATCACTGGACCCTTTTATTAATCTTCCATAAATTAAATAACTTGCCAAATATTCACTTCAATTTATCTTTAAAATATATATATATTCTCTAAACCATTTCCATTTCTACATTGGAAAACATTTCCAAATACTTATTTAACAATAAGTAATTCACAAATCTATTTATTTTCAATACTTAGAAAATATTCAATATACTTAAAACACGATTAAGTATATATTTTATTCTTTTAAGGAAAACGTTCTATTTAAACACATTTAATTGGGTCAAAACGAATGTTGCGTAAAACATCGTTACGACAACCCAAAATCAATAGCATAGGGATTCAAAAATACGATATATGTATAAATCCCAATACTATACAAAAACATTTCCTTTCGAAAATCATTTACTATAACAACAGTGTTATAGTCCATCTTTTCCTTATTTCTCGAAAACGTCTATTTCAACAATGAATGTTGAAATCTATGGTTTCGATCCTTAACACATTTTAAAATAACTTCAAATCATTTTAATTCTGTTTAAAAATCACTTCCTAAAACATTTCTTTAATATATCATTCACCGTCCAAAATCGTGAATATAAATCGTTTTCCAAATTCAACACTTCTACATATTTAATTTAAAGGATTATACACCGTCCAAAATTGTGGATATATCTCCTTTAATAAGCTTTCATATTTACTTATCAAATTCAATTGGTTTTGGATTTATAAAACAACGTTTATAAATTCACACACACACACACACACACATATATATACATATTTTATAAAAACTTCAACTTATAAAATCCCTTAATTAACAAATTCTATTTATATCTCATTTAAGTGCCAAAATCCAATTTATAAGTTAATTACTTATAAATCATTCATTTTACAAAATCTATTCATTTTATAACTTCCCAATTTATAAATCTATAAATTTCATTCGCTTATGTAATCCATTTATACTTCATTTTAACACTTATAAAAACTCGTTTTAAAATTCCAATATTTTTAATTTATAAATATCAATTTTATAAATCTTTTATATAAACCATTTATAATAATTCGGAAATCCCAATTTAAACCATTTTACCAATAAATCAACTACTCATTTCAAAAGTCACATTTCGGTTATATTTCACAAAAAATCATAATTTTTATAACATAAAAATTATAACGTTTATTTATTTGAAATGAATCAATTCCAAAATTCAATAAAATGTATACTTTCAAAAATCACTTTGAAATCCTTTTAAATTCGAAATCGTTACTTTAACATTTTTAAAACTCCAAAAATAGGCCCAATGCTGCAACAGCACCGATACATCAACCACGGCATCCAAACATCATATATCAATATGATAACAGAATATATCTCAAATATCTATAAATAAATCAATACTGCTGAGGAATCTAGTTGGATCCCTCCAACATGTTTCCTGCATCCACAGATGTTAGCACAATATCATTCACATTTCAAGACGGAATATCGTGGTACATGAGTTTATATAAAATATTATCCGCTATTATGCGGCGCAATAGGGTCTCATCCGCTATATGATGCGGGAAAATCAACTTCGAGTATATATATAATACCAATTCCACTTCAAGGTGGAAAATCGCGGTATATGTGTTTAATATAATAACCTCCACTTAATATGTGGCGTATAGGGTCTATTTCAATACAATAGATAGCAATTTATTATTTAATCACACAATCAAGCAAATATTAAATTTAACTATTTAAAATTTAAATCGAAACACAATTCGATTGAGTGAGAAGTTCTCACATTGCTTCCAATAACAGTTGCAGTGTTTTATTTCGAATAAAATTAAACGTGCGTTTAATTTTACCCAAAATTCACACTAGCTCCTATCAATTCCAATCCATCTCCATTGCGTAGTGTTTTTGCGAATACGAACCCAACGCAATTCGTTTCGTCATTTTTCGACCTCGTATGAACAAGTTATAGCCTTTTAAACATTATACAAATTTAAATAAATTAATTTCATTTTATATTTTATTTTCTTTAAACCCTACTTGCAATCTGGACCATCCATTCCCCTCAGCAAATCACGGCCGCAACTATTTTCTTCTCCCAGGTGAAAGATCGCGACCGAACAACCCAATATAGCCGCCCCTAACCCTAATCGCCGCAACCAATACGAGCATAATCACGTTGATCAACCACCACCCTTTTGAAGACCATCACCTACTTTATCAACGCCGTGAATTTCCTGCAGCTCGGTGGTCCATAATCCTCGAAAACAGTGCTCGAACATCGGGCCTTCATCAGCATTTTGCCGTCGATTCGTGTCCCCATTCACGATCTTACCCGTTGGATAGGAAGATCTCAACGTGCTCTAGAAGTTTGTAGTTGAAGCTTACTGATAATTATTAACGGATTTGAAGAAAATAAAAGAAGGAGGAAGGTTTTCGGCCATTGATAGGGAAACTGGCGGCCTGACCTATTTCTTCTAGGGTTTGTGAAAAATGGATGAATACAAGTCCTTTTATAGAAAATTTACGCGACACTATTCATCCTGAATTTTTCCGAACTCCAAACGAAGCGTGTCGCCTGGCGTTTATAATGTTTTACCCCCATTACGAACGCAATGGAATATATAACGGGAGCCAATTCGATCATATTTGGAAGATAGGTTTTCAAATCGACTACTTTAAATTTAAAATTCACTTAAACCGATTTCAGTGCATTTTAGCTTGCCCCGGACAAACCGTAAATCTGATTGACATGAAATTTGAAATCTTACAATAATATAACATTACAGATCCGATGAAACTTATTTCGTCGAAATCCGAGACTGTTTGAAAAATGGCTATTTTTACTCATCAATTAAATATTGAAATATTCAATTTCTGTCATTTAACTTTTACTTCAATTTTAAAAGTTCTATAACATCATTCTAACTCCAATATGATTTAGTATAACTTTACAAATCAATTTTAATCACATTAAACCCAATTTTCAATTATTTCTGTAATTTCAAATATTAAATTATCGATTTAGTTATCCAATTAAATCTAGATATTCGAAATAAAATTTATTCGACTTACAAATTTTACTTGTTAATATTTAAAATCAATTAAATATACGAATTTCAAATGACAGGAATCCTGGGTCGTTACAAACTTCCCCCCTTAAAAGAATTTCGTCCTCGAAATTGCCAAGTCAGAAAAAGTTACAGAATCCATTATCTTTTCAAAACCATTTGTTCAAATTAAATTTCAAATTCATTTAAACCTTTTAACTTTTCCAAAATTCATAGTTAAACTTCTTACAATAACTTTACTAAGTTTTCAAATTCTACATTTTCATCTCAATTTAGAAATTTACTTTTCGTTAACAAAAAATTCCCAAAAAATTTTCTAACTCCCAAAATTTACGGAAAATTTTAGCAGAGTCTCCTTTGTACGAAGGAGCTTTTGCAATATCACAATAGATATAAATATATATACGTCGACCCACACGGTCGGAAAACAGAAAACAATTCGTATTTCCTATTTTTATTGCGTAGGCGTACCTTTTTAGCATTTTTAAGCAAAGCAGTTATTTATTAGCATTTTAGCGTGACCAAATCCAGCCAACTACAGCCCCGGTACCTGTACTTGCTTAATTTAAACATGTAAGTGACATATATAGGAAATTCATTTACATTTCACTAATTTTCTATAGAAAACACATAGTTTTTATAAGAAATGCAATCAAAATAATTCCCATAAGTTAAAATTTGTATCGAAACCTTATAAATTACTTACAACCAATTCACATTAGTTCACTTTCAATTTAAATTCAATTACATAGCTTTCCATTTATTAATTCAATTTCATTAACACTTAATAACTTATATACAATCAACTAACAATCATATAACAACCAAATCATAACCAACATAACCAAATTATTAAATTCACGTTCAATTTGGTTTAACACTTTTAATTCCAATTGATTGATATTAAATTGACTTCCATTCAATTTTCCAATTTACTAGTTTTTAATGAATTAACATTTACATACCTTATTCCATATCAATTTATTTGCATTAGATTGATTAATATTCATTCCATTTATTAATTCAATTGCTAATTCATTTAACAAATAAGGTTGAATTTCATTTATATAACTCAAGTTCATATTCATCACTTCACTTTATTAATTTACTTCGATACCAAAATCAACTTCATTCAACATTACTTAAGTTATATTCCATTTCAAACACCATTTGTTTAACTTAACTTAAGTTTCCACTTATAAATCCAATTCAGATTCCAATTCCAAAGTAAATTCTATTTAATTTTTACCAAAGTCGAATTTCATCACTTATTCAAATTCATATCTCGTTTTGCTTAATAAAATTGTTTAACCATTTTGTCATTTGGTTTCACTTACATTTTCACATTTTACAAGTTATACAACTTATATATTTAAACTTCCAAATCATATTAAATAATCACCTATCTAACCCAATTCAATTTATTTAACTTCCTTTAGTCAATTTTCACACCATATATTTACTATACTAACCCAAATTCTTTAACTTTACCAAAACTAAATTTATTATCTCGTATTATAAGTTCAAAACTTGATTACTTATATGCAACAATTTCAATTCATAGTTCAAATTCATTTTTATTTACAACTCATATTTATAAATATATTCATATAGTTTCACTTCTTATATATAAGATTATTTCACAATTGTAAATCGCATTAATTATAATTCCATACTTAATAATTCATTTGCTTATACAATTATTCTTTTAATTAACTTATATATATTCTTACATTTTCAACAACTAAACAATCAATTTATATACTCTTTAATAATTCTGAAAAAAATATTTCTTTATATATAAAATATAATCAAGGTAAAATTATTTCATTTACCCAATTTAAAACGATACTATGTCGATTTATCTCATTTAAGAGTTTAGAAACCCCTATCGATAGGTTGTACTTCCCGCACCGACCAGAATTCATAAACAGCTCAACGGATAAGCAAACACAATATAAAACATTTTTATATTCACTAATAAATACACGCTTATATTTATTATTACACTCACACTCATTCTAGAGTACTACTGACTCTATCTCTAATGAGTAACACCCAACAGAGCCAAGGTTGTCGCTTAACCAAATGCTCTGATACCAACTTGTAACGATCAGAATTTTCGACTCACGAAAGTCGACATTAATACGTCCACTGTTTCAACTGCCGAACAATCGAATGACGGAAAAACCGAATTGTTGGGGTTAAAGAAGAAGAAAAAGATAGAAGAAGTAAGTAAGAAAGAAAAGCAACAGAAACAATATCAGAATCTCACAATCGTAGAGGAACAACATATACTAGATAAATGAATAATCTTTAAATCAAAAGAACTGTACATTTTATACATTACATCATCAGAGTCAATATACAACACAACACAATATATGGACAGTTATATGAACTTGTCCATACAACTGAATACACAGCGGAAAAGATAATATCATATACAAGTGATACGCTTCGCCATCCAGCATGCTCCTGATCTCCACGGCAACTCCAGAATTCCAGAATGACCTGATAACGTGACTCTCGACTGCCCGTATGGAAATTGATGGGCACCTAGAGTTTAGGAAGGGAACAATAAAATCCAGGTCAGTCATGGGACTGGTGTGAGAACTTAAAACAGTTATATCTTTAAAAACAAATAAGGAAATATTTTTAAAATAGATCCGCAATGCTTTTAGAAAATGTAACTACCATAAGGTCTCCCGCACACACACAGACAATGCAAACACAGAATCGGAGGAGATTTCTCCTTATGATAGTAAAATATGCATGATACGCAGAAAAATTTCTTTGATATTATTACTATAAGTGCAAAGTGCAGGAAAACATTTCGAAAGTATAATATAAATCTTAGCCAACATACGACCATTATCGTATGCCTACTATAGCTACCATGTTCAATAGCATGTTACCGCCAGATTTCATGGCAGGTTATACAACTAAAACCGTACAGGACTAGTATTGTTTCTTTGGATTTTCCAACAAATGGTCAGGCTAAGTAACTTCCTATTGTCATATGAGAACGCCTCTGGCGGGATGCCCCGAGAACCTAACCGGATCTCTGCCAACACAAGGCCGGGTTACCTCTAGCTAGGTAACTACTGACACGAGTACGTCATCCTCCGGTTGTAACCAACCTTTATCCCGGGATTCGCCAACAACCATAAAGAAATAAATTTGCAGCATCCACATAGGTTAAGTATCTGGGCTCCATACCATAATACCACCTCTATCCAGAAGGAAATGTACATACCTATGGGGGCGCTATCTCCAAATAACCTTGCTGCATTCTTTCTGTTTTGACCATTTCCAAGGTGTGAGGTCCGACGAAGTCACGTCCACAAAGCTACGCTTTTCACAAAAGCCACGCTTTGATCAACAAATGATCAGCAGCACTCAGCATGCCATGTTACCAAATTGGGAATATATCACTAGTAACCATCGACCACATAACCTCTGAGCTCGTACGTCTCAGAGAAGGGTGTTAAGCTAAGAGAATAAATTCTCCGCCACCAATAGAAATGTATTTGATAGAAATCAGCTTTACATCTCAAAATGTAATGTCAGACATACAATCCATACAAGTCTATCCGGGATCGAACGGAACCGAAGGCACTTCCAAAGAAGCCCTTGCAAATCTGGATATTCACTAATCACGTCCGGAATTCCCATCACAAAGGGTGATAAAATCTCTATATCGGGGATCAGCCGATGCAGAGACATTCGACGGTAATCCTTCCGTTTTCGAAAATTTTCCAGTCTTCAACACCGGTCTTCAAATGCTATCCATTATGACGTATCACTATTCGGAATGGGATTTATCACCCAAAGGTCCTCTCCCGGCTAAACCGAATAACGAGCGCTTATTTTAAAATAAGTGTAGCATTCACTTCAAGCAAATCACAACAAATACTCATTTAAAGGTAAATATTGATGTCAGCTATTTAACTATCAAAGCAAACAAACAAATATTCAGCACCTAACATCACTAGGCCCTTTTATTAATCTTCCATATATTAAACAACTTGCCAAATATTCACTTCAATTTATCTTTTAAAAAAATATATATTCTCTACACCATTTCCATTTCTACATTGGAAAACATTTCCAAATACTTATTTAACAACAAGTAATTCACAAATCTATTTATTTTCAATACTTAGAAAATATTCAGTATACTTAAAACACGATTAAGTATATATTTTATTCTTTTAAGGAAAACGTTCTATTTAAACACATTTATTTGGATCAAAACGAATATTGTGTAAAACATCGTTACGACAACCCAAAATCAATAGCATAAGGATTCAAAAATATGATGTATATATAAATCCCAATACTATACAAAAACATTTCCTTTCGAAAATCATTTACTATAACAACAGTGTTATAATCCATCTTTTCCTTATTTCTCGAAAACGTCTATTTCAACAATGAATGTTGAAATATATGGTTTCGATCCTTAACACATTTTAAAACAACTTCAAATCGTTTTAATTCTACTTAAAAGATCACTTCCTAAAACATTTCTTTAATATATCATTCACCGTCCAAAATCGTGAATATAAATCGTTTATCAAATTCAACATTTGTACATATTTAATTTAAAGGATTATCCACTGTCCAAAATCGTGGATATATCTCCTTTAATAAGCTTTCATATTTACTTATCAAATTCAATTGATTTTGGATTTATAAAACAACGTTTATAAATTCACACACACATATATATATTATAAAAACTTCAACTTATAAAATCCCTTAATTAACAAATTCTATTTATATCTCATTTAAATGCCAAAATCAAATTTATAAGTTAATTACTTATAAATCTTTTATTTTACAAAGTCTATTCGTTTTATAACTTCACAATTTATAAATCTATAAATTTCATTCACTTATGAAATCCATTTATACTTCATTTTAACACTTATAAAAACTCGTTTTAAAATTCCAATATTTTTAATTTATAAATATCAATTTTATAAATCTTTTATATAAACCGTTTATAGTAATTCAAAAATCCCAATTTAAACCATTTTACAAATAAATCAACTACTTATTTCAAAAATCACATTTCGGTTATATTTCATAAGAATCATAATTTTTATAACATAAAAATTATAACATTTATTTATTTAAAATGAATCAATTCCAAAATTCAATAAAATGTATACTTTCAAAAATCACTTGAAAATCCTTTTAAATTCAAAATCGTTACTTTAACATTTTTAAAACTCCAAAAATATGCCCAATGCTGCAACAGCACCAATACATCAACCACAGCATCCAAACATCATATATCAATATGATAACAGAATATATCTCAAATATCTGTAAATAAATCAATACTATTGAGGAATCTAGTTGGATCCCTCCAACCTGTTTCCCTACATCCACAGATGTTAGCACAATACCAATCTCGTTTCAAGATGGAATATCACGGTACATGGGTTTATATAAAATATTATCCGCTATTATGCAGCGCAATAGGGTCTCATCCGCTATATAATGCGGGAAAATCAACTCCAAGTACATATATAATACCAATTCCACTTCAAGGTGGAATATCGCGGTATATGTGTTTAATATAATAACCTCCGCTTAATATGCGTCGTATAGGGTCTATTTCAATACAACAGATAGCAATTTATCATTCAATCATACACTCAAGCAAATATTAAATTTAACTATTTAAAATTTAAATCGAAACACAATTCGATTGAGTGAGAAGCTCTCGCCTTGCTTCCAATAACAGTTGCAGTGTTTTATTTCGAATAAAATTAAACGTGCGTTTAATTTTACCCAAAATTCACACTAGCTCCAATCAATTCCAATCCAGCTCCATTGCGTAGTGTTTGCGAATACGAACCCAACGCAATTCATTTCGTCATTTTTCGACCTCGTATGAACAAGTTATAGCCTTTTAAACATTATACAAATTTAAATAAATTAATTTCATTTTATATTTTATTTTCTTTAAACCCTACTTGCAATCTGGACCATCCATTCCCCTCAGCAAATCACGGCCATAACTATTTTCTTCTCCCATGTGAAATATCGCGGACGAACAACCCAATATAGCCGCTCCTAACCTTAATCGCCGCAACCAATACGAGCATCATCACCTTGATCAACCACCACTCTTTCGAAGCCCATCACCTACTCTATCAACGTCGTGAATTTCCTCCAGCTCGGTGGTCCATACTTCTTGAAAACAGTGCATGAATGTCACACCTTCATCAGCATTTCGCCGTCGATTCGTGTCTCCATTCACGATCTTACCTGTTGGATAGGAAGATCTCAACGTGCTCTAGAAGTTTGTAGTTGAAGCTTTCCGATAATTGTTAACGGATTTGAAGAAAATAGAAGAAGAAGGAGGAAGGTTTTCGTCCATTGATAGGGAAACTGGCAGCCTGACCTATTTCTTCTAGGGTTTGTGAAAAATGGATGAATGCAAGTCCTTTTATAGAAAATTTACGCGATATTATTCATCCCGAATTTTTCCGAACTCCAAACGAAGCATGCCGCCTGGTGTTTATAATGTTTTACCCTCTTTCCGAACGCAATGGAATATATATCGGGAGCCAATTCGATCATATTTGGAAGATAGGTTTTCAAATCGACTATTTTAAATTTAAAATTCACGTAAACCGATTTCAGTGCATTTTAGCTTGCCCCGGACAAACCGTAAATCCGATTGACACAAAATTTGAAATCTTACAATAATATAACATTATGGATCCGATGAAACTAGTTTCGTCGAAATCCGAGACTGTTTGAAAAATGACTATTTTTACTCGTCAATTAAATATTAAAGTATTCAATTTCTGCAATTTAACTTTTAGTTCAATTTTAAAAGTTCTATAACATCATTCTAACTCCAATATGATTTAATACAACTTTACAAATCAATTTTAATCATATTAAACCCAATTTTCAATTATTTCTGTAATTTCAAATATTAAATTATCGGTTTAATTATCCAATTAAATCTAGATATTCGAAATAAAATTTATTCGACTTATAAATTTTACTCGTTAATATTTAAAGTCAATTAAATATACGAATTTCAAATGACAGGAATCTTAGGTCGTTACAGAATCACTCAGTCTGCAACGAGAGATATACTAGGAAAAGAAGGTTCATGCTCAAAGACTTGGTTTTTCGGAAAAATGTGCGTTAAAATTTTGTGGTTCTTTACCATCAAACAATAATGTACACGTCCCATCATCTGAAAGGCCTCCATATTCTCCAAATTCCTGGGTTGTTTAACCATTCAACCCGCTCAAGAACATACTAAGGTTGAGCCGGATAAATATGAGACTCCAAAGAATTTTTCCTCCCCTTCTTAATTTTTTTTGTTTTGTGTTTGTTGTTTTTGTTATCTTTTTTTTAATAATATATGTCTATAAACTTGGATTTGTCAATAACATTAGCATGTATTATTTCTCTTTTTTACTCATCAGTCAACTATCCAGTACATTCACTCGACTATATGTCTATTATCAAAATTCTTTAACCTATTTACTCGACTAATAAATTATTTCAGTCGATTAAATTAATATCAAATTGAATTATAAAATTTCTGTCCTTATTTAGTCGACAAAACCATTCAAGTTAGTCAACTGAATGAATCAACCTAGAATTTTTTTGTCTAGAATCAGGATTTAGTCGACTAACCAAGAGCAAATAGTCGACTAAGTGCTTTTGACTTTAAACTTTTTTCAGTTCAGTCGACTAACTCCTTCCCTCAGTCGATTGAATGGGTCACAAATGAACTATATTTTTTCTGGAAGTGTGCAGTCGACTAAACCACATTATTTAGTCGACTAAACTAAAGTTCTAAAAAAACTTTCCATGACCGTTGATTTAGTCACTGACCATTATCCTTTAGTCGACTAAATCTGTAAAACCCGATTTTTAAATAAAAAGACAGCCTCTTCCAGTCTACCTATTCACTTTTTACTTTCCAACCTTTAACTATACCTCCATTACTACTCTCTCCTTTAATATTCTTCTTCAATTTAATCTAAAGATCCTCCATTTTTCATAGCCTCTCCTTCCCAAAACCCTAAGCTACAATGCCTACCAAAAGATCTAGACCATCTTCCTCTTCAGCTGGTCCGTCTAAATCTCAGATTCGAAGTTGTTTACACAATGAAAAAGCTGTTCAGAGATATCATAAGATGAAGAACTCAAAAATATTTAAAGGTTCGTTTGTTAAATTTCCAGATTTTTCTTCTTATTCGATTCAAGATTTGGCAGGACAAAGTGGTTTAGAGTCCTTGCTAGATTTTAATGCAAATAGGTTAAAGATAAATCATCTTCTTATCAAGCTATTCTACACAAATCTCAACTTAGACCATCATATCATCCATAATCTCAATGATTGCATTTGGATGCTTATGTGGTGTAAAAAGATTCTTACCCATCTCCTGATTTGGGTTAGTTCTTCAATGTCCATAAAAGGGCGAACATTTGGAAGAGACTGAAGTCGACATGGAGCATCATGATAGAGTAAGTCATCTCTTTCTCTCTGATGATATAAAGGAGCTTAAGGCAATAGGGCTTCGCCAAAAAGCCAGACTTATGCATCGAATCCTAACACGCCCCAATAATTCTCGTACTGCAAGTTACAAGAAAATCTATAAACGAGATTTCGAATCTCTATATGCTATATAGGGTCAACGTCAAGTGAATTTGGCAAAGATCCTTCTCGATGAATTTCAAACATTCAACCAAGGTCGCATGAAGATCATTCACTATGGAGCTTTTATTATGCGAATAATTTGTCATTTTCTAGTATCGCTTCCGGACACGGATTTTACCATGGTTGCCTCCTTTAACACTAGGACCTTAAGACTTATGGCTCTTGCCAAGAACTACCAAAACCATACCATCATCACTTTCGAATGTTGGAAAGAGATTGAAGCATCGGGACAATCTCAATCTTCTTCACATCAATATCCTACCGATACTACCTCTTCCTACTCAACCTCCTAGACAAGTAATTGAGATTAAAGAAATTGGGACGAATACTCCATCTCGCAAGCATATACAATTATATCAAGAAACTAAAAGATTCTAGATAGACGACTATCTCGGTTTGAAAGTACCGTCACCAAAATGAATTCAAAGCTTGATCGTATCAAGGATTTTTTGAACATCATATGGGATGCCATAACTTACGGACCATCCTCTTCGACATCAGTTCATGTTCCTAGTGATCCGGGGAAATGGCTGCAACCTCAGTTCACATGGTCTTCCTCCACAGAACAAGAAGAAGAAGGCGATGAAGAAGAAGAATCAGGAGGTGATGATGAGGAAGAAGACGAAGAAACTTCAAGTGGTAATGGGGAAGAATAGACCACTTACTATCTTTTATTGATTATTAGGATCTTTAGTTTAAAAATCATGTTTTATTTCTTTAGTTGAATTTGCTACATTTGTTTATTGTCTGTCCTACTATCTAGCTCTGTCAAGTGCTACATTATGTTGTTAAGTAATCCGTTGTGTTGTTATCAACTGTTGTTTATTTTGTGTTATTGCTATTTACATTAATGGTTTAAAATTGTTTATATGCTTGTTGATCTTATCAGCTATCAGTTGTATATATTACCTCATGTCTATCTCCTTTTTGTCGATGGCAAAAGGGGAGAAGAAATATCGCAATGCACTAACAAATTTTGCAGGTTTATCAGAATACGAACACAAATTCAAGGGGAGTTAAAGTCTATAGAATTTTATCAAAATAAATCTCATATGAATTTGTCATCAATCAAAAAGGAGGAGAATGTTGGACTACAAGATTTTGATTCATGACAAGGAGCTCAAACTTATCAAACATTTCGACAAAAATGAGTTTATAGTTGGTATAGATTTAGTATTCATGTTAAAATATTTCCTCAAAGTTCAAAATTGAAAATTCTGGAAAACATAAAGTTTTAGTCGACTAAACCCTAGCACTTAGTCGACTAAAAACATATATCCTATTTTTTTTATAAACTTCAAAGCTTTAGTTGACTAAATTTTAAGTCAGTCGACTAGTATTTTAAATAAGAAGGTTTAGTCGACTGAACCAATTATTTAATCGACTAAATACTGGAATTTTGAATCATTTATTTACTGTTTGAACTTAGTCGACTAAATTACAATATTCGATCGACTAAACGTATTTAAACCGTCATATTTTCAAATTTTATGAGGAGATGTCTCTTCTTCATGAAGAGAAATCACTTCCAAGAAGAGTTGTGACCATTCCCAATTCAACAAAACTATTTGCAAGGGTTGTAACTCTTCAATCACTATATATATGCAAGTTATTCAAGATCAAAATACCTTAACTCCCTACTCTCTTTTATCTTGAATTTTCGGTGTTGAATTTGTGAAATCAAGTTTAATATTCTTTCTACTTATAAAGCAATTTTTACTTCCTTTATCTTTACAAGCAAACAAATATATACCTTACTTTAGGAAAGAATATAGGAAGAGTGTACTTCGTTTGACAAATCTATGTTGTAACAAGAGCACGCAAAGTCAAGAAAACATTTCATTTGTATCAAAGTCCAGTTCGGTTGCTTAATGGGGAAAATCCTATTCGGTTGCTCGGGTTGTTAAAGTCATGTTTGGTTGCTCAGGCATGTAAACCTATTACTCCGGGTTAAGTGAGGGTTGCAAGTTTAAATCCAAAAGGAGTATGGACTGGACATATAGTGGGAGTTCGAACCAGTATAAAAATATCTGGTGTCATTTTATATTACCGCTATTTACTTACTTTATATTTCGCACAAGTAGTATAGGTAATATCCATATTACATGGTTCTACCGTCACTTTCACTTCTCAATGTTGCCTATCTTCGGGCAACGTGAGGAGTTTATGTTTTTAGAGCGCGATTTCATGGCTCGGAGAGTTGGTGCATGGCTTATGGGATGCATGGATTTTTATCTATGCCTTCCCAATGCTGCCGGGGCAACACCGCTTCTTAGAAAGCGGGGATCAGGTTCCACCGATCCGACAGTTTGAGTCGATTTGCTTCCATCGATCCGATGGGTAGGTGGGGAGTACTTGAGCGTGATTCCACTTTCTCAAGTAGCAATTGCATGGTTTTGAGTTGATTTGACCCCATCGGCTTAGCAAGTTACTATTATGAATACAGTTTTGTTGGTTCAAAAAGTGAGTTAATTTTATTAATAGAAGTTGGGCAGGTTTTTTCCTATTTACAATGCCCTCGGCATTCCGAGATGGCTTATTTTCTGAAAAACAGAAAGTTCATAAGGTAGTTTTTGGGTGAAGTAGCGGCGTAGCGATTCACTGTTCCATGCTCTGGAAAATTGGATTCCGTCGATGGTCGTCACTTGAAAGTTAAATCCCTTAGCTTTTGATTGATCACATACGGCCCTTTACAATTTGGTTCGAAAGCTCCTGGCACGGGATAGATTCATTTGAAGATGAGGTCTCCTACTTCAAAGGTTTGGTTGTGAACTTTGGTGTTGGAGTATCGCGCGACCCATTTTGGGTGGGCGGTGGTCCTCAACTTAGCTTCTTCCCTCCTTCGTCAATCATATCCAGTGATTCGAGTAGGAGCTGCTCATTTTGCTTCTGATTAAATTTTTTCCTTTGATGAGAAGGGACTTCTAGTTCGATGGGAATAATTGCTTCTAAACCATATGCCAAGGCGAACGGAGTTTGTCCAGTTGCTGCTTTGTGAGTTGTCCTGTAAGCCCATAGCGCGAGTGGAAGTTCATCAACCCAGTTCCCTTTTACTTTAGTTAGTGGCTTTTTGATACTGGATTTAATGATCTTGTTTATTGCTTCCACTTTCCTGTTTGCTTGCGGGTGAGCGACTACGGAAAAGCTCTTCTCAATTCGGAAGCGTTTGCAGAAGTCTTTGTACTCAGGACTTTCAAATTGTGTCCCATTATCAGTGATGAGTTTCATTGGCACACCAAACCTGAAAATAATGTTTTTAGTAACAAAATTAACGACTTTATTAGTGGTAATGGTAGCCAATGGTTCCGCTTCAGCCTATTTCGCAAAGAAGTCAACAACAACTATAGTATATTTGGCCTCTCCTTTAGCTATTGGCAATACGCCAATCAAGTCGATTCCCAATATTGTAAATGGCCATGGGCTAACCATCTGCGTTAATTTTGTTGAGAGAGTTCTTTTAATTTTGTTGAATATTTAGCAACGATCACACCATCTGGCGTAGTCTGCTGCATCGCAATTTATTGTCGGCCATAAATACTTGTACCAGAGAACTTTCTTTGCAAGGGTTTGCCCCTAGTATGGTGTCTGCATTCGCCTTCGTGCACTTCCTTCAGGATCCATTGAGCTTCATCGTCGGTCACACATCTAAGAAGGGAGGTTGAGAATCCCCTTTGGTAGAGTATCCCATCCTATATTATGAATTGCGGCGCCTTCCGGAGTAGCTTTTTATGTTGATTTTGGTCACTTGGAAGGGTCCCTATAAGTAAGTAGACCTTGATTAACGTCATACATGTTTTCGGTTCGACGGTGGTCTCTAGAGTCTAGTCGACATCCATCTCGTCTATACTCGGGCAGTCAGAGTCTCAACCGGGACTAGTCCTAACGATTGAGCTTCTCTGGAGCTTGCCAGTTTAGCTAAGTAGTCAGCCTTGGTGTTTTGCTCCCGTGGAATGTTAGTTATGGTATAATTTTCGATGTCGCTCGACAACTCTTGTACTTTAGACAAATATGGGGCAAGGTTCTCCCCTCGAGTCTGGTACTCGCCTTTTACTTGGCAGATGACTAGCTGGGAGTCACTAAAGATTTTATTCCAAGTTCTTTCACAACTTTCGGCCCTGTTATCAATGCTTCGTATTCCGATTCGTTGTTTGTCGTAGGGAATTCCAAGCGTAAGGCGTGGCAAATGGCTCTTCCTTCGGGGGTTTCAAGCACTACTCCCGCCCCCGAACAGAGGTTGTTAGGTGTGCCATCAATAAAAACTTTCCATTACGTCTCTGCTTCCAACGGTATTTCTTCTTTCTCATCCCATATGGTAAACTCGGCGATGAAATCTGCCAGCGCTTTCCCATTGATAGCCTTCCTCAGATGGTAAGTAATATCATACTGGCTTAGTTCGATGTTCCGTTTAAGAAGTCATACGAAGGTTTTGGGTCGGTATAGTACTTGCTTTAGAGGCTGATCAGTCAGTACTTTGATTGGATGTGCTTGGAAATGCGGTTGTAACTTCCTAGATGCGATCAAGAGGTAATACACTAGCTTTCCAACTTTGGGTAATTTTTCTCTACTTCGGTAAACTACTTGCTAATTAGTATACATGTCACTGAATTTTTGCTTCTTCACGCACAAGGCCAGCGCTCAACGCATGAGGTGAGATTGCTAGGTTAATGAATAGGTCCTCTCCATCCATTGGCTTTGATAGGATTGACGGGATTTCCATGTGTCGCAACAATTCTTCAAATGCAGTTTGACATGCCTCACTCCATTCAAAGTTTTTCTTTCCTTTATTTAATGCATCAAAGAATGGTATGCACTTGTCGGTGGCTTTCGAGATAAATCGGCTTGATGCTGCGACCTTTCCATTCAAGCTTTGCAGTTCTTTCTTGCTCTTCAGGGCTTGAACTTCTCGTAGGGCAGTTATTTGCTCTGGATTTGCTTCAATGCCCCTGGCACTTACAATGAATCCTAAGAATTTTTCGGAGGCTACTTCGAAGTGAAATTTAAGTGGATTGCGTTTCATCCCATACTTCCAGAGTATTTCAAACATTTCAACGAGATTATCCAGGTGAATGACATCTACTCGCGATTTGACCAACATGTCGTCCACGTAAAACTCCATAGTTTTCCCGATATGGCGCTTGAACATGGTATTTACAAATATTTGATAAGTTACCCCAACGTTCTTTAAACGGAATGGCATTACCCCATAGTAGTATAGTCTTGGATCGGTGATGAAGCTAGTGTTCTCTAGATCAGGTTCACGCATCAGGATCTGGTTGTACCTTGAGTATGCATTCATGAATGATAGCAGTTCATGTCCCACCATTTTATCTACAAGCTGGTCTATTCTGAGCAATGGGAAGCTACCTTTCGAGCAAGCTTTATTTAAGTCCGAGTAGTCGATGCTGGTTCGCCACTTCCCATTGGACTTTTTGACTAAGACCGGGTTAGATATCCATTCATGCTAAGTTGCGTCATGGATAAAGCCGTTGGCCATTAGCTTGCCCACCTCTACTCTTAATGCGTTGGATCGTTTAGGACCCAGGCTGTGCTTCTTTTGCTTTACTGGTGTGAACTTGGGGTCAAAGTCGAGCTGTGGCATGCAATTTCTGGTGACACCCTACGCATATTGGAATGCGTCCATGCGAACACGTCCAAGTTAGCGTGAAGAAATTTAGCAGGTTCCAACCACATCTTGTTTCTAAGGTGCAATCCAATTTTCAAGGCTCTTGTTGGGTCATCCATATCGATTGGAACATACACCCTTAATTCAGCTGGTGCTGCCCGATCCTCCCCAAACTCTTCTTTTTAGGGTCCAAAGCCTTGTCGAATTAGCTATGGTCCCTAAGCCAGGGGCGGCTCTGTAATTTCTATTTAGAAGGTTCATGAATATGGAGAGTTCTCCCCACATCCTTCCCTTTTTCCCTTGTTTTAGATTCATGTAACTCTACAATGTAACATTCTCTGGCGACGCATTGTTCTTTTTTGACTACCCGAATTTCGTTTGCAATTGGTACTTCATGGTAAGGCACCATTAGGCCAGAGTGACTCTAAAATCAACTAAGGTGGGTCGTCCCAAGAAGACGTTATATGCAGTTGTTTCATCCACAATTACAAAGGTTTGAATGAGGGTAACTCTTCGATCGCCCTCTCCAAGCTCCAATGGCACGTCAATTGTCCCTATGGGTTGTGTGAGTTCGCCAGTAAACCCTTGGATTTTTGTTTGGCATGCAGACACACTTTTCATGCCGATCTTCATTTTGTCAAAGGTACGTTGGAAAAGTATATTGACAGAGCTGCCGCCATCGACCAAATACTCATCGAACCACAGCGGGTCTAATTCCTACTATCACCACCATTAGATTGAGAGTTGGAGCTTTGATCCCTTTGGTATCTCGGTTTCCAAATACAATATCATCGTTCACAGTTTTTTGTTGCTTGGCTGGAGCCCCATCTTCTATTATGAGACATGATTCCTTCGAAGCATGCTTTAATGAACTTTCATACCGCTCCATCTCTCCCTAAATTCTCTGTGCAGGATGTGGACCTCCGGATATCGTTCCAATAATGAGTCTCTGGCCAGTTCGCTTTGATCCCTCTTTACTGGTTTCGGCTTGGTTTCTTTGATTCCTTGGGGCTTGAGGTGCCACTGGCTGGTTAGGATCCTGTGATTTTCTCATGTATTACTGAAGCTTGTCTTCCCGAATCGGCTCTCCAGTCAAATTCTTTAGGTGGCGACATTCGTTTGTGTAATGGCCATGCATCTCGTGGAAGTAGTAGAACTTCCTTGAGAGCTTTTATTGTTCAGTTGCTTCCTTTTTAATGGTTTTTTTATATCCTCGGTCCTTTGTGTCGTGAGATAAATGTTTTCTGGAGTTTCGTTTAGAGGGTTGTAATCTTCAGGCCTGAATCCTTTAAGGCATTTATTGTTTCCATTTTTCTTATTGGAATTCTGATTCTTCCTTTTTTGATTTCCATCTTTCTTGTGATTCCTTCAGCAGTTCCGAAAGCGTTTGTATTCGCCACGTCACTCTGCCCGACATTCATCGACTGTATGCCAGTAGACTTTCATTCTAGCTCCTAGGCCTCCTCCAATCCCAAGTATTGACTTGCTTTGTGATTGAAATCTGTAACAACCCGCATATTTATCGAGTTTGTATTTAAATATTTTATTTAAATATTAACTCGTTAATCGGATTTTGGTCCGAAAAGCTACTTTTTGCAAACGGTCAAATTAGGACTCGAGACCACTTCCATTGAGTTCGAAATGTCGTTTACAACTTTTTAAGTATAAACATCGATAGGTTTGGAGTTAGTGAAATTTCACTAACTTTTCCCGCTTTGGACTTTGGGTTAGTTTAGCCTATTAAGCCCAAGTTCCAACCCTCTTCTCCTCACTCTTCATAAATTTCCTAACTAATCAAGCTTTGGCATTAATGGTGGAGGGAATGGGAAATTAAAACTCCAAGCACAAATTCAATTGCAAATCCAACATTCAACTCTAAATTCAAGTAGAAGATATTGGATTCAAGCTTTGGATTGCTTCTCCTTGCTTTCAAGCTTCATCTTCATAAACTTTAGTGCAAAGGTGAGATTTTTGTCTCACAAATCTAGTCTATAACTATATTGGACTGTTGGGAATGATTCCCTATCACTTTTGCATGCACATTTGCATTTGGTTTGGATTGGATTGGCGAAAAACTCCAATTTTTAGCATTTTGGTGAATTTTCTACACTTAGGTCGTTCTGGCCATTTTTAGGTCGTTCGGAGTTAAGTCGTTCGTCCATGGGTCGTGAGTCGTTCACGAGTTAACTTTAGGTCGTTCTGGAAGAATTGGCACTTCGGAATTAGGTCGCTCACGAGTTAAGTCGTTAGGTCGCTCGCGAGTTAGTACCATAGGTCGCAGGGCTTTAGGTCATTCTGGAAGTATTGGCACTTCGGAGTTAGGTCGCTCGCGAGTTAAGCCTTAAGTCGTAGGTCGCTCACGAGTTTGGCCTTAAGCCGTAGGTCGCTCGCGAGTTAAGCTTTAAGTCTTAGGTCATTTCCGACCTATAATCTCTAGGCAAACGTTAAGTCGCTCGCCCTGGTTTATCTCGTAGGTCGTCTCCGACCTAAGCTCCAGATAAGTCGTTCGAGTTAGGTCGTTGGACCATTTACCTTAGGTCGCTCGTCCACTAAGTCGGCCTGGTTTATCTCGTAGGTCGTCTCCGACCTAAGCTCCAGATAAGTCGTTCGAGTTAGGTCGTTGGACCATTTACCTTAGGTCGCTCGACTCTGTTAAGTCGGCCATGTTGGGTCGTGAGTCATCGTTAGGTCGCGAACACCTCTAGGTCGCAACCACTAAGTCGCTTGACCCCTTAGACCCCTAGGTCGCAGCCGTTAGGTCGTATGACCCTTGAGTCGTTAGGTCGTTAGACCTCATTTTGTCTTCACTAGGTCGTACCGTTTTGGTCGGGGCGCTGCCCCGCACCCCGCCGGGGGCGCTACCCCCTGGACCCCCGCGACCTGACCGGGCAGGTCGAACCCCGTAAGCGGTGGCGTTGCCCCCGCACCCCCACCTTGGGGGGTTGCCACCCCCCTGGACCCCCCCTCCGTAGGGGATCTTATCTGAAAAACATTGAGCTGATTTCCTTGGATTTTATTCGCATCTCCGTATGCGATCTTTGTGACTGATTGTTTCTACACTTGCTTATGTGTTTTGTCACTTTATAATACAAAGGTTTCAATACTAGTAGTAAATATCAAAACTCTTTTAACAAACAATTTCAACTCTATTTTTAATAACAAAGCTCTTTTCTTAAACCGTTTTCCAATCTATTAGTATATACAAGCCTTTACCTCACTCGGATGAGAAATCTAATTAAACGACTTAGTAAAACAAGTGGTATGAAACGCTTGCGTTCACTTCGTCGGTTAATTCTTGGACTTGTTCGATTGAACCTCTTGTGACAATTTTATTAGTGAAGATTTACAGTTTGTTCGTAAATATTTAAGTTAAGCAAGTGGTTATGGGACATGAAGCTAAACTTCTATATTTACTAGCTTAGTGTAATTGACACTTCTCGTTGATCTTGATGATCGCTTTATGAATTAGACTAGCAATTGCGCAATGTCTCTTTCATTGAAAGGTTAGACTAGACACCACTTGTGTGATTCCATTCACACATACCTTTCTGCTTTTTGGTTAGTCTTGACCTCAATCTGTGTGATTCCACTCACACATGTGGGGTAGCTCCCCATGGTCTTCGGACCGTCATGTGATAGGCCTCTTTCCCTTTTTATGATTTCTGGATTTCTCGTGTTGATTTCTGGAATTTATGTCATTGACTTGTTATGGGTACAAGTTTAGGGTATGATGCCCTCTTCGAATCTTTGAGAAGATTCTTGTGATATTGATTATCTCTTATTGATTGATCTTCTGTTGATCATTATTTACATACTTATAGTGGTATGTCGTTATGGATATTTATGTTTATGCCATATCTTTTATGTTATATCATGTCATCTGATATTTATAGCTAGACTGATCCGTTTATTATTTTCTTAAATAATACTCGGGTCAGACCGAGATGTTACAGGTGCTTCTGCTTGACTTCTTCCCAGGGATTCATCACTCTGACTTTTGGCTAACTGTTTAGATTAGCAGTTTTTGTTGTATACACTTGAGATATAGACTCATAGTTGTATTCTTTTGTATAGCACGTGTTGCTATTCTTTTGTATTATCGTGGATCTTACTGACCACTACTCTGATGTACACTTTCATGTGTTAGTTATATATTCATATCTTCTTCCGCCTTTGTGATATGGATATCTGTGACTGATTTGTGATATGATTATTTCTATGTTTGTTTCCGAAGATTATTTATAGCCACCGTGTGATAAGCAATTACATGGATGGTCGCTCCTCAACAGCCTTATTCTCCGTGCTAGTTGACAGCACTACTCCGGAGTGTTCTTGGCTAGCGTGGGTATAGAGGTGGGGCGTCACAAAATCCTTTCTTGTAGTGGGTTGCTTCATTTTAATCCACTTCTCGAATTCAGTTTTGGGAGGAATGGCATGGACCAAGGCTATGAAAGCCAAGTCCACGTTAGGATTGCTCATCTCTGTCACCGCAGTATTGAACCGATTCATGAAAGACTTCAGTGATTCGTTTCATCCCTGGAATATCTCGAACATGGACATCACGTCTTTGGATTGCGCGGTATGGAACTTGAACTGATCGAGGAATCTTGTTGTTAGTTGGTCGAAAGTGGAGATAGATCTCAGCGAAAGCTTAGTGAACCACATGGAAGCAATTCCTTCCAAAAAGATGGGGAAAATCTACATCGAACAGCCTCTGAAGCATTTGCTCCGTCCATATACCAACTATACTTGTACAAATGGGGTTTTGGGCCTTTTGTCTCGTCATAGGATGAAATAGTTAGCATCGTGGACTTTTCAGGATATCGCTCATTCATGATCTCATCAGTGAAGGGAGTTCGACTTGGTATGGATCCCCACTCATCATCTCTTCTATTTCCATTTTCGTCCATCAATCACTTAACCATATCCACGATAAACGTCTCTGATGTTCGATAGTCCCGAGGATAGCTGTCAGTCACTACATCAAGTGTTTGACTTTGCAAACGGTCTTGGCAAGTGGGCGGAAGCCTAGGCTCTCCTGTCTTTGGGAGAACCACTTCTTCGGCATCCCGTTGGCTTGTAGTTGGCCTGGCTAGGGCAGTTTGGACATTTCCAGCATTATCGAATGTATTGGCATTTTCTTCCAACTTGTCATCGTTGAATTTTTCTCCATCTTCTGAGTCGGAGAAGTCCATGGCTATATCCTCTCGTGGGGTTTTCGCCCCTTGGTTCAAGTTCAAAGTTGGCTACCTTACGGTGAGCAGAGTACTTGTATTTCCTTCTATGTTGATTCCCATAGTTCCTAATGTCACCTTCTTTGCGGCTACTTCCCGTTTCTTCTGTTTAGGCTAGAAATGGAAGAATTTTCTTACTTTGTGATAGCCGCGGGTTCATCCATATTTCTTGGAGCAGGATTTGACGGTAATTCTAAGAGAGCGTTGAGCTTATCCATCTGAGCTCTATGACTTCTTTTTATTTTTTGGTTGATTTCATCAACCATCTTGTTTAGCTCGTCTCCTGTAACGACTTCGTGTTGATTGGAAGATGTTGGCACCTGATCTACTACGTTGTCACCATTTACTTTAGTTTGCTGATGATTTATATATTCTCCAGCTACTACTACCCCTATGGACCTTTCAGAGGCAATTTTTTTCCTTCCAGGAGCCATTAATTTCAAGCAATAGTTTTTTCAAGCAAAGATTGAGGATCTAACTTTTAGACCTATCTGATCCAAAGTAGATAGCTTGATCCGAACCCCTAGTGGGCCCTCTCAGTGAAAGCACCAAAATGTTAATCCAAAAAATGGATCAACACCCTGGATTGAGTGTGAAAGCACCAGTCCTATTTTTACAGAGCAATAATATAGAAAATAAATATAAAATAACAAAAATAGAAAGAAGTCAAGAAGATTTTTATAGTGGTTCGGTTGTTAATGAAGTCTACGTCCACTTTATAGTTTTTATTATTGACTGATTGCTGTTACAAAGCTGATCGGATTACAAAGTTCTTGAGTATCCCTAGTCAGGTCAAGTCCCTAATGCTAGAGTTCACTGGAGAATCATAGTGAACTCTTTGGATGACTATTATAAGGAAGGATAGGAGTGAAGAAATCTTTCTGCAGAGTTTCTGCAAACAGTCTGAAAGATCTCACTTATGTTGTAGATATGAGAATATTTATAGAGGTTGGGGAGCTATTGGGCCAATCCTGTTCGTCAACTACTTGCAGATGATCACAGGAATGTGCACTGGAGCTTGCCTCATGACCTGTGCCAAAGCCATGGATCGCTTGCGATCCATAGTGTATGCTCAAATACGAGCCAACCCCTTAGCATTTACCCTTTGCTTTGTTTCATATAAGTCGCAGTGATCCTATGATGATGTATGGACCGTTGGCGATCCATAATGTATCGCTAGTGATTCATACACTTAGCCTATTTTTAGACTTTGGTGTTTGGAGTGCCTTTGTCGTCTTGTGTTGATGTTGTTCATGTAGTCTTGTTGCACGTCGCCTTGTTTTGATGACGGTTTACTTGCTAGTTGTATTTAGTTGCTTGTGCTAGACGGATGCTTGTCTCTTGATTTAAATAACTCAAAATCTTGTAAAACTCATTTATTGCTTCTATAATATGGATTGAATCATGATGCAAGAGACTCGACAAATTCCTGAGTTAATACCATGGATCGCTAGCGATCCATAGGCTATGGATCACTTAGTGAATTTTATCATTCTTTTTCCCTAGCCTCCTTTGGCTTCTTATTATGTTCCCTTTGGTTAGTTATTGAGCTATCCTGACTCGATCGAGTTGTTCTGACTTCTCTTGGATCCTGCTGGGTTAAAAACCCTAATAACATGCATAATGCATGATGTGTAGATGTCTGTGATGCCTGCGATGTGTTTGATGTGCGAGCTATGTGTCGTATGTGATGTATGCAATGGATGGTTGATGTGTGTTGTGTGATATGTGTGATTGTGTTTGTTATATTATGGATGTTTTGATGTTTGATGTGTTACAGATGTTGTTCAATGTGTTATGGATGTTATATTATTCTCTGTTTGGTTTCTTGATTATGCTATATATATATATATATATATATATATATGTCATTCCTTGAGATATCATTTATATTCTCATTATTGAATCTAGACATAGTCTGAGCCATATATTATTTATATAATACTTTAGTCTATCATAGACATTTCAGGTTCAGGGATGATGTGACTAGATTTGCTTAACGGGCTTAGTTGGAGATTGGATTGTTAACTGCATTGTATATCATAATTGGACTCGTGTATGTATATGCTGTTGGATTAGATGTATTGGATCGATCTTGCATATTTATTTGTGACATAGTGAGAGTTTGACTTATTTTTATATCCCATTCAGACTTGAATATATTTTATTTTATGAGTTATCACTACATCGATGACTCTATGCTCTCTATATGATTTATTTTATATTGTGTATTGTTCAATCCTTAGGAACCATACGTATTTATTTCTTTATACCGAGATTATATACATTGAGGTGATTGGTTTTCATATTATGAGACGTATACAGTGTTAGTCCAAGGGAATATTCATGTGTATATCACCCACACCGCCTCATTCTCTATGTTACTCAGTAGTATCACTCAGTAATACTCTGCGGTAATATGGATATAGAAGTGGGGTGTTACGATTTTAGTATCAGAGCAGGTTTATAATAATATGGAGTATAAGAGATAAGAGTCTTGACCTTAGATGAGACTTAGAGTCTTTGCCTCGTTGTTGTGTGGTACATTATTGTTTGTACTTAAGTAATAGTAGGAATATACGATGATTATAGGGGTACTCATCTGGAGAAGTATTTGTATTTTTCTTATTATATAGTAATATATATTTTTTATCCTTTTCAGAGTGTAAGTCTCGGTATAAGATAAAGAGGAATAGATGGAGGTCGCAGAAGTAGGAGTAAATAATCTGACTACTAGAGTCGGCCTTAATGAAGTGGATTTGACCTTTGTGTGGCTCAGAAGTGAAGATGAAGTTGTTCGAGTTGTGAAAGATATTAGTTCAAATTTCATATTAAATACTTCAAATCAGGATGAGTGAGAAGATCCAGCAATGATCAGAGTGGTGCAGCAGAAGTATGTAGATTGCTTTCCGTCGAGTATTCTGATTGTTTGGTGATTTTGGATTGGATGATTGATGTTTTGCTTTCTTTGCGTGATTGTATTGATTGACGATGCTTGGTTTATGGATTCATCTTTAGTGTAGTATTTGTTAGAAACTATCACTCGAGCTAGTGTCCCATCTGAGTTTGGATGATTTGAATCTAGTAATGTCTTCGGTCGTGATGCTCATGAGAAGGATAATGAGAATTATTTTCATATAAAAAACATTATATATTTATATAAAAATTAAAATGGGATTAAAATGAAGATGAGAGCTTTCTTGTTTACTTTTATAAATAGGTGATTGGTGATGTTTAGATTGTTGTAAGTAGAGTTTTTTTATTGTACTCTCATAACTTACGTGTATATGATTTAATAAAAGCAAGCATATGTTTGATTAAAAATCTTTCTAGGGTGTGTATGTGTATGGTTTGGAGAGAAGTCTTATTAGAAGGTAGCAAATATTTTCATAAAGATTAAGTTGTTCTAGAAGTAAATGTTTAATGAAATTTTAAAAGATGATTTTTGTTAATTTGTGCATTAAGTGGTTAAGGATTCTGGTAGATGCATCTTGCCAATGTTATCGATAGGATTCCAAAACACTATGACGAGACTTGTGGACAAAAGATTCTAAAAAGTAATGTATTCTTTTAAGGAGAAGTAACATATATTGAGCTATATTAAAAAAAAGTTTGAAATAATATTTCAAAAAAAATATGATTTATTATTTTTGAAGAGATTAGAGTGATATAAAAATATTTTGAAACGAGAATTTTTTTTAAAGAATAGGAAAAAAATATTTTTGTGAAAGAAGTATGAGATTTGAGGAAAATTATAAGTAATATTTTGAGGAAGATGTTTTGGAAAGAAATCGATATTTAAAGAAGCATTTGAGGTGGATTTGGAAAATCATATAGATGAAGATTTAAGAAGTGATATGAATTATTTTGATAAGAGATATACTATTATTTTATGATGACGATTTAGTAAAGTCTATGATATGAAACTATTATAATATTTTGAATATAAATTGATTTTACTTGATTGTATAATTTTGTATATGGGAGTGAGTACTATTGTGGTGAGGTAATGAATTGTTTTGAAAAATAATAAATATAATTTTATATATTTAGATATTTGAAGTGATAATTGCAGCCATCGTTCATTATTGGACAGTGAAGATCAATGGAAGTGTAATGTTGTGACACAGTCAACACTACAGCCAGTTGGTAAAGTGAACCACTAGAAGTTCGTGGCATAGCATTGTTGTTAAATTTGAAATATATTTGAATCTGAAATTTGTATGTTATGTGATGTCGTGAAAAAAAAAATACTAGATGAAGTTTTGAGATTGAATGCCTATTGCAAAAGTGTTTAGGATGTGATGCATTGAAAGAAAAAAAAAATGTTTGGAGTTTTGATGCTAATAAAATATATTGAACTTGAATTATAATTAAACAAGATAAGTACTATTTCGAAAAGACTTAATAGAAGTTTTGAAAGTTAAGTTTTAAAATATTTGATAATTTTGGAAGGATGGAATATATTTAGAAGAGACAAAATATCATCGAAAGAGAATTGTAAGTTTAATGATTTTGACGAATAGATTTGAGACTTTTATGGAAGTGAAATTATTGTACAGTATTTTGAAAATACTATGATCAGTTTTAATCTTAAACTTCAAACTACTGACCCGTTTTTAACTATTTCAATTTCATTAGAATGATGTGTCATTAGAGAAAAAAAATTATTTGATGTGCAGCATAATATTTTGAGTTTAGTGAGGTTAAAATATAAATTTCAATGGGAAGCGTTTGCTGTGTTGAATGTGCAAAATGTTTAAAACTGCCCCAGCCTCACTCAACCATAACTTTTGAATGATTTGTTCAATTATATGTTCTTGCCTATTCCGTAAAGCTTAATATAAGAAACAACTTTTGTTTTAAGTGTTTCGTAAAATTTTGATATTTTCTAGGCTATAAACATGATTTTCATAAGTGTAGCTACACTTAACTAGTAAATTCATATTTTTGGCATTTTTGTGAATTATCGCGTAATTTTTTGTGTATTCGATATTTTGATGATCTGAGAATTGTTTATGAATACTAAATTAATATGGCGTAATTCTATTTTAAAATCCTTATCAAATTTGGAGATCTTTACTCTTTAAAATTTTGTCAAGTGGTAGCCTAAAAATAATAATATACATGTTGCATTAGTATATTAGATTCATGCATGCTCATTATATCTTTCGAGAAGCAACTTATGTTCAAAATTAATTTGAGGTACGTACACATGTAGCATATTGGGACTTATTTGGATGTGTTGAATTACTTTTGCTTGCTAAAACGTAAGCTAACTTACTTAAAATGCTAATTAAAAAATGCATTTTTACAGTATACTGATATATGATGTGATATTATCTTGTTTTTCTATGTTTTAGGTTGTCCAATTTTGGGATGTACATAGATATTGTAATATATTATGTTTTGATTTTTCAAAATGCTTTTCGTACAAAGGGGACTGTCGAAATTTTTCAAAAAATCTGACACTTACAATATTTTCAAAAAATATATCATATGCGAAGAATATAAAGGCAATAATTAAATCTACTTAAAATCATAGCATATGATAAGACAAGCTGGAGGGTAAGAGCCACATAGAGGATTGAGTTTAATAGAAGAGCGTTAATTAAGAAGAAATCAGGATATGAGATGTGTATGACGACTTCGCATAAGAAATTGCGAAAATGCAATTTTCTTAAAGAGGAAGTCTATAACAGCCTTGTTTTTTGCGCTGTACAAATAAATAAATAAATTTAATTAAAATAAAAATATTTGAATTTGATTTGTGATGATTTATAAATTGAATAAAAAAAATTAATTGAATACAAAACATTTTAAAAGTATAAATAATTGTTGTGTGATTAATAGTGGAAAATTAATAAACGGACATTAAATTGAACAACTTGTGTAGTTATTGAAATATATTTTGTATAATGAAGTGTTAATTAATTTGAACTAGGTCGAAGTGTATTTATAAATTAATATCAAGAAATTAAATTTGAAGGGAAAATGAAGTAACAATTGTATTAAATTGGAAATAAAATTAATTTGAAATCGAGCTCAAAGAAATTAAAGTCCAAACCCATTTTCCCCTTCTCTCCTTGATTCTAGAATTTTCCCCATGCTTCATGACTAAGCCCTAACCCGATCCCCTCTTTATATTTAACCCTAACTCTAGAATCTCAAAAGAATTAATACGTCACCTAGAAAACTATAAATAATAATCGCACAAGGCGATTGGGCCTGCATCGACGATCTATGGAGGCACTAGACTCGGCAACATCAATAAATGCCAAAGGCCACAACAATTGCGATAATGTGAAGTAGGGAGTGCGATGATGTAGCCATACGGGGTAATGATGCATCATGACCTAGGCAGAAGGTGGAGGTCGATCTGGAGCATGACAGGCTTAGGCAGAAGATGACGTTCATAAAGTAGAACGAGTGGCTGTAGCGAAGTTGGAGGTAAAGCGTATGTCAATTTTTGGGCGACTTGGTGAAGACCTCGGCTGAATGGGGGGTACTCCCGTTGGTGTTTGGTGCGACCTGAAGCGCATGAGTTGTCTTTGATTAGGAGCACTCATTATTGAGCAAAATGGACGGGTTGCTTATGACGAAGGATAAAAAGTGAATCAAGGATTTGGATAAATAGGAACTTGGAAGCAATTGAAAGCTTAACTGCTTAGCCTGAAGGCTAATTTGAGGTGAGAAAAATTCCTTGCTCACAATTATAGTCTAGACAACTTATTCTGTGAATTTTTACTGAATTGTCAATTGATTAAATTGATTGGTTGATGATATTACTTGGTTGATATTAATTGACTGTATGAAACTGAGAGTTATTAGATAATTTTGATTGAAAGAGTGTTGTGCTCTGGTTGAGCTATATTGTGATGATTATTTATTAGTTGTTGATTAATCTTCTATTGTGTGATTTTTTTTTATTTTTTTTTTCTATTGTGTGATATTTGTGTACGAAACATATGATTGTAAATAATCTAATGATTTTTGAAATAAATCGAAAATGGGGTAAATGAAATAAAGATAAAGATTTGAAATAAATAAATTGTTTTGAAAATAATTAGTGAAATTTGGAATGATGTTCATATTCAATATTGAGATTATTGGCGATTAATGGAAATTTGAAAGAGGGATGATTTTTGTAATTATAATAAGTGGAATAATTTTTGTCGATTTTGTGAAATAAAATTACTTTATAAATGGTGAGTTCTGAAATATTATTAATAAGTTTCCAAAGAGTTAAATTATTTGTTTATCGTTGATTATAAAAATATTTGAAGAGCATTTATGAAATGGAATTTAATGTTTTATATTTTTAAAGTGATGAGTAATTTGAATTTAGTAGATGGTAAGTTTATTAAATAATATTTTGAAGTAACTGTAAGTTGAATGCAATTTATTTTATTTATTAAAAATTATCGTTTATGGGGTTTGAGTAATTTGAATTTAGTAGATGGTAAGTTTATTAAATAATATTTTGAAGTAATTGTAAGTTGAATGCAATTTATTTTATTTATTGAAAATTATCGTTTATGGGGTTTGAGTAATTTGAATTTAGTAGATGGTAAGTTTATTAAATAATATTTTGAAGTAATTGTAAGTTGAATGCAATTTATTTTATTTATTGAAAATTATCGTTTATGGGGTTTGAAATGTATATTATGAAGTGTATTTTTGGATGTAATATGTATTTGTGTTGATTATAGAAGCATTTTAGGAATATATTATATGGGGTAGAATTTGAGTTTATGGGTTAGTTTTTAATAATAATTGTTATCAAGAGGTTTGAAAAATAAATGAGGATTTTAAATGCTGATTTGAAATTATATACTTGAGCTAGAAAATATTTTTGGACAGAGAACCTTCTTTGATTTGAATTTTTTAGAGGTATTTGAAAATGTAAGTTTCTTCGTAGTATTTCTATATTATATTATTGAAGTGGAAATTTAAGACAAAAGATTTTTAGTGGCTTTAAATTCATTGAAGGATTTGAATAAAGTTACTTTAAAAATAAATGTGTGATTTTAAAATATGGATTTTTAAGGATTATTATTTATTTTATTAAGAAAGGGAAATGAATAAAAGATGTATCTGTTAAATTAATTGAAGTGATTTTATTAAAAGAGAAAGAGATGTTCAATGATTAAATTAAATTGAAGTGTTTATATGAACGAAGGAAAATTGAGGTGAATATATTTAAATAAAACCCTTCATCTCGTTAATCACTAATTGAATAATATGTATTAATGCATGTATGGATGATTATGATTTGTTTGCTACGAACAAGGTGAAGTTAAATTACCAGTTATGTTGAATTATAAAATAATGAAAATAAAGAATAATGAATTGAAGTAAAATGTAAGCGAGAGTGATTTAGTAAGCCAAGCGGAAATTTATGTAATGTTGATTCATTGAGGGTGTTGCATATATAGTTATATTTCACCAGGCGTTATGGGACGTCCATGTGAGATGTATTTATATACTCAACACAGGTATAATGTCAGATAATTCATTGAAGACTAGGTATTTGATATTTGGATATTGGTGAATTATTATATATTATAAACAAATATTAATCAATATTATTCCTTGTTTTATTTTAAAGCGGGAATATGATTATCTCTGTTTTTTAGTGGATCGAGGAGTATGAAGTCCGTTATGTAGATGTGATAGCCAAAAGTTTTGCTAGCCCCATCCTAGCTTAACCAACCATGCGGTAGCTTCCCGATGGTTGCGGCAACATGGCCTCCTCGTTGCATGATCACAGTCTGCTACATGAGCCAACGGGATGAATACAAAACGAGGTGAGGAAGTTAACGGTAAGAAGCGAGGTACGCGGAAGCGAGGAAGCGACATACGTTTATTGCACAGCTAAAGACTAGTGAGGACGCTTACAAAATATTTATGAATTGGGTCTTCCTTTGCATCTGAGAAGTAGCAAGGCTCGGGTGTAGACTCGGCTTCTAGTGGTAGCAATAAGAACAGCACATATATTAGTAGTAGCAGTAATGAAAATAAAAATGAAGAATAAAATGAATAAATCAAATATTCCTAATTATATAAGAATGAATTGATGTTTTATGTATGTTGTGTGTGATGTGTAGATGTGTGTGATGTATGCTATGTGTGATGTGTGATGTATTGATATGTGTGATGTGTGAGTTGTGTGTGATGTGTGCGATAGATGTTTGATGTGTAATGTGTGTGATTGTGTTTGTTGTCTTATGGATGTTTAGATGTTTGATGTGTTATGGATGTTGTTCAATGTGTTGTGAATATTTTATTATTCTTTTGGTTGGATTTCTTTATTGCGTTATGTTATCCTTGATATATCATTTATATTCTCACCATTAAATCTAGACATTGTCTGACCCATTTATTACTTATATAATACTCGGGTCAATCCGAGCATTTCAGGTTCAGGGACGAAATGACCAGATTTGCTTGTTGAGCTTAGTTGGAGATTGGATTATTAGGTGTATTTTATAACATAATATGAAATCGCGTATGTATATGTTATTGGATTAGATGGATTAGATCTATCTTATATATTTATTTATGGATAGTGAGAGTTTCACTTACTTTTGTATCCCACTCAGACTTGTATATATTTTATTTTATATGTTATTGATGCATTGATGACTCTGTCTTCACTGTGTGATTTATTTTATACTGTGGATGTTCTATCCTTGGAAACCACATATGTTTATTGCTTTATACGGAGACTGTTTGCATGGAGGTGAATGGTTTTTATATTATGATATGTATTCGGTGTTGGTCCAAGGGAATTTCTTGTGTATCACCCATATCACCTCATTCGCCATGTTACTCGACAGTATTACTCAGTAATACTGTTGGGTGACATGGTTATAGTGTTAGGGTGTTACAGTCTGAAACCACTTCCA
The DNA here is from genome assembly GCA_030765085.1 of Allium cepa. Taxonomy (NCBI): domain Eukaryota; kingdom Viridiplantae; phylum Streptophyta; class Magnoliopsida; order Asparagales; family Amaryllidaceae; genus Allium; species Allium cepa. Next base: position 564,593,325 of record CM060941.1, read on the forward strand.
CTTGGTCGGGATGATGGTTTCTCTTTCCGTAGAGTGGTCATAATAGAAAAACGGACTTACAGTTAGGGAGTTATGGTTGTTTGAAGTTTCACTTGATGTTGAACGGCTTGATAGGTAATTAGTGAGTTAGTGGCTGGTTCCAAAGAACATTTCGAGATCAGCAACATGTTAGGGCTGATGGGACCTCTCTCTATCATTACAAACTTGAGATGAAACCTCCACTAACCATCTTTAAGCCAAAAGTTTACCCTCAACCCTACTTTAATTAGCCAAATCTTGTCATTAGAAGGAGATTAGCATAATTAGCACTACTAAATATTTGTTGTTGGAGATCACTTGGAGTTGTTGTTCATCTCAGGATTTGCGCATCTTTTGATTTGCTTTGGATTTAAGTGAGTGATTAGGACCTCACACTTACTAATTATTCACTATACCCCTTAAAATGATTTTTAAACTCTATAATATATTTTAAACCCTCTCTAATCACATATGTATTCAGATGATTTGGAAAAGATTTATAAAATTCATATTCTTATGGATCTCCCTCGTTTTTATAGTTATACCTTTAGATTAGGCTTCTCTTTGATGTGTATGGATGTATGCTTATTAGGATATATTGTATGTAATGATTGCTTGAATGTATGATGTTTGAATGGTTGAAAACGCCGACCGAATATCATTTTAGTTTTAGGAATAAGTCATGGATCAGTGTTGATGGATCGATGATGATCTATGAAGGTCAAATTGTCCAAATGACTTGCGATCCATATCATAGATTAAGGAGGACACCCTAAAGTTGAATTCTAAGTTTCAATTCATTTAGAGTTGGTTTGCTCAAGTTATAAGCGATCGAAGATGGATCGGTGGCCATCTGAAGGCTAAGGATTGGTGAAGATCGGCTTCAAGGCGTGCTTGTGTCTCGGAATGGTTCGCTTTGAGTCTTGGAGTGTTCTACTTCGGGTCGCTTATGTAAATGTATGTATCGCGAGGGGTGGATGGAGAGAGTTTGAAGTGTGGGATCGGTATAGAGTTACCCAAGTCATGTTTTGCGTCGCACAGGGGATGATTTGGGGTTTGCTTTGTGCTATGTATCTGTGTGCTTAGGGCATTATTAGGTGGAGCAAAGTGGATAATTTTGCTAAGTATTGGAACAGTGACCATGGATCGGTACCAATCCATAAGGTTTTGGTTGGTGGCTTGATTCGATGAAGAATGGGCCATAGGTGAAGCTTGTCTTGGTTGTGTGAAGTGTTGGATCGATGATCAAATGGTTTGGTAGTGAAGGATCGAGTTTTATGGTTCAGGGTTGCATGGTTCGACGATGAGGATTTACAAGGGGCTTCGAGTTTCCATGCACTTGCTTCAAGTCACAGGGAAAAATGTTTTGGGCCTTCATATTTACATTTACTTCGAACCCTACGTGCTTTTACTTCAGGCTAAGGGTAGGGTAGGTACCGAATCATAAGGTTTGGTGACGATTTCCGATGACAATGACGAATGATTCGACAACAATGACTCCGTAAAGGGAAGTGATGCTTCAATGATGGATAGCTACACTTTGAGATGTAAAGTAGAGGACTATAAGTCGGATTAATGGAATTGTTAGAGGAAGGTTTTGGGACGAACGATGATATTCTACATCTGACGATGATTGTAGAGAACCATCCCAACCGCGATGATTTCAGATGAGAGTTATAAGACCAGTTCTAGGATGTGCTCTGCTATAGATGATGTGTGCAAAAGGAATCGTTGAAAGAGCTCTTGTAGAGTACTTTTAAAGCAAAGGTAATATAGAGTAGCATTTGGACCATGACGGGCCTTGATCTCCATGACGAGCGATCTGATCTCCATGGTGGGCGATCTTTAACCTGGATCAACCATTTTGGGCAGTCAAGTTCCAAGCCTACCACGTGGCACAAATTCGATACTAAGGAACCAGGACGTTGAGTATGTTTATTCGAGTTATCATGTATCTAATGCGCTGAGTGAGTGAATATGAGGATGGATGATGGATACTATGTTTGTTTTGGCTGCTTATCACCCTAGGTATGTCGCATGATGCAGATGTCATTGATATAGATATATAGATCCCCATTAGTACTTCGATGTACAGTACAACATGATGATTACGATGTAGAGTAACATATTTCTTGTGGTATATGTGGACTCTGTTGATGTAGGGACATGTCAAGTATGATTTTTCATACTATTTGTCCTAGTGTATCGACTTTATAGTCTTTGAGAATTTCTATCGCTCACACCAAACTGTTGTCTGACTCAAGATTTTATATTTTGCTGTGTATTATTTCGAGTACTCTTAAATGAATAGATTAGGGATATCGAGTCTGGTTAACACATGGAGTTGGACAGAGGACGGGCAGGAGGTTATACTCTTGTATTACTACATTTTACTTATTATGATTTGTTATTCCGATGCACAGCACTATGAAGCTTGTTATTGCCTTTATTATCTAGATATGGTCTATTTATGAGTTATTATTTGATGTATAGGTCTATCACTTATGCAGCACACTTTATGTATCTGAGTACTATGATTTCCATGATTCATCCAGTTATTATGGTCTCGCCTGTTTTGTATCTGAGATGTATATTATTATATTTTATTCGATGCGCTGTGAGATATATGGTAGATTTATGGTGATTGGTTTACCTTACTACAACCTTGACTATCGTCCTACATCGGCCGGGCACCGTTGCAGCGCACTATACAGGTAAATTAGGTGTCGATGATGTAGGGCAGTCATTTCCTTTACACAAAGTCGATCTTGCCTCAAACTTTTTTGGCCTGCATTATTAACGTAGCCTAGATAACTATAACAACCCTACTCTCTACATCGTAAAATAAATAAAAATATTTGAATTTGATTTGTAACAATTAATATTTTGAAAATAAATTTTTAGCTAATTAAATTCTACCTAATATAAAATTTTGTTTTAATGAACTAAATTAAATCAATAGAATCTTTTAAGAAAATATATTGAAATTGAATAAAATATTTAAATAAATATGAAATTTTTTTTATATAGCAAATAATTTTCATATTAAAATATTTATAAGTATTCAAATTTAAATATAAGCAAAATTTAATTAAATCTAAATTAAATTAAAATAAGGCCCAAAGCCCAAGCTCACGTCTTCTTCATTTTAAAACCCAATTCCTTTTCCTTGTCTAAATTCCAAACCCGAAACCTCTTTTACCCTATGTCTCTTCCTCCAGACAATTCACGAAATCGAAAAAAATTGAAATCGTGACCTTATAGTAAATAAATATGATGTCGTGCACGAACGCGCTCACCTAGCTCATCAGCGACGTCATGAGGATGGGGAAGTGGTTGTGGCTATTGAGATGTCTCAACATAGGCAGAGTCATGTGCGTGTTGGACTGAAGGAGGAGCAATTGCGTAAAGTGGTTGCTGGTAATGATTTAGGCTTGAAGGTGGTGAAAGGCGACGATGGCTACAGGTTGGTGGTGACGTTATTGGAAGTTGCGGTCTCGATGAGGCTGGTGGAGCATGAATTTGGGGAAAAAAGGCGTTGTGAATGTGAGATTTTTGCAAGGCAAAGGCAGGGCACTTCGTTCGACAATTCAATGAGTTTCTACACTCATAACTACTTATATATCCCTCTATTTATATAATTATTTCGATTATTGAATGAATGGCTTAGTTCAATGAATTGCTTGATACATTGGTTAAGAAAAATTGGATTGATTGTCGTGATACTGGGTGCATTTTTGGATGAGGTTGTGAGATTTTGTGTATGTTGGATAAGCCAAAATGCAAATGAGATGCCATCCGATTACATTTTGATGTCTAGTATATTTTATGTGTGTACATAGTATGAATGACCATAAATCGATGTAATTCGATTCGGTCCAAACGATAAAATTTATACTGATGATTTTGGATAATTAACTCCATGATTTATGTTTTGGGTGATTTATTGATTTTCTCCTTTTAAGAATATATTATTAGTAAAGCTAGACGGTTTTAGAATGGATCGTCTACATTTATAAATGAATATAAAAAGGTGTTTAGCTCAGGCACCAAACAACTTGAGAAAAATAAAGTACAAGTGTTTGGAAAACATACCAAAGATACTAATATACAATAACAAAACTAGTCCCCCTCCATAGAGGAAGAACCACTACCATCATCTGAAGAATTTGGCCCAATAACATGGTAATATCCAAAGAAAAGAGATGCTAGGTTAGGAACATAATCCACATAAGTAGGGTAGTAAATAATTTTTCTATCCCAAGAACCATCCGCTAATACAATCTTATTCTAATCTCCAGTATGACCAAGGACAGAAAGGGACAGGTCATCGCCCTCAACATGATAATATAAACGCTTATCTTCCTCATCAATACCCACATAATTAAAAAAGAATCTATCACCCTTTAGGATCATATCTCATTTCCAAAGGCTCATTGATCCAAACTTGCTTAGAGAGACCCAAAAGAAATCATCAGTAAGGAGGAATGTCCTTCAATTCTCTTCAACTATAACAGGGGAATTCGAGGTAACAGATGGTAAGATCCCAGAAGGAGTGGGAATAATAGACGTCGAATAACCTTCAAAACCGAACTCATACTTGGAGGTCGAGGAAGTGGAACCCGGTCAGAGAAAGGCAGAGGAGTGCCATAAATCATAACTTTACGAGATTCCTTAATGTGACCAAAAAAGTGGCAAGCCATGCAAATTTCTGGTTTCCAAATATAATGAACATCAACAACTGCAACGTGTCCTTTTGCAATACGTACTGAAAGTTTAGATGGCAGTGGTTTCTCTAGAGTGATTTCAATAAGCACCTTGGCATACACTAACTTTTTTTGAGAGCCATAGTATTAGCATCAAAACATTCTAGGTTATAAACTAGACTGGCCATCCACTAGAGCCCAATCGTTGGTTGAAAACGGACGGTATATGGAAGAAATGGGGCCCAAACAGAGATAGAAAGAACATGTTCCTTAGTTTTCTCCATCATAACAGACCAAGGGGTAATGATGAAAGGCATACCTTTAATAATGAAAGGATCTAACTCTAAAACACGTAACATTTCCTCATTCCTAGAAAACTTAAAAGAAGAACAAAGAATTATCAAACTGCACAGACCACCCCTTATTTTCCAAAATTGTCGATAATGATCACGAATAAGTTGGTATGGTGGTTTAGAATCGAGGGAAAACCCCACTAAGTATTAAGACCAGTATTCAACTCCCGCTTCCAATACTTCAACCGGCGGTACCATTGATCCATCAATCTCAATAGTATCAAATGATCTAGGTATGTATTCTCAACATTCCGTGGCAAAGCAGAGAAAAGGGAGGTCCATTTACTTTCAGCATTTGGAGCAGCAGACTTCACACGCTTCCCTACATATTGTTCAATGTTAACATTTGCGAAATTGGGCTTGACATTTCCACAATCATCAGGTGAGCACACTCCCAGATCCAACGAAAGTGAAACCTCTTGTACACGATCGCCTTCCATCACAACAGTCTCGCTTATATTCCCATCATCAACTACACTTTCGTTTATAGGATCAATACACACTGCAGTAGTCTGCCACTGCCTAACCCCAACACCAACAGCTAACATAGAGGAAAGAGGGGTTTCAGATATACAGCGATTGGCAGGCAACTCGGGTAAAGGGGAGCCAGAATGATGAATGCCTTGAAAGGAATCAAGAAGACTGAATGGGTTAGAGGATAACAAATTTGTCTTAAATCTAATTGGCGATAATCGAATCATATTGCGATTGTAAGGGGAGACGAGAGGTGCAAAGTTATGCTCGAACACCTTAAGAGACTGAGAAGGCAGAGCGGATCTGGGCGGCACCGTAGCAGCGGTGTAAACACGTCTAAATCACATCAAGGCAAGTGGCTCTGAAGAAGTGCAGAAGGAGCTTACGGAAGACAAGGAGGGAGCAAAATAAGATGGAAGGGAACAAAGGAATTAAGCCAGAGAGGGGAAGTGAATTGGTGAAAGGGGTACGAAGAAGTTGCGGCCATTGAATTAAGGAATTAAGTTTAGTACAAGGGTTTTATGATTTTAAGAATATTGTTGAAAACTTTGAAAAATTATTTATGGTTTTGATTTTTTTTTAAAAGCATTTCATAATTATTTTACTAAATTTTATTTAGTTTAGCTATTTTAAATTTTTAAATTTGTTTTTAATTATAAATATAAATATAGTTTTCATTTGGTTATAAAATCCTTTTTCAATCAATATTATCATATATTATGAGTTTGGAATTGTTTTAAAAGCAAAATATGATATATTGTTATTTTATGAAATATATTATTAAAATAATAATATTTTTTACGTGTTTTTTATTATAAAGGTTATTTAAACATTTTTGACATGTTCACAAACCTTGAATATATATATATATATATATATATATATATATATAATTCATTTTATGAAATAACTATAAGGCTTTGGATATGCTTTGAATAAATAAAATTCACTTTTTATAATAGAAAATGTTCAGATATGTTATAATTTTAAGGAGAATGGTTTATTTTTAATTAATTTGACTACAAGTGAAGATTTTGGATTGTATTTTATGGTTTGAAATAAATATAATTTATTTAAGAAGGTTATATAACTTCTAAAAATAAAAAATATTTACTACTTAATATTATAAGAATTTTAAAAGTTATTTTATAATTAATAAGCATAATTAAGAGTATAAGATGTTTATTCTATATATTTGTTTAAATGAAATTTTAGTGCACTTTTAGGACTTTATATTTCGACCACATTGATTTTTGTTGTATAAATGTTTCACAGTTAGATACTGGTTTGATTTATTGCTTTTGATGTGACATCATATAGTGATGACATTCTTATATTTAATATTGTTATATTTAATTATATGTGGTGAGGAGTCTGAATAATGGAGTTATAATACCGTCTGGTATAAGACTTTCGGTAATATTTCTTCGGTTATTCTGTGGACTCGTTATATAGAACACTATGAGGACTGAGTGTAGTTCATAAACAATAAATAAACGATTGAGTATCACGCAGTGTTATGGGATGTTGTTTAGATATTTATTCGGTTATTTACTATAAATACATGACATTCATGTGATGTGAATAATGTTATGTGTGCGAGGTGATACACGTAGTGATAAGTATGGCTATGTGCCTTTATTCAGTGAGTAAAGCTATGTGCCTAACGATGAGAATAGCTTCATGTCTACATTTATTAGTTCTACAAGCTACTATCATGATGTACTTCTTTTTTTGATGTTGGAGAGGACTAGATGGTTAGAATTTACCCTAGCAGCTTGATTTTAGGATCGCGCCCCAGATCTGTGACACCCTATATTTATATAGCTTTGTGATTTTGCTATATGTGTTCGCCCCTATGTCACTTAGGCCGATGGTCTGTTACCTATAGGGGCAGGAGAAGTGTAGTCACTTATAATCCTCATATTGACGAGCAAAACGGTGCATATGTTTCATGATACCATGGAGGTAACTGAAAACTGTGGAGTCTTCGTGACTCTGGAGCCGGTTTCGTGTATCAGTCTCCCTTGTAGTACTAACGGAGTGATAAATTGGCACGTACTATTGATACACCTCAATTATGTACAGAGATGGGTTCGATGAGCCCCACACACACATATATATAGCTCTATTAGGGACTTCGTATCTGTCGTACAGTTATCTTCCATCACGATATATTTTAGTTCATATAAGAGGAGATGGGATATACATGTGGTAGATGTTCAGAGTATAGTGGATTCTAATATCTGCTATTTGTAAATGATTTCTTTGATAGGTAGCTTATCCTATTTTATATATTGATGATGAAGATTTTATTATTGAGATTGAGAGAAACATTCGGGCAATGATGTATGCTAGCTTGATTATACTTGATGATAACTCAATATAGATGATGTCTAGATTTTGTTGATGATGATTTTGAATATGGATAATTCACCCCTTTGATATTATTTCCTTGATTTATTACATGACTTGATTTATATGGGTAATGACATCTTTATGCACGCTTTGATTGATGTCTTTAATATTAGTGATGTATTGGCATAATGTTGTTGCTATCATTCCATGCATATACTTTTCATTTATATATGTGTGTACATCTCCTTCATTTACATATAGTTTAACTCATGTATTATTTATATAATACTCAGGTTAGTTCAAGATATTTTAGGTACAGGGACGTTGAGACCAGCTTGTGTTTTCTGAGCATAGAGGAGACTAGATTTAGTATTGTAGATTATCATCCTATATTGTATGGTTACTCATCTCAACCAAATCTCAGTAATATAGTATGGCGAGAGACAATATCACTCATCTCAACCAAATCTCTCCAAACCATCACCAAGTCATAGAGCTCTCCATCACGAGCTCAACCCAATAAACGGCGTCCAAAACGGACCTCGTATGCAGAAGATATGACATATATAAGATTCGAGATTCAATAAACTATTAAATGACTTAATTAAATAATTAATCGTCTTAATTATCCCACTAACCTTCTTCCCAAATGCTAGTGCTTGCATATATGCTATAGGAACCCATAACCGTGCACAAATTCCCTCCTTCCCTCTTGGATTTCTTACTCATTTCTCGACGAAATCGCGAACTGTCAGTTGCAACACGCTCCACCATGAAATCTCTGTGCCCCGAACTTGAATATGATGCACTCGACTTCCCCCTAACACGTGCGACCCGAAAGCTCTAGTTGGCCATAGGTACGAACGCGATTCACGATATTCAGTTGCGTTCAACAAGATTTGGTGCGGAGGTCCTAATCGTGAAGAAAAATCCAACCGTGGTCTCCGTTTCGCCTATCGTCACACCAATCTCTAGTTATATCAAACCTAGCCATGGCCATGAAGAGATCGGCCTTGCCAAACCCAACCAATCGAAATTCCGCCACGGTCATTGCGAAGATCTCATCGATATGGATTTAATGAAACTGGTTTCATATTTATTTGTGGAATATATTACTCGAAATTAATTTTTGAAGAGAGGAAGAAGAGAGCGGCCATGGTTTTTGCTTAAGCAATGAAACAATAGTCTTGTATATGAATAGTAACGGGTCGGGTTTAAGTAGAAGAGGATTATGGCTTTGGTTATTTAATTATTTAATCCAATTTATTTGATTTCTCAAATAAACCATCACACATTTTGAGCTCACACAATCACTCAGTGTGTCCAATCATGACGAAATCGTCTATGTGTCATCACCTCATTTTTTCGGTCTTGAGGGTATAAGTTTTATCGCTATTTGAGACAATGCTTTGGGATGGTAATTTCATGCTTTTCGAGGTCGTTTCGGCCATCAGATCGTCCGATCTTCAAAAATAGTAATCCATATATTTATTTTAACTCGCAAAGTCGATACGAACTCAACGGAAGTTGTCTCGATTCCCGATTTGATCATATGCAGAAAAACATATTTTTGGGATTGTCAATAAATTAACGATTCAATATTTAAATGAATTATTTAACTACCCGATCATTAAAAAATACGGGTCGTCGCGTTTTCCCTTCCTTAAAAGGATTTCGTCCTCGAAATCCCAAAGGTGAAGCAACATAGCCTAATACCCTTACATAAGTAATGACACAAGAAAATCATTGCTTATCAACTCTCAAAAACGTCATGGAAAGCGATCTCAACAAAGGGAATGGACTCAGAGGAGTCATTATCGTTATCTCTATGTATAATCATATCAAATCCGAAATCAATGTGGCTAAACCAAACGTTTAAGTCGCGCTCTTATTTCCAAAGAAACAGACCATGGAAAACAAAAGCGCTAACTCACTAATTGAACGACAAGTCAACTAAATATCATACATTACCGACTCTCAACTATCGGCAACGTCTATTATCCTATACACTGACTTTTCTCTCAATTTTGGCTTATGCCACCGAAAATTTCGGCAGCACCTCCTTTGTGCGCTAGGTTTAGAAAAAGTCTCGACACAACATAAAAAATATACATCTCATATCTGAGGCATCTCATATCTAAGGCATCTCTTTTTCGAGAACAACCAAACATACATAACCAATTCTACACTACAAATGTAACATACCTCTTTTATAGCAAGAACATATCATTTAGATGCGAATAAAAGCAGATAGGCATCCAAATAGCCAACACTTGCTTCCATGTACCTGATCAAGCACTCAACAAAGAGGATTAAGCACAATAGCAACATCATAATATAAATCAGCGCACTAGATCATTTATGTGGCAATCATCTCAAATAAGTGTGTTATATCAAATTATAACCATCCTGCATGCCTAATAACCGTATAAGAATAAGTAATCGTATCAAGTGCTAACAATAAGACATTAATAGGCACATATAAGATCAAACATCAAAAATAACATCCATGCACATCCTAGCATGCAAAATACTAAACTATCTAGTATAAAACATCAAATACGATATTAACATGAAAGCTGATGGAAAAATAGAAATCTCAGATGCAATCGCCTGCGCTTTCATTCTGCTGAACCTTTACTACTCCACTGCCTTCCTTCTAACCAATTTTGTATCACGTCTATCAGTACGAATAGGTCGATGAGGTCTTGGGTCTCTGGTTCAGCCTTGATATAATTAAATCAGTTTGGTACCAAATTTCCAAATGCCTTTTGTAAGTTTGCTCAAAACCTACTAGTGAACAACGGTTTTTGGCCATTTATAATTCTCTTTGACACACCGTGGAATTAAACTATCCATTCCACAAATAGCTCAATATATTCGGATGTCGTTCTATTGGAATAAGAAATACAAATCTAGCATTTTTCATCAATCAATTGACTGTGACTCAATGCTATAATACTATTGTCAGTCCTCGGCAATCCATCGATGCAGATTATAGATATCTATTCTTACTACTCAAGAACAAATAATGTCTCATCTCTACGGAACCAATAGCCTTGGTCTGGTCCGCACTGCATCACCTCTATAGACACTGCTCGTTCCTCTAATTTAGCCATGATCTTCGCAAGTCTAGTTTGGCCTCTAACTAGTACTGATCTGCTAAATCAAAGTAGGTCGGATGGTTAAACTAGCCAACTTTTTTGCCACTAGCTCAGATCGAGTTCTAGAATCATAACCAGTGATAGACTCGAGCAATGCCCACTTTAGGAATATCGCTCCTAAACCGGTATGTCTCCAACTCAAAAAATCAAAGACTGCATTTCCCTTACGAATGTCTAGGAAATTTCAAAGTCATAGAAGGCCAAGAGCTCTGACCATCGCTACTTGCGAAGGTTGAGATCCTTCTTGAATAAGAGATACTTCAATGTTGTGGGATCACTAAACAACTCGAACTCCCTCCTAATAGATAGTGCCTTCATATCCTAAAGTGAAATCAATCGCCATCAACTTCGAATCAAGGGTCGGATACATTCTCTCGTTTGGTTTCGATTATCAACTAATATATGCGACAACCCAACCTTTCGCCATCAATGTTGAACCTCATTAAGTACCACAAACATGTGTACTATCGACTCCCCATTCCTACTGGGAAAGAATAACATCAGTGCACTCATCAGCCCCTCTGTCAGACTCATTAATATGTGTCTACACCTCGCATTTCAAATAAAAGCTGACTCTTCTCATCAAGTCTGTTAATGGTTCTACTACCTTTGAGTAGTCCTTGGTAAAGCATATATAACATCTTGCCAATATAAGGGAACTTCTCATCATTAGTCGGTGTTTTCTCAACACCTCCAACACAATCATCAATTATGTCTTGTTCTCCTCTTTTATCCATGAGTAAGATAAAGTATCATCAATAAGCACGAACTTACTTAAGTGATCTCTTGAAACATGGTTCAAGAAATCAATAAAGCATGTTGACTCATTGGTTAGCCCGAACGGCATAACCAACCAATCAAAATCAAAGTAGCATACGAAACGCTGTGATTGGCATATTCTCTCTAATTACACTCCGTAGGTGAAATCTCATTGCAAGGTCCAATTGAAAGAACACCTTCATGCAATAGAGCTAATCAAACAAATCAACAATACATGGGAGTAGATACTTTTTCATCATCTCATTCAGCTCATGATAATCAATATACAACCTCAAAGAGCCATTCGCTTTAGTGGCTAACATATAGGTGCATCCTACTCAAATATGCTCCTACGAATGAACATTCGCGTCAATAGGTCATCCGTTTGCACCTTTAGTCTCTTCTGCTCTTTGGGAATCATCTGCCTTGATGGCATAACTATTGCTCTATGCATCTAACCAAATCGATACGAAACTCAATCCCTATGTGGTGGTAATCTAGTCATCTCATCGAATGTGTCTGGACACTCTTTACCAACAGACGTGGATGACAACTCATTATGTGGGATATCGAGCGAATATAGAAAGCTAACCATCTCATCATCAGATAGACAGCCGCACACTACCTTCCGCTCATCGTCAATCCATGTCGTCAACAACGGCCGCTCGTAATCCACCACTATTTTGTACCCCTCCAACCAGTCAATTCCTAGATTCTAATACCGAACCTAATTAAACCTAAAGCAATCAATAACAAACAAATAAATAGGCAAACATCCATGACTTGATAAGACAAAGTTTCGACAAACTGTGTGTGGGCTAAGTGTAAACAAACCATGGGGTAACATTCCACATTTTCAGGCCAGGAACTATGCATATGGATTCCGCGATCATCCATACTATTAATTTCAAGTGACCAAATATGGGATGTTACATATATACAGTCTGACCAAGCCCCCAACATGGTTCATCATAATTTAAAAGGATCAGTCAATAATTTCGGGTCTTAATTCCAATATATCTACAAATCACTAGATGTGAAGGAATGTGAAGCCTCGACGTCGGATAAAACGTGCATGTAAATACCACAAATGGAAAGCATACTCTCGAATGGTAATCCTATTTTCCTTCCCTTTCATCAATGGTGCATTCGATGAAATCAAAATGGCATTCAATGCATATGCTTCCATTATCTGACCCTACTCAGCTGGTTCGAGACAATTCTTCAACTAAGTACAGGATCTTACATCATAAAGCCTTTTCGATTAGCTTGTCAAAGCTCTCGTTCATATGTCCAATTAATCGCTTCCTAAGATGATCACTCACCTGAATATAAATTCTTCATCCTTTCTATATGGAGTATCAATACCAGATAGACCATACTTCGATAGAACATTGAATTCGGTCATATACTCCAACATAGACATATCGCCTTACTTCAAACCGATGAACTTCTTAAACAACATCAACCTTTGAAAAGTCGAGATAGATTTCTATTTGAAGCAAATTATGACCTAATCTCAAGTAAAATAATACTCGAGAATTAAAACTATAAGGATAGTCCATCAGTTCATTATGCATCTCTAGAGTCATCTAGAAGTTAACTTCTACCTCAATACATTATCTATCTCCAAGTCATCGAAGATCCTTTCACAAATATTCATCCCATCTTGCAGCTTAATAACTGACTTCGATCCAAGGAACGGTCTGACTCCTAGACTTGCACAGTCCTTATACAGCTCTACAAAGTCAACTTTAAATGTTTGAACTTGAGCACCATAATCATTTAGAGAAACTTGGGCATTCCAGAATAATTATTCACACAATATCAACGAACATATTCTGTAACTCAGGGTTAGTGGCCTTCGATCCTGCCCACTCCACTACCCTAAAGATGGAGTCAATAAGAATGATCAATCTCTCATAGAGAAAAACTGCAGTAATAGTGCTTATGTGTACAATACAACTTATATAATATATATACCACTATATAGTTTTGAAAACCAAAATATATAACAAATATGCACTCTCTTGTATATAGGTATACTCTCGATCTAGTCTAAGGCGGCAACTCATACCCTATCTCTACTGGATCGTGGTGTCAACTTAGGTTAATCATGGAACCTAAGCTTTGATACCAAATAAGGCACTGCCCTACACCATCGTTGCACATGTAACTGAATAGTGCACTGCCGGAGCATCCGGCTGATGTAGGATGATTATCAAGGGAAAGAAAAGGTAATAAAGATGATGAATAGAAAATAAGGGAAGAGAATAGAAGAAAAGAGAAAGAAATAATACATCACACAATCACATAACCTGTCGTATATCTCATAACACATCAAATAAAATAAAATATAATCATAGATATAAAATAGGCGAGACAGAAATCACTATATAAACCACATAATTAGTGTACACGAGCTCATATAGTTATACAAAACAATAATAGAGTTTATACAACTGACAAATAAAATCGGTTGATAAACCATCTCCAATAATAGTAAGTCAACATTGTTAAGGCTCCACAATGTCACGCAGCGGAATAAACGATAATAATTATGAATACAAATATGAGAAAGCGTCACCATCTGCTAGTCCATCTACACAGCTCCAAGTGCTATTCACACCTGCTATCTAGTCTACTCTTGCCCGAGGTAATAAGAAGCAAAGCATAAAACCTCGAGTTAGACAACGGTCTAGTGTGAGCGATAAATAATCTCAAAACACTATAAAGTCAGTATAGTATATTGAACAGAGGGTATGAAGAATTATACCTGAAATATCCCTCTATCCATAGAGTTAGCACATAACATTGAATATATGCTACTTTATGATAGTCAACATGTGTGTACTACACATCAAAGTGCTAGGGGTGTCAAGATATCAGCATTTGTAATATCTACATTGTGTGACATTCATAAGGTGATAAAAAAATCAAGCAAACATAGCATCCATCATCCATTCTCGCATTAACTCACTCAGTGCATTGGATATATGATACTCATGTGACCCCATCATCAGGTCAATGACTACTCAACATCCCGGTCTCTTAATACTTGAATCTATACCACTCAGTAGGCTAGGAATTAGGATACTTGTCTGATAGTCCAAGGTACAACAGATCTAAACATCGCATGATCCGGGATCATCGTATCCCTAAGTGAAGCATGTAGGGGCCATCGTATCCTCAATGGATATCATTACAAATATCCTTGCTTCACGAGTATACATCGAGACCTATGAATATCAACAATCCTTTTGCACTCGTCATCCATAGTAGAATTCATCTTGGAACTATTCCTTACAACTCCTGTGTGAAGTCATCGTGGTTGGGAACTACTCTAGGCAACCATCATAAGTTGTAGAGTGTCATCGTACATCCCATAATCTTCCTCCGACGGTTCCATCAATCTTACTTGTTGTCTCCTACTCTACCTCTTGAAGTATCGGTATCCATCATCGAAGCCATCACTTCCCATCATGTACTCATCATCATCAAATCATGGAGCCAATGTGTCGAAGCGTTACATCTCTGCTTCACCATTGAAACTACTCATCAAAGAGCCATATCATCAAAATCGAATGTCGAACGAACGAACCATCACATCGTGCTCCTCGAAGCCTCTCCATCGTCTATGTCTAAATTGGCCAAATTGGCCATCATCAATAGTGGTAGGTATCAACCACTTCAAAGTAGTCAATAATGACCACTTTGGCCATGTACTTAGCCAAATAGCTAGGTACAAACCAAGTGAAAACGTTTGGCATCCCTCCCGAAGTCCGAAGCACATATCCAAGTCCGTCATCCTTCATTTTCAAATCAGTTGGCACGCACCAACACTCCTCCACATATTTATCTCATCCATTCGAGTTTGTCATCTTTTGTGCACTTAATCGATATGCATGAAACTGTATCACATCATTTGAGTCCCCATTGGGTGTGGATCGATCGATATGCACTAGACTCTATCTAATAGGATTTTCCTATATCGCCTTCAAATGACATTTTCAACCAACTAACAAACAAGCATACATATAACCAACAAGCATAGAGATTTCTATAATAGCCTACATATTTCTATAATAACACAATACACTACATCCAAGCAACCGATGTGGGATAATGTGGGATTAATATCAAAATAGCATAAATCTAGCAATATCGTCAAAATAGTACATTAATGGGGGAAAATGTGATATTCAATTTAAAACACTTTTAAATCTTTTTATAAAATAAGATATAGGTTAACTATTTTAGAAAATCACATTTTAAAGTTAGAAAACATTTTAAACCATCGTTTTAATACTATACTAACAATCAAAGTATGGTGAGATAAAATATCACTCATCTCACTAAGTCTATACAAACCATCTCCAAGTTGTAAAGCTCTCCATTACGAGCGTAACGCAAAAAACAGCATCTAAAATGGACCTCGTACGCAAAAGATATGACATATATAAGATTCTAGACTAAATAAACTATTAAATGACTTAACTAAATAATTAATCATCTTAATTACCCCACTAACCTTCTTCCTCAAATGCTAGTGCCTATATATGTATGCTACAAGAATTTAACCGTGCACAAATTCCCTCCTTCTCTCTTCGATCATGTGTAGTTAATGCCCCGTTATTACCCTGCTATAACCCCGCTATATCTCATGTCGGATTTCTACTGCTATGATTTTTCCATATTGCCCCAAAATATAGCCTTTCCGCTTTAAGCCCCGTTATTTCCGCTATATCCCGTTATTCCCGCTATATTCCACTATTTTCGCTATATCTTCTTTAATAAAATGAAATGAAAATTTGCATTTATACATTATAAAAATTATGAAACTAATTTATTTGATTTAATTTTTAATATATTTTCAGAAATGAACATACTAGAATATTCTACTAAATTTAATTATGTTATATAATGTTTTACGTTTATTTAAAGTATATTCGCACATGTTTTTATTTAAAATTATTTATGTACTAATTATTATTCAATTTGAATGATAATTTTTCATTTAATTACCATTTATATATTTGTAAAAACATTAAGTACAAGTTTTATATGCTATTTTACAGCTATCTGCTATATCCGACTATATCCTTGTTGTATCCCCGCTATGACTTTTTGCTCCTTCACTATTTTGAATCTGCCAAGCGTTTTAACTGCATAGCTTCGATCCTTCCCTCATTTCTTAACAAAATCGCAAAACATCAGTTGCGACACGCTCCACCACGACATCCCTTTGCCTAAGACCTGAATATAATGCATATGACTTCCCCTTGGCACATGCGACCTAGAAGCTCCAAGCAGCCATGGGTATGAATGTGATTTGCAATAATTAGCCACGTTCAATGAGATTTGATATAGAGGTGCTAATCGCAAAGAGATATCTAACCGTGTTCTCCAATTGTCCTATCATCACTCTAATCTCCGGCTAGATCAAACCCTAGACATGACCATGAAGTGGTCGACCTTGCTAAACCCAACCAATCAAAATTCTACCATAGTGATTGCGAAGATCTCGTCGATATGAATTTAATGAAACTGGTTTCGTATTTTTTTGTGGAACGGATTGCACGAAATTAGTTTTTTAAGAGAGGAAAAAGAGAATGGCTATGGTTTTTGTTGAAGCAATAAAACAGTGGTCTCATATGTGAATAGTAACGAGTTGGGTTTAAGTAGAAAAGGATTAGGGTTTTGGCTATTTAACTATTTAATCCAATTTATTTGATTTCCCAAATAAACTGTCATGTGTTTTGAGCTCATTCGATCAACCGGTGCATCCGATTGCCTCAAAACTCGTCTACATGCATAACCTTATTTTTAGTCCCGATGGTATAAATTTCGTCGTTATTTGGGACAACACTTCGGAATGATAATTTCATGCTTTTCGAGGTCATTTCGGCCATCGGATCGTCCGATCTCTAAATATAGCGATCCGTATACTTATTTTAATTCGCAACATCGATACGAACTAAATGGAAGTACTCTCGATTCCTGATTCGATCGTATGCGAAAAATCATAATTTTGGGACCATAAATAAATTAACTATTCAATATTCAAATAAATTATTTTCATACCCAATCATTAAAAAATATGGGTCGTTATAGAGGTAGAGTGCTTCATTTGGTACCAATGTAGGTTTAGAACAATACATCATATATAAGAGACACGAGTCAAGACCTTAGTGGGACTTAGAATCCCTCCCTTTGGTATGTTGGGTAGTTACCCTATATTTAAGAGGTAGCAGGAATATACAATGATTACTGGGGACGTACTTGTTATTTTTCATATAGTATTTATTATTTTGTCCCTATCACTTTTAAGTGTTAATCTCTATGTGGAATTTAAGTTGTAGTGGAAGGAGCAAAATAAAGAGTTGCTAGCTAGACTAGTAGTGTCAACATTAGTGTTATTGAATAACTCTACGACTTTGAATAGAATAGCCTGATCAAGTGTGATCAGAGTGCGCAGCGGAGCTGACAAATAGCTTTCTACTGAAGGTGTTTGTTTGTTTGATTGTTGATGTATGTTTGGTTGTATTAATTTTTATTTTCGTTTGGCTTAGTCTAGAATGTGGAAATTGAGAAAGTGTTATCACCTAGATTTTTCTAAACCCACTTGAATTTGGGTAGAGCCAAATATTAGTAGAAATTAGTGGTTTATTTAAAATCCGAATCGCTTGGTGATAATAAATCTCTTTATGAAATAATAATAATTATAATAATAATGAGAAAATAAAATATAATTACATATACGAAATGAGAAATTAAATTAAATTTGTTGAATAATTATTGATATTATGGAAATGTGATGATTTGTATTGTTAATAATGATTGATGATTAAATGTGTATACGAATTTTTAAAATTTAATATTTTATTTCAAACAAGCATATGATTTAATAACATAGGAATAATATTTAAATAGTAATTGAAGATATTTTAGTAGTTTATTATGGTGTTAGTTTTTCCATAGAGTGGTTTAAGAATTCTGGCCGATACGTTCAATCAGTGCTAGCGACAGGGATTCTTAAATGCTTATACGAGGCAGTCTGACACATTATTTTGAAAATGATATAAAAATTATTTGCTTTAAAATTATGCATTATTTTATAAAGTAATATGTTATTTTAGAAAATGAAAAAATATATTATTTTTTATGTTTCATATATGCAGCAATTGGATATTAGTGTGAAGTTGAGATCAACAATGATGCAACATTGACATATTATCCTAGGCAGTCAATATTGTAGCCAATTGGCGAAATGAATCACTAAAAGTTCTAGCATGGTAACATTTTATAGTTTAATATAAATTAATTTATAATTATTGTATGTAGATATAAATATTTGTTTAAGATTGAATTAAAAGTATTTTCTATTGAAATATGTATGGATATATAATAAATTTATTTTGGGTAACATAAATTTTCTAGAAAAAAAGTTCTGGAAGAAAAGGGTAAAAGGTAATCTATTAAAGAAGTTGTGAAATCACTTGGAGTAAGAAATAAAATTCACTGAAATTAAATAGAAAGTGTTGCCAATTCAAGTTCTAGTGCATTATTGACAAATTTCTACCTTTCATACACATTTAATAAAATTTAAAAAAGCCAATGGTTCATAATCTTGTCAATTTATATGTATACGCTAGAAACTCTATAGCAGGTACACCAAAAAGAGAAAGTGTAAACATTCAACAACTAACCATGTTCAAATAAGATAGAGTTACCATGTAATATTGTATAGTGGTGTGCATGACAATTAAAATATCACATAAATAAATGAAACGTGAACATTCAAATAACATCTAAACAACCGTAATAAAAACAAAGGAATTTGAGTACAAAGTGATATATGAGTGTCCCTGTAAATAATCCTATTTTATGTCTGTAACTATATAGTTTTCTAATGCACTAGAGTTTCTCAAGCAATAATATTCAAAACAATATTATAAAATTCAAATGCTTTTGTCTATTTTTTAAGTGATTCTAGGAGTATTCACATTCTTATACAAATAAGATGCATTTACTCTTATAACACTGTTAACAGGATTGATTCTTTACGGTTATATACTTAATCATTTATTTAAACATCGAACCAAAATTATTATAAAGATTTAATGTGCATCTTAACACCAAGCGTACTAATTAGTTGCTAATAAATACATATTAGGGAAGAACTAAAAGTTGGATGGAAAACAACCATTTAGAGATTCCCTTCAAGTGTTAATAAGTCAATATGTATATTAGTTAAACATAATTCACTAAATTTATTTGTAAATGTCAACAATGCCAAGTGCTATTTTACTTCGTCGAATTCATTTAGAAATTCATTTTATCAGTTCACTAAAATTATTATGCCTAGGATTGAGTGTTAAAAAATCACTTTAGGATCCACATTAAGTGTTAATGAATAAGTTCAAATACAATGAAAACCCAAAATAAAAGTAAAAGTTTCCCTAACCATGATAGTTTTGAATTTTGAGGGTTGATTAAATTAATTTGAAGATGGTTAAAAGAAAGTTGCATTGAATAAATGAAGAACTTTGGACGTTGCATATAAATTTTTAACTAAAACTATGTTTTATTAGTTGTAAATCTTAAATCATTTATCTGCTTTCGATGCTTTTAAATTTGTTAAGAAGCTATTCAATTAAAGAACAATTTTCGCTTACAGTGCAACGCCAAATTTTGGGAATAACAAAAGTTAAAACATGAATGAGAAAAGAAGTAACCTAGCTGTCCGGAAATACAAATATCATAAAATAGGGTTGAACTCTTTTAATCGTAAATTTGAACAGTTAATCTGATGTTGAAAATCTTGCACTTTCTGGAAAGCTAAGAACATAAGCAACAGCTTTTTCTTTCAGTGTTCCGCAAAAAATTTATGTTTTCTAGGCTAAAAATGCAAGTTTGTTAATTCGGCCTGCGCTTAAATGAAAATTTTGATTTGCTTACATTTAGAGAATCCTCCCATAACTTGGATTGTAATCCATAATTTTGCAATCTGAAGGTTGTTTTGGAAAGCTAGCGTATTTTGAAATAATTTGATATTTGAGACCATAATTTGATTTGGTATCTTAAACTGTTGAACAGTTTGTCGAAATGTGGCCAAAATTTGAGCAATTGTTGCTTTGATATTAAATGATAGTATATTTCTTATACCTCTTCTATAGCGACTAATGTTTGAAATTGAATGGAGAATGTATACTTTTGATGCATTTTTGGATAATCTGAAGGTGTTGACTCGCTTTTGCACCAAATAAAAGCGAAATAACTTACTTCAAAATGCAAAATAAGTCATTTTTTATATATATTGTGAAATTATATGCATTGTGGCAAGATTTTGATATATAAATTATTTTTGACTATATTTTGATCAATGTATATATATTTTTATCATATTGTAAATTTTTCAAACACTCTCCATACAAAGAAGACTTTAGAAATTTTTCGGAAAATCTGACACTTGGAAAATTTCTCACCAAAATTTATCGTATGCGAAAATTAGAAAGATGTTGAATAAATTTATAGCTTATGATAAGAGAAGTTTGTGAGATAGTTATATAAAGGATTGAATAGAGTAATCTTATAGAAGTTTGTAATATATGAAGAGAGTTCAGGGTTTGAGTTGTGTATGGCGTTTCCCAATAAGAAATTACGATGATGCAATTTTCTTAAGGGGGTGAATCTATAACAACCCCGCTCTCTACGCCGTAAAATAAACAAAATAAAATGTTTGAATTTGATTTGTAACAATTAATATTTTGAAAATAAATTTTAAGTTAATTAAATTCTATTTAATAAAAGATTTTTTAAAATAAAATAAATTAAATTGATAAATTCCTTTAAGAAAATATATTGAATTGAATAACATGCTTTAATAAATATGAAATATTTTTTATATAGCAAATAATTTTCATATTAAAATATTTATAAGTGTTCAAATTTAAATATGAGGGAAATTAATTAAAACTAAATTAAATTAAAATAAGGCCCAAAGCCCAAGCTTTTTTTTTCATTTTAAAACCCAATTTCTTTTCCTTATCTAAATTCCAAATCCGAATCCTCTTTTTCCTTGTGTCTCTTCCTGCAAACAATTCACCACTATTTCCATATCCCACTATTTATATAATTATCACGATTGTTGAATCAATGGCTTAGTTGAATGAATGGCTTGATATATTTCTAAGGAAAAATTGGATTGAATGTTTTGATATTGGGTATGCTTTTGGATTAGATTGTGAGATTTTGTATATGTTGGATTATTCAAAATGCAAAGGAGATGCTGCCAGATTATAATTTTGATGTGTAGTTTATTTTATGTGCCTGTACATAGTACGGATGGCCGGAAATCAATGTAATTCGATTCGAGCCAAAGGATAAAATTTATGTTGATGATTGGCTTATGAGTTTGGAGACTTAGCTCCATGATTTATATTTTGGGCGATTGATTGATTTTCTCATTTTAAGAATATTTTTGAAAGCTTTGAAAAATTACATATGGGTTTTATTTATTTAGTTTAGTTATTTTCAAATTTTCAAATACATTTTAATTACAAATATAAATATAGTTTTCATTTGGTTATAAAATCCTTCTTAAATCAATATTATCATATATTATAATTTTGGAATTGTTTTAAAGCCAAAATATAATATATTGCTATTTTATAAATATATTATTAAATAATATTATTATTTTAAGTTATTTTTATTATAAAGGTTATTTAAAATTTTATAAATGAGTTCTCTAACCCTGAAAAAGTATATATAATTCTTTTTACGAAATAATTATAAGGTTTTGGATATGTTTTGAATAAATAAAATTCTCTTTTTCTAATATAGGAATTTCAAATATGTTATAATTTTAAGGACAATGTTTTATTTTTGATTGATTTGAGTATTATAATGTGAAGATTTTGAATTATATACTATGGTTTGAACTAAATATAATTTATTTAAGAAGTTTATATAATTTTTGAAATTAAGAAATATTTTCTACTTAATATTGTAAGAATTCTAAAAGTTATATTATAATCAGTAAGTATAATTAAGAGTATAAGATGTTTATTCTACATATTTGTTTAAACGATATTTTACTAAACTTTTGTGATTTCATGTTTCTACCATATTGATTGTTTTTTTATGAATGATTCACAGTTGGATATTGTGGCTTATTGCTTTTGATGCGACATCGTACGTGATGACATTCTTCTATTTGATTTCGTTATATTTAATTCTGTGTGACTAGGAGTCTGAATAAATGAAGTCATAATATCATCTGGTATGAGACTTTTGGTAATATCATTCGTTATATAGAATATTATGGGGACTAAGTGTAGTTTATAAGTAGTGAATAAATGATGAAGCATCAAGCAGTGGTATGGGATGCTGTTGAGATATTTATTCGGTTATTCATTGTAAGTAAATGACACTCATGTAAAGATAATAATGTTATGAGTGTGAGGTGATACATGTAGTGATAAGTATGGCTATGTGTCTTTATTCAGCAAGTAAGGCTACGTTCCTAAGGATGAGAATAGCTTCGTGTCTATTTTTATTAGTTCTACATGCTATTATCTGATGTAATCCTTTATTGATATTGGAGAGGACCGGATGGTTTGAATTCACCCTAGTAGCCTGAATGTAGGATCGTGCCCCAGATCTATGACACCTTATATTTATATAGCTTCGTACTTTCACTATTTATGTTCGCCCCTGTGTCACCTACGTCAATAATGTATTACCTATAGGAGCAAGAGCAGTGTCATGACCTATGGTCCTCACGTTGATGAGCAATCTGATAGATATGCATCATGATACTGTGGAGGTAACCGAAGATTGTAGAGTCTTCATGACTCTAGAGCTGGCTTCATATTATCAGTCTCCCTTCTGGTACTAACGGAATGATAGATTGGCAGATACTATTGATACACCTCACATATTTATAGAGATAGGTTAGTCGATTGACATATATGTGTGTGTATGGCTCTATTAGGGACTTTGTGTCTGTCGTACAGTCATTTCCTATCATGATATATTTTGATTGTTCATATATAAGGAGATGAGATTATACATGTGATAGATGTCCAAAGTAGAGTGGATTCTCATATCTGTTATTGTATATGATTTCTTTGATAGGCAACATATCCTATGTTGTATGTTGATGATGGTACTTTATTATTGAGATCGAGATAAATATTTAGGCAATGTTGTATCTTAGCTTGATTATACTTTGTCGTATCTCACTGTAGATGATTTCTATATTTTGTTAATGATGATTTTGAATATGGATGATTTACCCCTTCGATATTATTTTCCCAATTTATTGCTTGACTTGATTTATATGGGTGATGACATCGTTGTGCACACTTTGATTGATGTCTTTGATATTAATGATGTATTAATATAGTGTTATTGTTATTATCATTCCATGCATATACTTTTCATCTATATATATATATATATGTGTGTGTGTGTATGTGAAACTCCTTGATTTAGATATAGTATGATCCATGTGTTATTTATATAATACTCAGGTCAGTCCAAGACATTTTAGATACAGGGACGTTAAGACCAGCCTCTGCTTTCTAGGTATAGAGGAGAGTAGATATTCAGTATTGTAGATTATCATCATGTATTATATAGTCTCCTGAGTGCATTATTATGATGTATATCTAACATATGTTGTATATTTTATACTTTATATATTATCGTTGTGGTATTGACTCTGTAATTTCTAATATTTACTATATATTATGTATTGTTCTTTCTTGATACGTATTTATTTCTTTGTGCTAATAATGTGTATGTATAGATGAGTTATTACTCGATTTTTAAATACGTACAGTGTTAGCCCAAGCGGATATTCATGTTTGTACCCTATATAGCCTCATTCTCCGTATTATTTAACAATATTGCTCAATAATATTCGTGTATAGTATGGGTATAGATGCAGGTGTTTCAACAGCCCTACGCCATTAATACTTGAGGTGGGATTCCTTCCCATGCCACATCTTATATGGGGTCTTGGCATAGATTTAGTAGGAACCAAATTCAACATATGTGCTACGGTTTCCATTGCATATCCTCAATAGGAAGAGGTAACCTAGCTTTACTCATCACGGAACGAACCAAATCTAATTGAGCTTGAATCCTTCTTTATGAAACACCATTGTGTTGTGGAGTACAAGTTGGAGTAATCTGAATGGTAATCCCATGATATTTTTGTAACATCCCTAATTTTTTTATAACACTATTCAGGAGATTTAATTAGATAAACTAAATAGAATAATGTAAAATGTAAGTGATAAAGGAATTGAGACTTGAATTAAATAAATAAGGGTCGTACCTAATGAACTAACAAATAGGCTTAAGAATGGGTTTTGGGTTAATTAAATCACATAAGGGTATATTAGGAATTGCCGCCCTAGCTTCCACCCTTATATATTTTCGTTCCCACCTTCATACTTCCCATTCACGTCATTTTAAAATCTAAAATGAAAGATAGAGGAAATGGCGGCCATTAAGAGATCAAGAGAAAATCAACTTAAAGCTAGAAAATCAAGCATAGGGGAAATCAATCTCAATTCAATCGGAGCAAGATGAATAATAATTCCATCTCTACTTGTTTAAAATCATATATTTAAGGGATAAAATCGATTTTATGATATATTGGATGATGATATGCTTGATTCATGATTTATTTGATTTAAACAAGATTGTTTAAAGGAGTTTTATAAGGATGTAGGTCATAACCGAGATTAAATGATGTTTAAATGCCATGGGAAAATTTTATGTTATGAGAAACATAATTTTGGAGTTGGGTTTCAATTTTGAGAAATTTCTAAGCTATAGAAAGATTATTATGAATTTTCGAAGGAAAATAAGATTATTTGGGTTTATAATTTATTTTGGAAAATATATTGAGAATTTGGATTTGCAATTTTGATATGCTAGATAACATGATTAAAGTGAATTTTTGGAATATTTGGGGATTTTTCCAAAGTGATTAGCTATGCAAAATAAATTGTTTTAGAAAAGGGACTTCTTTACAGAAATTGGAAGGGCTTATTTGATTAACTTAACCATGGTTTAGATCTGGATTAGCGGCAACTGTTTTGAAAAAGATTTGAAAAAATTAAGGCAACCACTCTGCTGTTGACACGTGGCAGGTTAGTTAGAGAAAATTTTACTTAAATAAGAATTAAACCTGGTTCGCTCATAAAAGTGGTTCCGCTTACTTAGGAAAGCGCCTTTTCACATAGTAGCTTCAACCTTCATCCTTGTCGAAACCAACCATGCCGAAACCAATACAAAAGGTATCACTATGATGGTACGCAGTGGATTGGAGATAGCCGGAAGGTAAGGTGTCGAAAGCATAGCTTCCGAAGGGGTCGAAACCTTGGCATGTTTTTAAAATAAAAAGCACCTACCTATGTTTTGTTTTAAGCCTTCGACAGTGTCGAAGCATTTGGTTTCGAAAGCGGATTTAAAGAGGTTTTGAAAGGGTTGCCATTAACATATAATTGCTTTCGACTGAGTTCCATACTTAAGAAGAATGTTTTCTAAAGAAGGAGTTCCGACCTAGTCGAGACCCTGCTGTCATTTTATAGCCTTTCGATGGTATTGAAGATATTTATGTTGTCGGAAGGTGTCTTGTTTTGTAAAGTTTAAGCCAATTCCTAAAGCTTTCGAAAGAGGTTAGGGGTTGCAAAGGTGATGATTTCGAAAGGGGTTTCGACTCCAACCTTCCAATGTTTTACCCATACGTTTTATGCTTTTGAAAGAGATGATGGTCATCATCATGTTTCCCTAAAATTTTATAAATGATAAAGGATGGTTTTGAAACAGATGCTTTCGCCTATATTCACTTTGACCCAAATAAAGTTTTATGTATAAACCCAATGCTTTCGAAAGGGTACTTTCAATGGTTTTGGAAGGGCTACTTTCATAAGTGTCGAAAGGGGTAATTTCAACTAGTTTCAAAGCGAAGCTTCGAAAGGTTAGGAGAACCAGTTAGGTTAACCCAGCAGTGAATATAATTTGAATAAACTCCTGAATGAGTAGAATTGCATTCAGGTGATCAGAAAAACTAGAATATAGGATACTAAAATATAAAGGAAAGATATTGTGAGGGGCCAATAGGTTTACAGTAAACCCATGAAAATTGTATGATATTGGCAGGAGCCAATAGATTCATAGTTAGTCCATGAAAACTATGTATAAAGAAAGATGTCAGATGGACAGATTCATAGTTAGCCCATGAAAACTATATGTAAAGAATGTCAGATTGACAGTTTCATAGTTAGCCCATGAAAACTATGTGTAAATGAAGATGTCCGACAGATAGATTCATAGTAAGCCTTGAAAACTATTATTGGATACTGGCAGGGCCAGTAGGTTTGTGGTTAGTCTATGAAAACTATACCAGATGAAATATTGACAGATGTCAATAGGTTTCTAGTCAACCCATGAAAATAGGGTAAGAAGAAAGGATATTGGGGTTACCCATAGGTTCCCAGTCAACCCATGAAAATTAGGATAAGAGCAATATTGGAATTACCGATAGGTTCATAGTGATCCCATGAAAACTGTGTAATTAGACAGGGAGTCTATAAATGTTTAGCCGGTTATTAGTTAGCCTATGAAAACTAATAGGTTAATAGTAATCCTAGAAACTATAACTGAGACAGATAGTCTAAATTGAATGGAGATGGGTAATCCAGAATTAATTCAATTGTTTTTGCATATGGTCATATTAAACTATTTTGATTTTTTTTAACCATTGTGGATGCAGGAGCATAGTATATGTTATAAAGGTTTTGAGATACTAGTGAGGGGAACCTGTTCCGCTAAGCAGCATGGTTTCACTAGATATCTGAATGATTTGAGATGGTAGATTATTATTCATACTAGCATTTATGTCTAACTCGAAGTTTATGTTTTCTCCTTAAACTCTCGGATACTCAACCGATTTTGAGTAGTTTGAGAGTTGAGGTTTTCAGGTACCTTTAAGACGAATTAGCTTCCAGAGACGTGCAGGAGGCATGATAGCTGTTTAGAGTTCTCTTTTCTTTTGATTCCGATGTGCTGATTGTAAAGGCGAATTGTCATATTGCCTGTATATACTTTGATCGTCCCATGGGCCATCTTCATATGTCAATCTGGGCATACGTTGTAATAAATATATTTACTATGAACGTGATTTGTGAATTTGGGATTATGTAATGAATTGGAAATATTTTGGAATGGAATGTAATTTGGTTTGAAGTTTAATTTTTTTTCATATTCATGTGTTTATGTGTATCAATGAATCTAACACCGCCGTATTTTGTTGCCAAGGATTAATAACTATAGATGACTGCAGTATCTATAGCCATTAGTTTTAGACCTCTAAGTAGGAAGATGTTATAAGATGGTATACGAGCATAGGTTTATGAAACATTAAAAGAAAGTTAAACCTAACAGATTTTCAAACATAGTCCAATGAATAAAAAATATGATCGAGGTTTGGGTTAACGCTATAGTAACGTACTTGTATTTGATATATACATACATACATACATACATACATACATACATACATATATAAGTAAGAGTTCCCCTCTCTTTAGACTGTTCTTCTGTATCTTACTAAGGCTCGTATGCAGATTTACGAGAAAGAGGATATGAAGGCAAGAAACAGAAGAGGAAATTTAGGTAGAGGAAGTACCACAACCAATGGAAATGCTCAACCTAATACTAGGAGGAATCAAGGTCGGCTGTCTAATGCTAATCTAAAGGCTAAAGCCAATGTAGGTGCTAGAAATGCGCCAGTAGATGCAGGGATGGTGTATCGGTTGTTAGCCAATCTTTTGCAAGCTGGAGTTGTTGGTAATGTTGGAGGAGCTAAACCTGTGGCTCCAATTGGGAATAACTTGCTAAGCTAAGCAGAGACTACACCAGTTTGGGTGGAAAACAGTTTGTTGGAATGGAGGATGCAGTTGAGGTTGAGAATTGGATGTTGAGTTTTGAAAGGATCTGTACTGCTCTAGGCTTGGATGATGGGCAAAATAGAAGGCTAGCTTCTAGGCAGTTGCAAGGAGCAGTGCTTCGCTGGTGGAATAGTGTAACTGCTGGAGTTTCGAAGGAAGAGTTGACATGGGCTGATTTCAGAAGAAGGTCTAAGCAGAGGTTTTTATCTGAAGTTACTAAGTCAGCATTTATAAGAAAGTTCATGGATCTAGTTCAAGGAGAGATGTCAGTAGTCAAGTATGCTGCTAAGTTTGATGAGCTATCACGATATGGATATGCTTTGGTTGACACTGATGTCAGAAGGAATGAAAGGTTCATTCGAGGACCGAGACCCGAGATAGATATAATGACGATGACCCATATCCGAGATCCTTCTAATATGGTGGTAGAGATGGCCATTCGCCATGAAGAGATGCTTGCTATTTCAACTAGAGAGAAGCCAGTTGAATCTCAGGGTCTTTAGGGAAAGAAGAAGAAATTCTTTAAGAAGAAGGAAGCCTAGAAAGGGGATGCTGCCAAGAAGGAAAAGGCTGATTTGGTTTGCTAAAAATGTGATAAGAAGGGTTATTGTGCCAATGAGTGTCAGTCAGGCAATGGAAAGAATGTTGCATACAAGAAGAATGTGAAATGCTTTAATTGTGATCAAGTTAGGCATTACAAGAGCCAGTGTCTAGAGCTATCCATGCGAACAAGGGATAAGATTTTGTTGTTGGAACATCAGCTAAGCCTATTGCGGTTGATAAGGGAAAGATTGAGATGGAAGGTGCATTTTTGATTCAGAATATACCGATTAGGATACCTTTTGATGCCAGTGCATCACATTCATTTATATCCTAGTGTTTGTTTGATATGTTATGCTTATAACCCATATACCTAGTTACTTCCTTAGGGGTTGCGAATCCAATAGGAGGGTATGCAACTTTGGGGATAAGATGCGATCAGTTTGAACTTGAATTGTTAGGTCATAAGTCTGCATGTAGTTTGTATGTGTACAATTTCATAGATTTTGGAATCATTTTGGATATGGATTGGTTGAGAAGGTATGAGGCATGGATATTCTGCCAGGATGGGGAGATATCTTTGGGATGCCCGGATAGTCATAACCGAATTATATTCTCAGAAGACAATTTTGACCGGAGTAGTTGTGCTTTGTTAAGTGCTATGGAAATGGGTGAAGAGTTTAATCAGGTTCGAATTGCAAGAGAGTTTGCCGATGTCTTTGAGCTAGTCACAGGACTACAACCGAAATGAGTTATTGAGGTTCGGATAGATCTTGTGCCAAAAGCTGAACCTGTGTGTAGACCACCTAGCAGGATGACACCGACGTAGATGAAGGAATTGAAGATGCAGATAGTGGATGTAGAAGGAAGGAATTTTTTTAGACCAATCAGTTCGCCTTAGGGAGCGGCCACGGTATTCGTGAAGAAACCAGATGGGTCGTTGAGAATGTGTATCAACCATCGTAAGCTGAACGAAAGGACGATAAAGAATAAGTATCCTTTGCCGAGAATTGATGATCTGTTTGATCAGTTGAGTGGAGCCAAGGTGTTCTCTCAGTTGGATTTCGCGATGGGGTTCCATCAGTTAATGTAGCAGAGGACAATATTCCTTTGATTGCATTTCAGACTAGATATAGTTCGTATTGAGTGGTTAGTGATACCATTCAGGTTGACGAATGCACCAGCTTTCTTTGTGGATTTGATGAATTGAGTCTTCCTAGAGTATTTGGGTAGATTCATGTTGGTGTTTATAGATGACATTTTGGTGTGATCTAAGGATGAGAAGGAGCATGAAGATCATCTTAGAGTTGTGTTAGAGGCGCCGAGGCAGAATCAGCTAAAGGTGAAGTTTTTCAAGTGGCATTTTGGGAAGAAGGAGGTTAAATTTCTTGGTCATGTGGTTTCAGAGAAGGGATTCTCAGTCGATCCAGATAAGTTCGAAGCTATGAACAATTGGAAGAGATCAAAGATGGTGACCGAGATTAGAATTTTTCTTGGAGTTGCTGGCTATTACCGGATATTCATCAAGGATTTCTCACGGATAACAATGCCTTTAACTAAGCTTACCAGGAAGGAAGTGAAGTTTGTTTGGTTCGACAAATGTGAGGAAACATTGCTTAAGTTAAAGCTTTTTTTCAATGCTCTAGTGTTAGTAGTTCCAGATGGCAACCAAGGGTTGGTAGTATACGCAGATGCGTGTAGGATTACATTGAGAACAGTGTTGATGTAGAAGGGTAAAATCATTGCTTACGCATCTAGGCAGCTTAAACCGCACGAAGCAAGATACCCAGCTCATGATTTGGAGTCGGCAACAGTGATTTTTTCCTTGAAGGTTTGGAGGCATTATCTCTTGGGGAGAGATTTGAGTTGTATACCGATCATAAGTCTTTAAGATATCCATTCTCTTTGAAAGAGTTGAATATGAGGCAGAAGAGGTAGCTGGAGTATTTGGTTGCTTATGATTTTGGTATAGAGTATACCCTAGCGAAAGGTAATAAAGTAGCATATGCTCTCAGCAGAAGACATCAGAATATAGTGTTGCCTATGTTGGCAAAGTGGAAAGATCTAGAAGCTTTGGCCAGTTGTTGTGTGCAGTTAAGATTGACTACTAGTTCTAGTCAGAATATTTCCATGTTATCATGTTTAGAAGTTCGACCGGTGTTGATCGAGAGAATTGCTTCTAAGCTGAAGGAGGATCCATTGTTAGCTGAGAGAATCAGAAGGATTGAGGTTGGAACTGAGGTCTATGATTTGAAAGATTTTAGTCTTGACCAGAGAGGACGGTTGAGAAAGAAGGGACGTTATGTGTTCCAAATATGAAGAACTTGAGCAGAGAAGTTCTTGAGGAATGTCATCGATCTAAGTTTACGATTCATTCTAGAGGGAACAAGATGTATCCTGGTATGAAGAGGTGCTTCTATTAGGAAGGCATGAAGAGGGATGTTGGCTTGTGGATTAGGTAGTGTAAGTTGTCAACAAGTGAAGGCCGAACATCAGAAGCCGAGTGGGTTACTTTAGCCTCCAAACATTCCTGTTTGGAAGTGAGATTCGATATCTCTAGATTTTATAAATGGGTTACCAAGGTCAAAGAGAGGAAATGAAATCATATGGGTTATTGTGGACAGGTTGACCAAGAATGCCCATTTCATTCCAGTAAAGTCGATCAGGACAACACCAGTTTTGGCGAAGTTGTTCATGAAGAACATAGTAAGACTTTATGGAGTTTCTAGTACCATAGTCAGCGACAAAGATGCTTTATTCACTAGTGAATTCTAGAAGAGTCTATAGGATGTGTTACTGAGATCAAGATGAGTACCGCATACCACCCACATACGGATGGGCAGACAGAGATAGTCAATAAGGTGCTTGAAGATTTGTTGAGAGCTTGTGTGTTGAACTTTGGTGGATCTTGGGAAGATCACTTGCATTTGGTTGAGTTTTTCTATAATAATGTTACCAGACTAGTATAGGAATGGCGCCTTTTTAAGTTTTTTATGGAAGGCCATGCAAATCCCCTACATGTTGGTAAGAGACTGGAGTGAGATTGGTCTTAGGTCCAGATTTGGTAAAGGAGGCGTCAGAGAAGATTGAGTTAATCCGAGAACGGATAAAGGAAGCTCAATCTAGGTAGAAGAGTTACGCAGATAAGAGGCATAAAGACCTAGAGTTCTCAGTGGGAGATAGGGTTTTCATTAAGGTATCATCAATGCAGGGCGTGTGGTACGATTTGGGAAATCGAAAAAGTTAGCCCCGAGATATGTTGGTCCATTCCAGATTATAGAGGATTGGAAAGCTCGCACACAGAGTAGAGTTTCCGAGCAATATGGCAGGTGTCATAATGTATTTCATGTGTCTCATCTTCGCAAGTATGTGCATAATCTAGAGGCCACCATTCCTCAGACAGAATTGAAGGACTTGGTAGTGGAGCCTGATTTGACTTTTGTTAGAAATCCAGTTCGGGTTATTGCGAGAGATGAGAGGAGATCGAGTAACAAGATAGTCAAGTTGGTGAAAGTTAAGTGGAGAAACAACGAGAATGACTGTATTTGGGAGACAGAGGACAGGATTCGAGATACTTATCCTGATCTGCTTTGAGGGGATGTCTATATTTTTATATGGATATTTCCTAATCAGGTAGACTAGTATCGTTGTTAAGAATCGCTACAGATGATTACTATATTTAGTATTTAGTCCTTACTGAATTTTGCGGACGAAATTCTTTAAGGAAGGGAGCCTGTAACACCCCTAATTTTTTATTACATTATTCAGGAGATTTAATTAGATAAACTAAATAGTTATACTTTGAAATGTAAGTGATAAGGTAATTGAGATTTGAATTAATTAAATAAGGGTCGTGCCTAATGAACTAACAAATGGGCCTAAGAATGGGTTTTGGGTTAATTAAATCACATAAGGGTATATTAGGAATTGCCGCCCCTAGCTTCCACCTTTATATATTTTCGTTCCCACCTTCGTACTTCTCATTCACGTCATTTTAAAATCTATAACAAAAGATAGAGGAAATTACCATCCATTAAGAGATCAAGAGGAAATCAAATTAAAGTCAGAAAATCAAGCTTATGGGAAATCGATCTCAATCCAATCTCCTTATCTAGAGTAAGGTGAATAATAATTTCATCTCTATTTTGTTTTAAATCATATCTTTTCGGATTAAAGGGATAAATTTGTTTTTATGATATATTGAATGATGATATGCTTGATTCATGATTTATTTGATTTAAACAAGATTGTTTAAAGGAGTTTTATATGGTTTTAGGTCAAAACCGAGATTAAATGATGTTTAAATGCTATGGGAAAATTTTATGTTATGAGAAACATGATTTTGGAGTTGGGTTTCAATTTTGAGAAGTTTCCAAGCTATGGAAAGATTAATATGAATTTTTGAAGGAAAATAAGATTATTTGGGTTTATAATTTATTTTGAAAAATATATTGAGAATTTGGGTTTGGAATTTTGATATGTTAAATAACATGATTAAAGTAAATTTCTGAAATATTTGGGGATTTTTCCAAAGTGATTTGCTATGCAAATTAAATTATTTTAGAAGAGGGACTTCTTTGCAAAAATTGGAAGGGCTTATTTGATTAACTTAACCATGATTTAGATCTGGATTAGCGGCAGTTATTTTGAAAAAGAATTTGAAAAGGTTAAGGTAACCAATCTGGTGTTGACACGTGGCAGGTTAGTTAAAAAAAAGTTTGCTTAAACAATAATTAAACTTGGTTTGCTCAAAAAAATGATTCTGCCTACTTAGGAAAGCTCCATTCGACACAGTAGCTTCCGCCTTCACCCTTGTTGAAACCAACTACGCCGATACCAATGCACAAGATATCACTATAATGGCACGCAGTGGATTGGAGATATGCGGAAGGTAAGGTGTCGAATGCATAGCTTCCGAAGGGTTCAAAACCTTGGTTTTCTTTTAAAATGAAAAGCGCTTTCCTTTGTTTTGTTTTAAGCCTTCGACAGTGTCGAACCATTTGGTTTCGAAAGAGGATTTAAAGAGGTTTCGAAAGGGTTACCATTAACTTATAACTGCTTTCGATTGGGTTCCATACTTAAGAAGGATGTTTTCTAAAGAAGGGGTTTCGACCTAGTCTAGACCCTGCTATCATTTTATAGCCTTTCGATGGTATTGAAGATATTTATGCTATTGGAAGGTATTTTGTTTTGTCAAGTTTGAGCCACTTCCTAGAGCTTTCGAAAGGGGTTAGGGGTTTCAAAGGTGATGGTTTCGAAAGGGATTTCGACTCCAACCTTCCAATGTTTTACCCATATGTTTTATGCTTTCGAAAGGGATGGTAATGTCACCATCATGTTTCCCTAAAGTTTTATAATAAAGGATGGTTTCGAAACAGATGCTTTCGCCTATATTCACTTTGACCCAAATAATGTTTTAAGTGTAAACTCAATGCTTTCGAAAGGGGCACTTTCAATGGTTTCGGAAGGGTTACTTCCATAAGTGTCGAAAGGGGTACTTTCAACTGGTTTTAAAGCTAAGCTTCTAAAATTAAAAGCTAATGTATTCGAAAGGTAGTTTTTAAAGCATTGTAAGGCAGGATCCTAATGTTATGAAGAAGGATATTTAAGGCTTTCGAAGGAGGCTATCCTATGAAGTCAAAAGCTAAGTTTCGAAGGTATCGAAAGGTTTTATGACCCAAAATCTGTTTTTAAAGGAAAAACTCATGGCAATATTAAAGGAGTTTTTATAATGGTTTTGAAAAGAAGCTATATTTGATAAAGTAATTGGTTAAAGAGATTAACCATGTTTTATATTAAACCCGCAGGAGTGGTACTGCTATTTTGTTATGTTGCTTCTTCTAATATGATTAT
The DNA here is from genome assembly GCA_030765085.1 of Allium cepa. Taxonomy (NCBI): domain Eukaryota; kingdom Viridiplantae; phylum Streptophyta; class Magnoliopsida; order Asparagales; family Amaryllidaceae; genus Allium; species Allium cepa. The sequence goes on from CM060941.1 coordinate 564,628,529, forward strand.
ATTCACTTTATAATGGACCCATAACTGAATTTTGGGAAGAAAGGATAGAGAACCAGTTAGGTTAACTCAGTACTGAATATAAGTTGAATAAACTCCTGAATGAGTAGAATTGCATCAAATAGGCCAGGAAGACCATAATATAGGATGTTAAAATATAAAGGAAAGATATTAGTAGGGTCCGATAGGTTTACAGTAAGCCTATGAAAACTGTATGACATTGGCAGGGGCCAACAGGTTCACAGTTAGCCCATGAAAACTATGTATAAAGAAAGATGTCAGATAGACAGGTTTGCAATTATCCCCTGAAAACTATGTGTAAAGAAAGATGTCAAACAGACATGTTCATAGTAAGCCCGTGAAAACTATGATTGGATATTGGCAGGGCCAGTAGGTTTGTAGTTAGCCCATGAAAATTATATCCGAATGAAATATTGACAGATTTCAATAGGTTCCTAGTCAACCCATGAAAACTAAGGTAAGAAGAAAGGATATCGGGGTTACCAATAGGTTTCCAGTCAACCCATGAAAACTAGGATAAGAGCAATATTGGAGTTACCAATAGGCTCATAGCGATCCAATGCAAACTATGTAATTAGACAGGGAGTTTATAAATGTTTAACCGATTATTAGTCAGCCCATGAAAAACAATAGGTTAATAGTAATCCTAGAAACAATAACTGAGACAGATAGTCTAGATTGAATGGATATAGGTAATCCAAAATTAATTCAATTGTTTTTGCATATCATCATATTATACTGTTTTGAATTGTTTTAACCACTGTGGATGTTGTAGCACAATATATGGTTTTATAAAGGTTTTGAGATACCAGTGAGGGAAAACCCATTCCGCTAAGCGGTGTGGTCTCACTAGATATCTAAATAATTTAAGATAGTAGATTATTATTCAATATCAAGCTTTATGTCCGACTTGAAGTTTATGTTTTCTCCTTAAACTCTCGAGTACTCAATCGATTTGGAGTAGTTTGAGAGTTGAGGTTTTCAGGTGCCGCTAAGACGAACATGCTTCCGGAGATGCGCAGGAGGCATGATAGCTATTTAGAGTTCTCTTTTCTTTTGATTCATCTATGTTGATTGTAAAGGCAAAGTTGTTATATTGCTTGTATATACTTTGATATCCCAAGGTGCATCTTTATATGTCGCTATGGGCGTATGTTGGTAATAAATATATTTTCTCTGAACTTGATTTGCAAATTTAGGATTATGTAATGAATTGAAAATATTTTGGAATTGAATGTGAATTGGTTTGAAGTTTAAATTATTTTCCATATTCATGTATTTCTGTGTATCAATGAATCCAACACCCCTGTATTTAGTCGAGGATTAATAACTATGGATGACTGCAGCATCCGTAGCCGTTAGTTTTAGGCCTCCAAGTAGGGGAATGTTACACTTTTAAGTACTATTGGAGCTCTTATCCAACATACTCACCTCCTCGATTAGATTGAAGTATTTTAATTTTACAGTATGTCTAATTTTCAATCTTCTCCTTATACTCTTTAAATTTCTCGCCAACATCAAATTTATTCTTCATAGGATATACATATCCTAGTCTCGATAAAAAATCAGTCAAATTCACAAAGTAAGTTGAATTATCTTTAGTCATTATAGCATCAAGCTATATTCGTCGGTACGTATGAGATCCAGAAGTTCATCAACTCTTTTATTACTCTTACTAAAGGGATGCTTGGTCATTTCCCCATTGATATATGACTTGGAAGTTTCATATGATTCATAATCAAATGATGGTAGAAAACCTTCAGTTTGTACAATCTTTTGTCTCTAATTTGACTTAGCCTACAATGCCATAGGCAACCATTATAAATTTCAATAGAAAATTTATCAACATCACATATATTATTAAAATTAAATAAATGCCATTATCTAAAACCATTGCAAATTATTTCCATCAAACAAAATAATCATAATAAAGTCTTTACAATGAAAATAAAAATCTGCCTCAGTTAATCTACAAATAGATATAATACCGCAAATAATTTTTTTTAACATAATAACAATTATTCGAAACTAAATCAAATCATTTGGCAAAGTCAATCAATAGTCTCCAACTGCATTTGCATCTACTCGAGATCCATCAATAGCTTGAAGCCTCATTTCACTCTTTACCACATGCCATCTACCGATAAATCCCTATAACAAATTACAGAAATGAGTCCTAGATTTAATATCAAAAACCCAACATAACTTATTGATTGCAAAAATTTTGAATCCTACATGTACCTCTAGGAGCGGAAGAAACATTTTCTTTCTTTTCTTCGACCATCTTCATATAGTCTAGACATTCGGACTTTTAATGCCTTTTCTTGTGACAATGATGATATTCACTTATATCAGTTGGAGCATATTTCATGCTCTTCTTGTTACCATGCTTGCATTTTTTAAATCTTTCAAAGACGATGTCTTTCTCTTTATAGATAAGACCGTGTTTTAATCCTTGAATGATCCATCAATTGACCTCAACATATTGAGTATCTCGACAAGGCTAACATTCAACCGGTTCATATTATATTTTAATATAAATAGCTCAAACTACGTAGTCAGTGAGCTTAAGATCAAATCCACTTGGAAATCATTGCTTATTTTAACATCAAGCTTTAAACGTTTATCGATATGGCCTTTCATTTGCAAAATGAAATCTTTGGTGCGACCGCCCTTACTCATCTTCGAGAACAACTTCTTAGTAATCTTGCACCGATGGGAAGAGATTGCTCCCCGAACAAAGCTTTGAGGCTTTCAGAGATTTTGTGGACAGACATATTTTCGTGTGGCCTCTGCAACGGTTTTTCTAATGGAGACAGCAAGAAAACTTGAAGGATTTTGTAATCAGCTACCTAAGTTTTGTAAGCTTTTGCTTTCTCAAGGTTAGGATCTTCATTCGGTTTTTCTCTTAAAGGTTAGGCGATAGATGACCATAAATGCTCATATGTGAGTGCCATTTTAGTTGCTCTTAACAAGTCAGTATAGTTTGGTCCGGTGAGCTTATCATTTTCCGAAACTACTCTTTGTTTGGTCATTTTATTGCAAAATTTAATTTAAGTAGATTAGGACAATTTATACGAAGCATATGTTCTTGAATTATTGATAGGTTGAGTGTTACATTTCATTTACCTAATAAGCTTCTACTAGACTTTAATGTTTCTTAAAACCCTAAGAGAAAATGTAGAAATATTTTGATTTTTCTTGTGGGTTTTAGGACTCGCTTGCTTTGGGATTTTGACCTTGAGGATGTTTAACAAACCATAAGCCAACATGCGATGGATAACACCTTATTAGTTGTATTATATATAATGCAACGACCCAGAATTTTACCGTTTTAATTTCTGAAATATTTAATTTATTTAAATATTCGATAAATGGTTTTTATTAGTTTAATAGCCTTTTCAAATTTATAATTAATAATAGAAAATTCAATTTTTAATTTTATTTTACAAAATAAGTAGTTCGCTGAAAACTAGAAATGCGATCGAAATGCAATTTTCAGATTTTCAATTTTTATTGAACAGCAAGTTATTATAATGTAATATTTTGTTTGGTTTTAAAAAAACTTTTTAAATGTAAAATACTTTTATTTTAAACGTATAAGAAAATTAATATTAATAATTAAAATATATTTAAATTTAAGATCTAAAACTTGAGTAGGATAAGATGGATGTGAAAAAAGGAATGATGGCTTGATTGTGGAAACTATCTCAAGGGGATTAGCTCAATATCCTTCATATTATTAAAAAGGACATGTATTACCTAATTGCATAACATGTTTTCTCATGTTGGTATGTAACAACCCTTAAATTTTTAATAGTTTTATTATTTTAATAACGTATTTAATTGAATTTTTGAGAAATTTTAAATAATAATATTTTGAAATAAAAATTTGATATTAGGATTACGTCTAATTAAATATAGCAAATAGTAAATTTTCAATTAATTATATGGAAGTTTATTTTATTGTGTAATTCATTTTCAATCCAAATCAGTTAATAATTGATGAAAATAAAAAAAATTCAAACCTGAATATTTTTATACAATAAATTTGTAAACCATCTTTTGAGTGAGACGTCATCTCCCTTTTCATCAAAATTGGATTGCTATTACTCCATTATCTTATTTTCGACAAAATAACAGCATTTTTTATATTGGATTATCGAATGTTGATCGGATGATCCTGCTACTGATATCTGTATATCATTTTTATCGTCTCGTCATGCTGATCTCCGCAGTATATTTCTTTCTGTATTTTGAGGACCGGTACATGATGGAAGCGATAATAACAGTCCATTGTAACGGAACCAATTGTGGCTTTACACTTCCATTTGCTTTTCAAATCTAAACATGCAGCCCAACGCAATTTGATAAATTGCTAAGTGTGTTACATGAAATTGATAGCTGCATCCCATCACTTCAATTTATTAATTTATAGGTGTGTTCATTCTGGGACGCTTCGTTTCTTCACTCTTGATTTTTATAACGTTTTATATATATATATATATATATATATATATATATATATATATATATATATAATTTCTTCGTGTAATCTTGCTTGCCCCTCCTCCATATTTTCTTTCCTCCTCTCCTTTTTTTCTTTTCCTTCCCCTTTGCTGTTACATTTCTCTCCCTTGTTTCGTTCATTTTCTCTGTTTTGAAAAGCAATGTAAATTATAAATAGAAAGTTTTGACATCTGCATTTTTCTTCTCCCATCTTCCTCTTCCCTTTTTTTTGCTCAGGCATTATCACTCGACCCTCCCCTTTTCTCTTCCTCCAGCCTATGCTCAGAGCAGCCACCTACCTCCCACTCGCCACCCTCAGCCCATGCCGCTCACCACAGCACAGCCATGGCAGCCAGCATGTGGACCCCACTTCGCCTCTGCCCTGAACTGCACCGAACGGCCTCCATCTTGGCCTAGAAAGCATCGATCACCTGACAAACTCCACATGCCAACCTCCCTTGCACACTTTTCCGTCGGCGTACAACATAGCATCAAACCTTCCTCTTTATGGTATCATGTGTACGTTTTATACATTATATCATATTATATTGTGTTATATATATACTTTCATGCATCTACATTGGAAGACAGCCAAGCCTCCTCCTTTGGATGTATTATATATACAATATTTTATTTTATTATTTTATATATTATATTACATTTTATTTTACGGTGAATTATATTATAAGTTGTGCTGTTGTGTTCATATACGTGATGAAGGAAAAGGTTATACAATATATGTTATATGCTCTTTTAAATAGATATAATTTTGTTTGTATAACAGCTTAAACTTTGATATTTGGTCGGTATATATATTATACATACTTTATATTATAAAAGAAGTTAAAGTGTATATATATTACCTTAGTTTCAATTCTACATTGTAGCTTTTATATGATTTTTAACAAAGCTGGTTTTAAAAGACAATGTATATATGTTAGTTTTGAGATCTATATATAGTATATTCTTTCCCTTGGTAGGCGTATTTGTGATCTAAACTTTGATATTTGGTCTGCGGCATTTCTATTTTATTAGCTAGTCTTAAACTTATATACTAATGTCTGCATATATATTTATTTATATATAGGCTCGGTCGGGTTTTGCATCTATTTGTTTTGTTTGTTTTGTATTGCTTTAAATTATAATATATTATTTTATACTACATAGTATTATATATCATAAGGAAGTATTTATAAGGAAGTCTTATATATACTATATATGTTCCGTTTCTGTGTATGTATATTTTACTTCAGGTTTATACAAGTTATAAATTTTGTTTGGGTTAAGTTGCATACGTATATAATAACGTATAAAGTAATTTGCATATAGATATAGATATATCTATTCTATAGTATATATATCAAGTTGTTCTCAAAATATAGGTTGTATCAGTGGTCTGTTAGTATAGAAAGTTATAAGGTATATTCACCTTACCGACTACTTTAGTCAAGAGAATAGAAAATTTTAAGTATAGTTAAAGTTATTTATATCTAAGTATACAGTTTATATAAGCTGTATGTGTTGTTATAAATTTTTTTTTTACTATATATATGCTGTTAAGTGTTTATAGTATCAAAGTTGTATTCTGTTGTGTATAAGCTTATATAAAAAAATTATAACCTGTTTTGTATTTTATATAAGTTCTGCTGGAGATTTCTTCTTTACTCTTTATATGTAAGTTATATATAGTGGTTGGTTTTGCTGCAAAGCAAAGAACTGTATACCGTGGTTTGGTTTTGAATTTTATAGATGGAGACTTTGTGTTTGGATTGAGTATTTATTTGAAATTTTGTGTAAATTGACCTTTGAATATATACATTGATATTTTCATGTAACACATACAATATATGTGTGTATTTTGCATTTTATTAAGTATATATATTATATAGATATGTTGTTTTATTTATATGTTTTATTTAAACCAATGATTTTGAAGTATATATATTTAATTTAATATGTGTTTAAATTAATATTGGTGTGAAAATAAATATATATAAATATTTTCCATTTCTATCAAACTGATCTGATCTGTTTTCATCAATTCTTGTTATCAGCTCAGTTGTTCGTCGAATTCGTGCCAATTTCGTCTTGCTTTGGAAATCGTCATTTGGATCGGTTATTTCGCAATTCAAATCGTAGCCTGTTATGTTATCTATCTCCTCTCTAGCTTTGAAAGGTGAGCAATCACTCATGATTAACGTTCTTATATTTATTAAATTTGATTTCAATTAAAACGACAATTGAAATATGTTGTTGTTAGTTATTTAGATTGTTATACATATGTTATTATCTATATCTGTTCACCTACGGGATATGACACCATATCCTGTTGTTTATATTTTATTTTATTGTTATAAATGTTATATGCATGTTGTTGATATATTAAATTATTATCATATCTGTTCTCACTCTGCAACTTCTTTGTTAGTTTAGGATTCCCTATGGGTCGAAATGATACATACCCGAACGATCTGTAGAATATGAGAAAATCGTTATGGGTTGAAATGATAAACCCAAGCGATTTTCATTGAATTGAATTTGGTATTGCGGGTTGAAATGATATATAACCGTACATATTTAAATTTCGGATTGAAATGATAAATATCTGTATCAGTTGACCATAGGATAGAAAATTTTATATACTGACACCGGTGGTCTATATATAAGTATTTTGAAATAATTTCTAGGGTTTTGGAAAGAAATATATGGTTTTAATAAATATTGATTCTTAGATATTTATATATAAATGTTATTTTATTTATAGATTTAATAATAATATTTAATTTAAGTAAGATTGATTTAATTAATATATAATATGTTTAAGTATTAATTAAAATTTATATTTCAAAAACAATTTTTTGTAATAATTTGAATAAGTTAAGATCGGGAAGAAAAATTGAATTTATTTGGAATTGTATTTAATTAATTATTTTATTTAATTAAATCGATTTGAAACTATTGAATTTGAAATTTAAAGATATGGTTTTTAAATTGATTTTGATCTAAGTAATTTAATGCATATTTCACGTTTAAATAAATTGAAGGAAACATATAGTAAAATGTAATTTAAGGTTATATAAATGAGATTGAATTATTAAGTGAATATTTCAAGACTAAATAATAATGAAGTTAAATCAAGATCTATATGAAATTGTTAAATTAAGTTTCGAAAATGTTGAACATTTAAAACTTTGAAATATATAGAAATTTAAATGGTTTATTTTGCGGTTCAATTCTATTTTTGAAATCGATGTAATTTGAAATGATTTCTTGAGAAACTGAATTGAATCGAAGTTGAAGAATTGTGAATGAATTAAATTGGAATTTTGGAATTCGAGTTGATTTGAATCGATTTGTGAAATTTGAGGAAATTATAAATATTTTACTTTATAAATTATTTAATATATACGCACTATTTTGGATATAAAACTATTTTTAATATAAACTATTTAATATACTAATTATTTTAATATAAACTATTTTGAAAGTGTTTTGGTTTGAAAGTGTTGTAACTTTGAAAGTGCTATAATTTGGAAATAGATATATTTGAAATGGAAATGATATTTTGGTTTTGAAGTATAAATTATTTTTAAATGACCACGATGTCATAATAACGTTTGGTCCCACGAATCCTTAGAGGATGGTTATCCCAAACATCATTTAAGTTACTTGTATTTTAGTTGATATTTCACTTAAGTTGGATTTATTGATATAAGAATGTTAATCCTGACTCGAGTGTTTTGTGTTTTTCTTTATGCTCGTGTCAGACTGAGTGACACAACATTTGAGACTCGCCTTTGGAGTTTGAAGCTTCACTTGGAGATCCAACTATCGATTCAGCTTTCAGCTTTTCCAGTTGATTTGTTCAGAGATGTCATCTATTTATATTCGAGACTTCAGCGTATTTGAGACATTCTGCTGCATTTTATTTCTAGCTCTGATGTTTATATAGTAGCTTCATAAACTACTATTTATCTATTCCGCTGCATTATTATTATATTACTCTGTGTCTGTGATTCTGTGATTGATTTATTTACTGTATATGCTGAGTTTTTGCTAAATATAAATTAACAATCTGATATTTTGAGCAATTCAAGTCCGACATGTGCGGGTGCGAATGGTTGAAAATACCGGGCCGTTACATGGTACCTCGATAGAATTTGACAAGATGATTTCTTGGAAGGTTTATATTACTTGTAATCTTGGGTTAACTTGGACATGAGATAATGGTTGTTTATAAAATTGGCATTTTCAACACTTCGGAAAAAAAGTGAGATTTCTCTTTTTATCGCTTTCCAAATTTCTTTCCTTCTCTCCTCTTTTCATTTTCCAGTAAAAAGCTAATAGTTGATAGCTTCTAAAAATTAAAATCAATTTTTATACTCAATTAAAAATTATGAAACAAGCTTGGGTGAACTTCTCTTGGGATGCTTTTCAATTTGGTTATGGTTTTAAGTAATTCGACCTATGCAGTTAATGTCCCGCTATTACCCCGCTATAACCCCTCCATATCTCATAGCGTCTACCACTACAATTTTTCCATAAAGCCCCAAATATAGCTTTCCCCTTTAAGCCCTGCTACTTTCGCTATATCCCATTATTCCCGCTATTTCCGATATGTAATCTTTAAAAGAAATGAATTGAAAAATGAAAATTTGTACACTATAAAAATTATAAAATTTATCTATTTAATTGAATTTTTAATATTTTCAGTAATGAAAATACTCTAATATTCTGCTAATTTCAATTATGTTATATAATAGTTCTACGTTTATTTACAATATATTCACACATTTTTTTATTTAATATTATTTATTTATAAATTATAATTCAATTGAATGTTAAGTTTTCATTTAATTATCATTTATATATTTGAAAAAACATTAAGTATGAGTTTTATATGCTATTTTAGAGTCATCCGCTATATCCCGTTATATCATTGTTGTATCCCCGCTATGACTTTTTACACCTCTGCCATATTGAATCTGCCGAGCGCTTTAACTATATAGGGTTCGACATATTTTGAGAAGCTCAAATTTGCCAAAATCTTTGAGGAAAACCAGGGTTTGGATTTTGAAGCGGTTCAAGTGACATGGGGCAAATCGGAGCATGGTCCGGTGATCATGGTGGAGAATGGTAGCTAGTAGCGGAGTTTGGGGAGGCACGACTGCTAGAGTTAATTCACAACCTAGAAGGTCATGTCCAAGTGGAGCCTGGTCGCATTTCAATTTAGGGGTGTGGAGGTTGTGGTGAGTTGCAGGTGGTGGAGATTGCAGTTTGGCAGGGTCGGATAGTCGTCTCGGTGGGTGGTTGGTTGTGCATGTGCACAACTTTTGGTTCCCATTTTTGAAGGAGAATGCGAGGGAGAAGAAGATGCTACAAGAGATGGATGCAATGCTGCTTGTTGGGCCAAGCCCGTGTGCTTTTGGTGAGAAATTTGCTTTTATATTATTAAAATTTTGAATATATTAAGTGTGCTAAGCTAAAAGTGTGATAACTTGCTCACATGACATCCGTTTTACACACGGATTTTTGTATTGACGCGTACAATGTTGTTGTGTAATTTGTTTGTTGATTTGGGATGTTTACAAATTATGACATATTAATAGGGATAGAATTTAATTACGTTATTTTTAATAGTAACATCATTAAATTATTATTCCTTAATCGGTTATATTTATTTGGCCAAATAAAATATTGTTAAATTAAATTGGATTGAATAGATTATTAAGGACATCTACTGAGTAGAATAAATTTCTATTCTACACTTGCTAAGAAAATGGGTAATTAATTAATATATTAATTTATTTAAAGGATGAGGGTTTATAGAAGATGAACTAATTATTGATTGTTAATTGTTGAGTGCCAGAAGCTTGGTAGCCTGGTCGTATTGAATATGATAGTGACAAATGAACCCCTTTGAGATATGAAACCAAATGGTAGCTTGTTTAAGGACTATTGTGATCGCTAAGCCTCAAAACGCATAATGTCTTAAGCTTATCTTAATTGAAATTATTTAAAGGTAATTTTATTTTATTTAATAATGTTTAAAGTTAGCTATTATTTTACTAATTATATTTTAGTGTTAATTATATTTAATTAAAGATGTTTTAAGTTTGTTAAATTATTTTAATTAATGAGATTTAGGTAAATTAATTATATTATTGATGTTGTTTGAAGTTAATTAATTATTTATGTAATATGTTTTAAGATTAATTAGTTATTCTATTGAAATGTTTTAGTTGATTAATTATTTTAATAAAAAGGTTTAGGGTTAATTAATTACATTTATCAAAGTAGTTTAAGTTAATTACTTAATTAATGAGGTTTAAGACGATTATTTTGATCTATGAGGTTAAAGTTGATTAATTAATTATTTACTAATAATATTTTAGTTAACTAATGGTATTTAAAGATAATTAATCATTGTAGTTAATGATTTTTAAGCTAACTAAATGGTTTAATTATTGTGTTTAAGTTAATACAGTGGTTTATTAAAAGTGTTTATAAATAATATTTTATAAATAAAGGAGATGATTTATAAAGTATACTTTATAAATATAATGGAAAGAATTTATAAAAGATATTTTATAACAATGTAAATGGAGTTTAAATGCTATTTAATCATAAACAAGTTTAAAGGTTAGAGTCCATATAGTGATAGTCGCTATGGATGTAGTTTTGAAACTCTATTATTTCTTTACATTGGAAAAAATTATCTACTTTAGACATTTGTAAACTCCTTCCAAGTACGATTTAGAAAGTTATAAAATTAATTTAAGAAGGGTTTGGAATTATTAATATATGTTAATAACTATTTAGTAATTGTTCTAAAGAATTGTTTCAGATAATAGAAAGGAGTTTGTAAATATTAAGGAGGTGTGTGAAAAGGATTTTATTTAAAGGATTTGGGTTTATAGCAAGTAACGTTTTAAATGGCTTTTGTTTTGCTGACCATTTAATATGATTTTGAAATAGGAAATCTTTCATAACTGGTTTGCAAATGTACTTATGTCGTTGAGATAAGTATATGGTTATATTTTCTAAGTATTGAAAATATAGTTTTTCGTGATTATACTTATTCCGTTGAGATACGTATATGGAAATGGTTTTCAAGTATTTACAAAGTGTTTTAGTTAAGAAAAAATATTAATTAAAGTGGTTTAGTGGTTGTTTATGAGCTTAGTCAAGTTTGGTTTCTTATTAAATTAAATCCGTGATTGATTATTGTTTATTTGATAGTTAAATAATCGACTATCAGATCTTGGTCAAAATACAACTTCGGAAATATCAAGAGAAAACATATAAGTTATATGGCACAGTCATCTTCAGTAATTATGTATTATGCGTATAAATCTCATTATATTCTCCTAGGACAAATGATAAGGAGATCCATCCCTTAAATGGTTAGAGGGTGATCTCCGCTCTTAGCTTGCTTGTTTATTTATGAAAGAACCAAGCTGAGTTAACCAGAAACTATCAAATGTTGTTTCGAAGAGGCCGGGATTGGATACGTATAAATTATCCGAAAACCACTTTGATCCAACTTAAACATTTCGAAGGAAGATATCTTAAAGACTATGGAATCGAAGATGAAGCTTTTGAAGTGCAAGGACTACTTGCTACTAATCCTATGGGTGATCCCAAAATAAATGTAGTAGAAGTAGTGCCTTCGATTTTGTTTAGTCTCAGAACAAACCTGTATGGATGAATGCTGACATTGCATTTTTGTCAGGGAGGGCGGTGTTAGCATTCCAAATGGGTTTGTTACTCTAAAAGGTAAACGTAGCCTTTGGCCTCATCAATTAAAATGACTAAGACAGTAGAGATGCAGCAGAGCAATATGGGTCACTCCCACTAGGGTATGAACGTCACCTTTCTAGATCGCTATTATAGATTTGCTGTGCATGAGCTCTCAAGGGAAAAGGTTGGAAAACAACATGGGTGATGACATATTTGACATTATCCAATAAGGGTAGGTCAGTCCTGCATTGGCAGGGGTCGAGGATAGGCCCTAGATACATTTTATCTAGAGGTGTACTATTCGAAAGGTAGTCTATTGTATGAAATCCATTCTCTAGTAAGCGCCATACAGACTTAGTTTTGCCCAATTATGTTGAAATGTGAGATGCAAGCATTTCAGCTATTTCATATATTTATTTTCAATTCTATACATTATTATAATATCACTGGATTTCCTATAGAAATGTTTGGTTATCGTAAGGTAAAAATCTGTCCATGTTTATATACGACGTGGTCTTATAAGATACTTTTTTCTTTAAAGGGTTTTATAAGATATAATAAAATTTCTTATGATTCGAGTTTCTCATGCTGGTTTTACCAGACTGATCCGGGCGTTGTTTTCTTATAATGATCGAGTTAGCCCGAGCATATTTTTTTGGATCAGTTTTGGATGTTTTGGAGCTCAAGAGATGAGCTGGGGGCCCTAGATGTATCTCTCATATATTTTTTATTTTATATCCGCTGCACTGTTTTGTTGTATTTTTTAGCATTTGTAAGGACATGTTGTTATAACTATTTAGCTAATTTAAGATTGTTTACTCTGATTGTATATATATACTTTACCTTGTGTAAAGATCATTTTATATTATAGATTATTAATGGCATTGTGAGATTCTGTTCTGTTTTTTTCTTTCTTTCACTTATAACGACCTATCTTTCGGACGACTAAATAATCAGCACATGAATACCGAGAATGTATTAAGTGTTGTCTTTAGTAGTAAGAAACACATATCATTACATACAACTCCCAATCTGTGGTCTTTGTCCTGTTCTCATCTCGACCTTGAGAATGCTCAACAAATCGAAAGAGATTATTTGCTCGTACCAACCATTTTGCAATGGCCTAAGTATAATGCACATACCTCGTGTAGTCAATATATTAATAGTTCTACACATAACGTCTCTACCTTGAGTTTTCTCAGCAACTAAAGAACATGCAAGTAATCTATTAATATACAAATGGTACATGACAACCTATATATTAAGGGTTCATAATCTTTAACACACACTCTTAGTGAGTTATATCTATTAAGGGAACAATGTATTTTTTATGAAATACCTTAGTGATTCAAGTGTTCGATACATCTGAAATCACAGTATACGTACAGTACGTATGTACTTATTCCATAAACCTAAGTTGAGTATCTTATTGTTCCACTTTTATATATTCATATTATATAAATTGAGTTCACTTATAACTGGTTGTAACTTAATCAAATTATATAATACTAATCAAATCATATTTAATTAATTTACTTTATTAATTTAATTAACAAATTTATTTATTTTAATATTCATAATTTAGTTTTTATTCATCATAAACAATTTAAGATGAAATTAATTATAGCATTTATAATTAAATATACATATATCATAATGTATGCTTGTGCATACATATGTTCATTAATTAACATTTAATTAATTGACAAGCACCTTGTCCCATTGGTTAAGTGATTCGGCTTTGGTGCGAGAGGTTATAAGTTCGAAACTTGCGTAGCGTGATTTGAATGTTTATTGACATGTGATATGGTGTGATAGTGATTTGTTGTATATAAAGTACCATTTCAAAAAAAACAAAAAATAATTAATTAATTATTATTTTTGAATAAGTATTTTATTGAATCAAAATAATTTTAATTAACTATTTTGATAAATTCAAAAATTATTTTAATTTACCTTAAAAAATAAGATAAAATACAAATAAATATATTATAGAGGGAATTGGTCTAAAAGAAAAACTTGAGAACAATGTTAGTCTGAAGGGCATAAGTTTTAAAATTAGTCCGAAGGACGACAGAATGATATATTCATATAACATTACACATATATAATAGTAATTTAATATAGTGTTACACATATACAATACAGAACTTAGTAGTCTTCTAAAATAAAAAAAAAAATAAAAAACATTATCGATAGAATCTATTTTTTTTATTAAAAAAACTCAACCTACAGCCCTGATGAAATCGGAGGGATAGGAGGAGGCCCCTCCTCCCCTCCCTCTCGCCTGGTCCGACCACAGACATGAGGGAGATAAGCCAGTACAGCACAGAGATTTGATGCCCCCAACTAGTTTTCCAAATTTAACAGGGACCCACCTCCACGCCTTGAAATTGGGAGTGGGGTAGGCGGGACTCAAACCCATAACCTGATCACCGGGAAGTAGGTATCTTACCACTGCGCCAGACTTCTTTTAAGAAGATATGGAATAGTATGAAGTTTATGAATGTGTTAATATTGTGATGTTATATATTATAATGAAGTGGAGTTGGATTATGAGTACTTGGTTAGAGAAACACCTTAGTGATAGTTTCTCGGGGTTACCTATTAATTCTCAGACTGCTGAATTGATGGTCTTTGGGATACCAGAGTGTCCTTGGACAACAACTAAAGTTTCTGTTGCTATTTGAAGATGGGTTTTCATAATAACACATATGAGCAACTTGTAAACGTTTCACTTGAAGATAGTCAAACAGAAATAAAAAGTAAAAAGGAAAAAGGAATATGAATGAAATCATAGAGTACAGTTGTATAGCAAAATTAATGTCATTTTACACATGGGTGTATAAAGCGTGGCTTTTAAGGTCCTGTATGCTATAGGGTTCAAATTCAAGAGTAGATGGAACCATAACTAAGAAATGAGTTAGACACAAATCTGCTGAATTGCATAGTTAAGTGGTTATATTTCTATAAAAAATATATCATGTAAATACAAACAAATTACATCACGATCTACTTACTTATATGTAATGTTATATATGCGCAGTGCTATACGAATATAACATTATATATTTATAATGCTATATGAGTATATCATTCTATTGTCCTTCAGACTAAACTTTAAAACTTGTGTTCTTCGAACTAAAATTAATCTCATGTATTTTCCTTTATTTTAGTTCCCTCTATATTATATAATAACATTTATAGTTACACACACAAAGGCATGCGCGCGCACAAGTATGTCAATACACACACATATGTATGTATGTGTGCGTGTGTGTGTTTATTTTAGTGAATTAGTTTAAAATAAAACTTGAGACCGATTTTAGTTTGAAGGGCACAAGTTTTAAAATTTAGTTCATAAATGCTACATTAAGATAACATTAGAAAAACAGAATGGTATACTAAACTATCATCAGACAAATGAAATTATAGATTAAACTAGCATCGGATGAACTACACTATGAACTATAACATGATTCATTTCAGAGTAAAAGATATGTCAAATTACTATAGCATTGCTTATATTAATGCTACGTTCCTTTTCCAAAAAAAAAATAAGTATAATGCTAAAGTTTATATAACATTAGTTTTCATAATTCATATAACATCTGTTTTATCTGAATACCATATTAGTATAACATTCAATGTCCTTCCGATTAAATTTTAAAATTTAATGTAGTGTTTGGTTTAGAAACGAATTTTATGTTTTTGGTTTTTAATACGTATGTTAAATATGAGAAGAGTGAAGGGACGATGGAGGAGATGAAAAAAAGAAAGAGTGGAAGACGGAGGGATAGATGGACGACGGAAGAATGGATCGTTTCTCGTAATTATGTTATTAACCAAAACACGAGAAATGAAAAAAAGTTGTTTTTTATATGGTATTGTATATTAACTTCGTTTTCTAAATTGGCTGTTTTCGAAAAGAGAGATGCTGGCATAGCCGGAATATAGTAAGTCAATATGTGCGAATATTAATCCGATGGAGGAAATTAGCGGGACAGTTTATATTTTACGGCTAAAATAGTTTGTTGCAGAATTCCACATCAGCTCGCGTGAAATGACAAACCATTGTTCGGGCATAGTAGCAAAATTGTCTCGAAAATATACATACGTGGTATGCATTTTTGTATGGAAGAAAAACGAAAACTAAAAATAACAAACCAGCCTATGATGATGAGAGCTATTCCTTTCTTGCACTTTCAACTTCGCTCGTGGCTAAAAAATGTGGAAGACCCGCTTACTCGTTGGGCTGTCGATCCTGATCCAGTAACTAGTTTTTCCGAGTTAAATAAGTAAGCCCGCCTACCCGTTAAGCCCAAACAAGCATTAGTAATCCCCTTCTCTTGTAGCCGAAATAAATTCATCATAAATTCCGCTTCAAGAACTTTTCGTTGTCATAGGCATAAGCTGCAAACGCTCTTTATTAGAATAATGTTTAAAAAAGTGACAGAAGCAAAAGCGTTGCAAAGATTGTCGGGAGCTGATAAGAAGAAGTTGAGGAGAGCTGCAAAAGAGAGATTCCCGAATGCTTCTGATGCTGATATCGATGCTATTCTTCCACCCAAGGTTTCAAAATATTATCTTGCCTGTATCGCAAAATTAGTTTGATATGTGATAGTTGTGGTTGATTGTGTTTATATGTTCTTTTAATAAGAAAAAAAATGTGAAAAAAGAATTAGGATTTTCACTTACTGTTTAAACTTTAGAATATTGGTTAGCATCATTGTTGGGTTTCATTCTTCTTGCTTCTTTTTTTAAATGAATTTGATATTTAAACATTACTAACTACAAATTTAAATAGCAAGCAAAGTTTGTATGGTATTCACATCAGTCAGCATTCTTTCGCGCGTACACACTTGGGACCGTCATCTGAAAATTGCGTAATTTTCAGTGTTTTTTGTGGTGTGAATAGTAATGCTCTTTCTGAAAGGCTTTAAAAGTTTGGATATTTGCACTAATCATTGAGGTCCTTTAAAATATCCAATATTGGGGCAACCTGGCTTATTCCGCTTATTTACTTGAGAACTTTATAAGCAACATTTTCATAATTGTGAGCAATGTTATACAGTAAACTAAAACTTGGATTTTACTTGCCATATGTGCCATATATAGGCTGAAGGTTTTGCTAATTAAGCCTTTTGTTGGCATTGAGTTGTGATGACAGTTTGAAAAACCTAAACCTAACTTCACTTCTAGTTCCTAACCCTTCTCCTTGAGCTTATAAGCTAGTTAGAGGTGGGAAGATATTAAGTTGCAAAGCTTATACTATGCTTCTATGGGAGGAGCTCTCGACTTATTATAATGCAAGGCAGCTAAAACTAAAAAAGATGAGGCAGAATGCTCTAACACCGTTGGGTTCATCCTTGTATTATTGGTTGGCAATCAAGTGACCAGTTTTATAGAGACATATAATGTATATAAGCATCCTTGCAGTTACAAACATTACTTCTGAGGGTCAGTGTTAAGTATTCATCGTATGTATGTGGTTTTTAGGGGATTCGTTTCGTTTTGTTTTTTTTTTGGGGGAGGAGGGGGGGGGGGGGGGGGGGTTGGGATGGGGTGGTGCTTGGCTGGAACTGAAGTTCCCTTTCCCACGTTCATTCTCTATTTGCATCACCTAAACAAAACAACAGGAATTTAATTTTGAAATCAACGGAGGATATTGCAAACTATGTGTCCTTGTCTAACAGTTTTGTTTCAATTTCAGGCCGAGGTAACATTAGCCAAGTATCCAAATCGTGTTTATGTATACGGTATAGAAGGGGAATTTCCTATGCTATTTGATGTTGATGGTAGAGGCACAGAGATATTCCCTACAGGTGCATATCTTACCTTGCTCTTTCTTTGCTATATCACTACTTTGCTGTATGTAGTACATAGTTTTGTCTTGCAGAGTTGTCTTCTATTGTCATGATTATTTACTAGTCAATTTGGTTATATACTTTTAGTAGCATTGTTGTTTCCCTTGTTTTCAAGGGATAGAGGCTTCTACCTCCACGTATGTTGTTTTCATAACACCACCAGTGTGGATTGTCCCAAACTATATTACTGGCATGTTAACCCCCTTGTTATAATTTGTGATTTAAGTTTGATTAAACAAAGGAATACATGTTTATGGACATGTCAGTATTTTTCTGACACCCAATGGATGCAAATCAAACAATTTTTGTGTCAGAGTAATCAGACAGAATAAGTAGAAGTAGTAAAACAGATGAGAAAACTGCAATTACTAAAATATAAAGCACTCATGAATCTCAAATTTTTAGTGTATGCAAAGTTACAAACCCATGCTATTTGTTTGCTTCCCAAAATGCAAAGATACATATGACTCTGTCAGAAATTCAACTTTTGTATTAAATGTCTAATAATCCGTTGCAGAAGGTGACTTGGCCAGTTATTGACGTGAATTTCACCGATGATGGTTCACTAAATCATCAGGACATATATCGTGCCATTAAAACATGTCTTACCTAATTCTACACTCTCACATATTCATGTTATATATCATGTCTGCATAGTATTTTACTCGACTTGTAACCTGAAACTCTCTAATTCATAACCATCCATGCTTATGATATGAAACAATTTACATTTGTGATATAATTCGTTTCTTGCATGTGACAAGTATTGCATTTCATAAACTAATATGATTTCATCACACTTTCATCTCATAACATACAACACAACTTCGACCTTGCAGTTTATGCGCTCTGGAAGGTTCCAGATTTATTACCTGCATTTTTATTGAAGGGATGCGAGGTCTCTCATTTCATTATTGGAGGTGCTGATTTGATGTTTCCTGGAATTAGTATACCTCAAGAGGGCCTGCCATCATTTTTAGCTGGCCAACCATGGTCCGTTAAAGTCCCAGGGAATCCAGCACCCATTGCAGTAAGGATTTATTTTATGATTCAATATTTACAATCACACTAATGTTTGTGAAATCCATACCAGCTTACTAATTTTGACATCTTTGTTAGATATGAGCTTAAGGCCCATTTGCTTTCTTCTTCTTCTTCTACTACTACTTCTTCTTTTAGCGGCAAACAATAACAAAAACTGTTGCAACAGAAGTGTCGTTTGTACAGAAGTAAAGTTAGCGAACAGGCATAAAATTTTATTTCCTCATGGTGATACTAAATCAGCATATAACATAAACTATTCATCTATTTAGATATTATAAGTAAGTATCGCCATTTCCATCAAATCCTGTAACTAGCCAGACGAAATCATCCATATTATAAGGAATTAGTGGTTTACATCCTATTTTCCAATTTTTGATATCTTAAACAAGGAATGCGCAAACTAAGAATTCAGTTATAAAGACAAATCCTTTTTGTTATACTTTATAATTGCCAAATGTGACAAATAATTTGAGATAATCATCAATTTTACAGGTTGGAACCACTACAATGAGCAGTGCAGAAGCACTGAAAGCTGGTCTTCGTGGCAAGGCCCTAAAAATTAATCATTTTTATCGAGATTTATTGTGGTAAGTAATAATCATCAATGCAGAAGGATCTATTATTTAGCTTAATTTCTTTTGAGCAACACTTTTTTTGACATATTTGCAGGGAATCAGTTGAAGGTGGTTATGTTCCAAATGGTGGGTTTTTACAAGATGTTGTGATTGAAGACCCAGCACTAACTTCTGTTTCAGATAACCAACATGATGTCTCTGATGATAGAAATGAGGAAACCGTTGCTGGCACAGAAGCTCACCCAGAAAAAGAAATTGATGCTTCAGTTGATGACAACAAGATTGAAGTCGCTGAAGAACTTGCAGCAGACTTGAGTGATACTAAAATATCTTTGGACGATTTAGATGATAGGAAAGAACGAACTGCACTGACCACTGAAGAAATGGACAGTCTTTTGGATAAATGTCTTTTGCAGGCATTGCACACAACTGTTAAAGATAAAGAGCTTCCAATCCCAGGAAGCACATTATGGTAAAATAGATAATGACTTGCAGAATAGTATCTGAATAGATCGTTTATTATGAGCTAAATTTCTTTAAATCAATATTTTACTTGGATTAATTTCCTTCATATCCACTTTTCAGATCGGTTTCTTTCCTGATAAATTCACTTTATAAAAATAACTATGCTATGATCATTTTATGTTATCAATGCTTGTTCTGCTAGATGAAACTCAAAACATCCTTCGTATTCTATCATTCACTGTTTTATTCACCTAGAGATATGCTTGTTTGCATAACTAGTGCAATCATGCAGGTAAAGTGTCTATAAGTTATCAAGCGTGATATATAATGTGTCATGGGTACTAATTGCAAATTAAGCATAATCTAAACCCTTGGCTGATTTTCATGATTTTTTTTTTTTTTTTTATTTTTTTTTTGTGGGATTCTCCAATTTTAGTTTACATACAGCACTAGTCAATTCTGCCATATATCTATGGGATGCTTTTATTAGATGCACGTTGTTGACATTTTCGTAGCCAAATCGACAAGGGATAATTTTTTCCAGTATAACAGCGACACGTAAATAGTAAGAATATAATTTCACATTCTCATCAAGTTTCAATGTAAATCTTTAACTATCTGAGTGCTGTTCGCTATATCTTCATGTTGATTCAGTTTTAATCAAGCCATTAAGTAAACTAATAGATTTTCAATTTTAGCAGTACGTACAAATTGCATGATTTTGTGCTTCTCATGTGTTATTTGCTGATTATACAATTAAGTTGTTCACAGCGCTAACCATTGGTATGTTTCTGTGATTATAGGTCAAATCATGTATTACCATGCAGACCATCAGGTATCACTTTAGATGTTAAGAAGTCATCACATAAGAAGCTATCAAAATGGTTACAGTCCAAATCTTCAGCAGGGCTGGTAAGAAAGTAATGTTTGCAAAACATAACAAGAAACTACAAACATTTTCATATTATTATTTAATGGTAAAAAAAACAGAAAGGAAATTGGGTTTCCATGTCTACATTAGCACAGATGGCATTGAATTTGTAGAAATGTCATATCAGTATACATTTTAATGTTGTAGACAAACTGAATATTACCTTTCATAAAATCTGTAGATAACTGTGAAGGAAGATAAGCATAAAAAAGAAACAATATTACTCACTGTCAATCGTATTCATCAAGAGTACACTTCCTTCAGACCAGAGAAACGTTCACCAGATAGTACAGATCAAAAGCAGAATCCTTCGTCATCTGGAAATGGTAGCCAGTCAAAAGTGCAGCAAGAAGTACAGCTAGAAGTGGTTGATATGTATAAATCAAGCACGCATGTTAATCCTATATTTGCAGCTGTTGGAGCCGACACTAAAAAATATTACACCGCATCTGAGGCAACTGATATTGTATTCAGGTAAATGTCAAAACCAAGTAAAAGTGCAGTTATGTTTTGTTCAGAGGTAAATATTTATTGCATATAATGCCACTCAAAATTAGTGTTTTCTACTATGTATTTCCAAGTTTGAATGCAAAGACGACATGTTGCAACTGCGTATTAACTACCATTTTTTAATAATCTTATAAATTTCTCGAATATCCATTAATCAAAGCAGTTCCAAACCTCGTAGTTATATCAACAGCCTTGAAAATGCTTTGCATCTGCAAACTCATGAAACCAAGCATTCCTTTAGAGGTACTGTTTTTGTTTCCTTCCCAAAGCTTAGGTGGTGTTTGATTTGAAAACGAGTTTTGTGTTTTGGGTTTTAAAATGTGTACTTCAAAATGTATTGAAGAGGACAAGGTGAAATACAGCCGATTTGGAAATGGTTTTAAGCTATAAAATTGAAAATGATTTTTTTCCCCCGCCTTTTGGGAGGTATCAATTCTCCCTTCTCCTTCTCTTCTTTGTTGGAACGACTAGAATTTTCTAGCTCCCCACGTCATTTGACATGCATATTGAAAACGCAAAATTCATTTTCAAACCAAACGCTACCTTATTTTCTAAGATAAAGGGTGCATTATAATTTGTTGTTAGAAGAGGATGCGGTACCTATATTTTCTACTAAGTACATTTTTTTTTTCATGCTGATGAAGTCAAGGTATACAATCTACTTCCAAGAAAGGCTATAGTTTATGTGTGGTGCATAGTTTAATAACTACTTTTGGAGGCTTGATGACAACAATTATGCTTTTGTGGGCCAATTTTTATAAATACGTAGATATTTGATATGGTCTCGATCAATTATAATTGTCTTATGCAGTTACGTTGAAAAAGAAAATCTTGTTACACTGACAAATAAAGCAATGGTAGTTCTGGATGCTACTCTATGTGATGCCTTGTACAAAGGGGCAATAAAAAAAGGCACAAGTTATCCTACAGAGATTCATAAAAAGGATTTAGGTGCAACATTTGTAAACAGAATGCAGGCTCATCACCAAGTGTCAAGAGGAAACAATGTTACTTTGTGCAAAGGTTCCGTGAAACCAATTCAATTAATGACAGAGAGGCGTCAAGGCAACAAGAAAGTTACAAAAGTATCGGGCATTGAGACTTTCTTATTGGATGCAGAATTGTTAGCTTCTGAACTTCAAAAGAAGTTTGCTTGCAGTACATCAGTGGCAGAACTTCCAGGTAAAGTTTCTATAATCGGGCTTACTGTTTTGTGTAAAGATGAATTTTGATTGGTAGTTTTTCAAGGAACCTCCCCTGAACCAAATTGTAATAACAAAGATGATGTCTAGTAAAAGGTTGTTAATCTAAATCTTAAAATATATGTTGCTTTCTCATGTCCCTAATAGATAAATTTTAAAAGCTTTATATTTTCTGTAAAGAAAAAACAAAAGCTAACTTGCACTTTTC
This sequence comes from Allium cepa, assembly GCA_030765085.1. NCBI lineage: Eukaryota > Viridiplantae > Streptophyta > Magnoliopsida > Asparagales > Amaryllidaceae > Allium > Allium cepa. The sequence goes on from CM060941.1 coordinate 564,651,601, forward strand.
GGAAGGTTTTTCAAAAGTTAAAAAATCAGTTCGCTCTTTATATGTTTTAACTTTATTATTTACCATTATCGAATTTTATAGAGTTTCTGAATTTTTTTTCTTTCAGAAAACGCAAATTAGCCTACGTTTTTTGTCCTTTTGTTTTTAATTAAAGAACCTAATTTATATATTCTTTGACACAATGACTCTGCTTACCACACCTCAAAAAATAAAAATCTCCCTCTCTTGCTACCACATTGAAAATAGAATCATGCCTCTTTTTTTCTAATTAAAATATAATTAACAATATATCAGTTGACAATGATCTCTTAAATGGTGGGTGGCCTTTTGACAATGTAATGAAATATTGAAATCTGTTGCTTAATTTTAGGAGGTTGATAATTTTGGTTTGCAGAATTAGATGCTGGAAAGACAAAAGCAGTAATTATTCTTATAGCTGTTTTATTTTTCAGTTTGTTGTCATGCCATGTAGTTTTGTAGTGTTGACCTATTCGAGTTAATTGGAAACGGGACATTAATTTCCCTAATCTGAAAACTAATACTGTAAAATTAGAGTGGTTTCCTTTCATAGTCTGTCCTTATTTTACATCCAAAAAACTCAGATTGCCATCCCATTTATGAAGGATGACAAGCATGAATTAGAGTGTATAAATGGTCATTAGGAATGTCAAAGTAGAAATAAATAAAAACACTTGGTTATTTGTCTATTTTCGGCTTTCAGGTAAAAAGGGGCAGCATGAGGTTCTTGTTCAGGGTAGCGTAATTGACAACCTCGCGAAATACTTTGTTGATTATTATGGCATCCCTAAGAAATACATCGAGGTGCTTGATAAAACCAGGAAATAAAGCTGATATGTGTGAGATTTTACACATGAATACACCAATAAGCGAGCCCAAAAAATAACCTACTTTCTTACCGTATTTATGTACTAAAATATGTTGGAATAATGTACTATTTCTCTTAGCTAGTGTTTGTGCTAATATTTATTTTTGGTTATGTACCCTTTCCTGGCATATAGGTGACTTTTGATACCCATATGTTACATTCTTTTGGAGATGTAAAACTTTATACGTTTTGTTGTTTGCCTAATTTACAGTGTATATCTTTGTGTATATCTTTGTTGATTTACATTTGGTTTCCGGCAGATGTTTGAGTCCTGCAGAGGTTAGCAAAGTCCTTTTGATATTTGAATTGTTGCTTGGAAAAAAAAGTAACACGTGATTCAACTATTAGCAATATGCAATTTACATCATTACTTGAATAGTGTGTCATGCATGTTGTGCCGCCTCCTAGATTAGAACGGGAAACTTAAAGCACGTGTAAAATTAATGATGGTTGAAAAAATTGCTTTAATAATTGTATAGATTGTGTCATTCGTAAGACTAGTGTGTAACCCGTGCGTTGTACACGGTAGTGTTGTTAAAAATAATATTTAAATTTTAGTTATTGTTAAAAATTGAATTTTTTTAAGCACTACCTGATAAACTTGTTGAAATAAAAAAAAGTGACATACAACACTCAGATGTAAGGTAGAGGGTTGCTAATATTAAAATGCTATGAAAACCAATATACAATACTACTACAATGTGTTTTATAAATACCTGTAAATATATTTCAGAAGCAAATCTTGCTATGAAATTTATTGTATGATGTATTATTTCATTTATCATTTGTAAAACGTTTTGTATTTTATTCATTTTTTAACTATCTTACTGGCAACTTGTAAGTATGGATACTCAAGGATGCAGTAAGTAGATTGTCAAAATAGGAATTAGGAATCTGAGTCTGTAAGTTTTGTTCAGAGTCTTCTAATTTTGTTTTTAACATTTTGTAGTTTACCCTGTTAATAAAACTCATTGTACATATTAATTTCATCATCATACATGTCTAATCTGTTGCTTAACCAATTGTTATTTTCTTCATATACTTGTTGTTTTAATATTTTGTAATGTTCATCACATATTAGATCTATCATTCTATATGTGACAGATACTTCTGTATCTTTTTCATCTAATAGATAGAAGGTATTTTTTATATTCTTAACAGCTCTGACTTTAACTAGTTTTGGTTCGTCTGTTAAATTTACAAACTTTTTAACATAATTATGTTTGAATATTTTTGCTATGTTATATTGTTGGTCTATGTTTAGTTTTGTTTGTTTTAAAACAAAAAGGATTTTTGTCATAAATTTGTGTTCTAAAAATCTTTGTAATGATTCAATGTCTTTTATTTTTGGAAAATTATTCATTAGTCTTTCCGGTCATTATTTTCTGTAATTTTATAATTAGGTTCATTTTTTAGAATTATGTAATTTTTCCATTCTGTGTAGAAATTTCTCATAAACCTTTCTGTCATTATTACGTTTCCAGGCTCTTTGATGTAATTAAAGTTGTTAAATATTTGTATGAAATTTGCTTCACAGTCGTATATGTTTATTAGTTCATGTTTATATTTTTGTTTAAAAATTGTTATGATTTACTTTTTTTGATTTTCTGTTGTACTTGTGTTATGTTTTAAAATATTTATCATGTTTAATATAAATTTTTCTTCTAAATATTTTTGTAAGTTTTTCGTGTTTATGTAATCTTTCTTTGTTGGTATAATTATATAAAGCTGTTTTTCCTTTTTAGAGAAAACTCTGGATAAAGACTTGGAAGTTTTGTTAAAACTGGAAGATCATATGTAAGAAATTATTCAGCTAAAAAAGATTTATCATATCTCAGTATATTTTTTAATTAATTTATTATCTAATTTCTTAGCCTAGAATATATTAACTTTATTGGGACAATTGAAACTTCATAATTAATTTTACTCACTTATCCTCACCTTGTTATCCTGAGTTTACTATTTTCCCCTAAATGGCCACATGCCTAAGGCGGGTACTTCTTCAACCTTAAATGGATGTACGTCTGTTGGATTTTGGATAATTTTAATTATAATTTAAATTAATTGTGTCGATCCTCAGTAATTATTTTAAGTAAGCAACTAAATAATAGCATAAGAAATAAATAACTGAATGATAAACTTTAAAGAAATAAAGATTCTTACATAGTTGAGCTTCTGTTCTTCTTCCTTAGTCTTTATCCAGAAAGATGTTTTAGTTCGCCATTATTTTGTAAAAAAAGTTGAAATAAAGAAACTTATATATTTTACTTGGTGGAATGCTTTACAATGCTTCTATTGCTTACAACCTTACTTTTTCGTTACATACTGGCTCTTTATATAGATAGAGCAACAATTAAAGTTAGACAGATAGGTGTCCAACATAAAACATAAAACTTAATACTGGAGGTAAAAAGATTCCTCCACTAAAAAAGAAAAAAGCAAGATAAGACTTATCTTTACATCTATAAAATAAAAGGAGTATTAAGGCATAATCTGTCAAATCTTTGTGTGCTCTGTTTTATTTTGTTCTTCCATAGTGGAGGATTCATTATGAAAGAAGGACGTATTTGTAACGCCCCACCCCGAGACCCACCTTAGCAAAGAGAATTAACAAGTAATTCTGTCTACTAAAGCGGAGAATAGGGCTGGTTAAGGGCGACCATCTATAATTTTGTCTTAAACATCTATTGAATACGTCGGTAAATGCAATATTTTTTTTTTTTCAACTCAAGTGGATCGACATACCCAGTAAATGCTTAATCCAAAACTATAGGTGGCTAACAGATCTATCAGAACAAAATACAATAACTAAATGTAAATCCCATCACAGAACAGTAACCAACATCATATATATACATATACACTGATACGTGTTTAGTACAATACAATATGTATACAATAAAGGTGGTACTCGACCACACCATAAATATCGAATCAAATATAACTACACCGGAGTATGCGAAAGAACAAAAACTACTCAAGAGAAAGAAGAGCTGATATCCAACATCAACTTCAAGCTAAGTCCAATAGATGATACCTGAAACAACTCGGTCTGACCTGAGTGAAAACACACGGGTCAGGCTAGCTAAAATCATCAGTTAAACAGAATAATCAATAAGGATAATTAGGTGAAAGCTATGGTATCCTTTTTCATAAAGGATGTCATGCCATAAACAGGGTTTCAACATCATATGAAAGGACAACATCTCTTCTTGGCAAGTAGGAGAGATAATGATGATAAAGTCATACTTAATTGGCATAACAGACACTTAAGAAAATGGAACATCGGCGTGCAAAATTTTAAAGATAAGAATCAATAAACATTGCTTTCGCCTCGTATCAACGGTGGTATAAAAGAATATGGATAATGACTTCAAATGAATCAACTATCTTCTTAGAAGTGGTTATCAAAATAGCTATACATCAAAGATACATATCCTTCATACATAGAATAAAACGCATATGGATGTACCTCATCTGATTGGCACATCCCAAGGATCATTCATGGAAATATAATACCCAATTATAAAAGAAGCATCATACTTATTCATACCTAATCTCGTCGGTATGAATATAGATACGTCTCAAATCCATTACTAAAACTTATTATTAAAAAAATCTCATAATCATTTATACCTCATCTCATCGGTATAAGTATAAATACATCTCAAATCCACTATTAAAACTTCTTATAAAAGAATTTTCATAATTTATACCCCATCTCATTGATATAAATATAAAATGCCTCAAATCCATCTTAATAGAACCTGGAAAGAGTTCAAAACATCATATTTGAAATCACCATAAAACCATGTATATAAATAAGCCATTTTCTTACATAAGGCTATGATAAAGCATCATCATCAAAATAGTGAAAACGAAACATCTAAACTTCATGGAAAACAGCACGTGCTTTACATCTTGACTAGTACTAGTAATTTGGTACCATACATCGTGATGACTTGGGGTCACATAACATCATAACATCGTGATTGACTAGTCGGAACATCTTGATGACACCCAGTCACAAATCCGAGTAAAAGCATCGTGGTGATTGGAGTTGGGTAATAACATCGTGAACATCGTGGTGACTCCAATCGTACTCGGTCTAGTACTAGTAACATCTTGAATGTGTCTCAACTATTCGAATAGGAACCCAAAAGGCGAGAACGTATATCCCATACTATACGTTCTCCCCTAATGTTTTACTAATCGTTAGTTGGTTTCACATTAGAAAACATCATAAACCATTAGAACCATCATAAAAATCACTCTGCCTCATCTCATCGGCGAGTTAATATAATACCATACTCATCTCTTCTCATCGACGAGTAATGGTTCCATCGTGACTTGTCTCATTTCATCGACAAGTAAAAATCATCATAACCATCTTAACTTTATAAATCATCTTAAACATCTTAACTTCATGAATACTTCATAAATAGACTTACCTCGTCTCATCGGTAAGTAAAACAACATCATGACGATTATTTCTAATCATAATTCTCCAAACGGAAAATTTCGTCTTGGTCGCCTCATCTCATCAGCGATTGTAAAAACATCTAGATTGGTTCGTCATCAAACTTACTCAAAAATAGTAATTCTCCAACCAATAATGTTCGTTAAAATTTGGCAACTTCTAAATCATCTCAAAATAATAATTCAAATTAGTTTCGGTCGTAGAAGTCCGATATTAAGCGATAAAGCAAGAACACATGTCCCATACCATATATCCTTACTAAATCGTCTAATTCTCACTCTTGTACATCCGAAAAGAAAAAAATAGTTTATGATCTTTGCGCAATAATTTACTAAGGTAACCGGGTTTTAAAATAAATTTTTTCGAAACCCAAAGAAATTCTTTTATTAAAATTCTACTTTTTATATAAAATAAATATAGTATATCTACTTTTATTATTTAAAAATACCCTTTAAAATATTTACCACCATAATTACCAAGCCAGATCATGCATATACATGTTCATGGATGCAAAACAATTTTTCAAGTGGTTTGAAAACAATAAGTACACTAACAACATGGAACAAAACACAGGACAGCGGATAAAATCCGCTATTTTGAGCTAGCAAACATTGAATATTTTTAAAACAATCTGAATGAAAGTTGTTGCATATAATTCAAGCTTTCCAGAATGACCAAGATCGTCGAATTCGGATCAATGGTTCAAAAGTTATGACCATTTTACTTAAAACATCAAACTTAGCCTGAACTTATGCATTTACAAGACAGTGACGAACAATTGCAATAATAGCATAGATAACTTCAAAATCAGGCAAAATGAATAAAACTAAAGTTGTAGCTTGGTTTCTATGCTTTTCAGAATGACCAAGATCATCGAATTCCGATCATTGGTTCAAAAGTTATGATCATTTTACCAAAAACATCAAACTTAGCATGAACTTATGCATTTGCAGAATAACGACAAACAATTACAATTTTAGCATAGATAACTTCGAAACCAGGCAAAATGAATAAAGTAAAAGTTGTAGCTTATTTTCTAAGTTTTCCAGAATGACTAAGATCATCAAATTCTCATCATTGGTTCAAAAGTAATGATCATTTTACAAAAAACATCAAACTTAGCCTGAACTTATGCATTTGCAGGACAGCGACCAATAATTGCAATTTTAGCACAGATAACTACAAAATCAGACAAAATGAATAAAATAAAAGTTGTAGCTTAGTTTCTAAGCTTTTCGAAACATCTAAAATTATCAAAATCGAATCAAAAACGAGAAAGCTATGGCTAATTTATTTTCAGCCTTAAGCACAGAGCAAATATTGGTTTTGCTCTCGGAATTACAGTAGAAAAATTCCATTATGATATAGCAAACCTCAAAATTACAGAAAGCTCAATACATTAAAGTTTTAGTACATGATTTAAGCTTTTCGAACATCTAAAATTATCAAAATCGGATCAAAAACGAGAAAGTTATGCCTAAATTTATTTCAGCTTCAAAGATGGACAGAATTTAGTTTTTGAATTGAGCACAATATATGACCAAAACTTGATTTTTACAGCTCCAAACATCCAATTTTACACTAAATATGAATAAACAAGATGGTTTACAGTTAGCGTGAGTGAGATTACTCACCTTAGGGTTTGTTTGCAGCAAATATACAACAAATTAAAGAGCAATTTGGAAGCTTTTTTCTTAATTTGGAGCTAAAAACCTATAGAAGAAGGAGGAACAAACATGCAAATAGAGAATAGAAAGTTACAACAATATCTATCCTTAATCAGAGAATTGATAACATAAATTTGAGATTTTGATATTGATTACCTGTATTTAATTTTGATTTGCTATTATCCCCTTTGATTTCACTAATTTTCATGCTACTCTATAAAGAGCTAAGCGGAGGCCATTGTTTTAATTTTAATGTAAGTTGTACTTTTCTTTTTGAGAAGAGGGAATGAATAGAAACGTATAGGCAATTCCTTCTCACTAGATACTTCTAGATTTAGGGTTTTGGATCTAAAACCTTATCCAATAAGCCCAAAGACAATTATACTTAGTGAAATTCTAAGTAATGTATTTTTTTCTCCCATTTTATCAATATATGCACCTATTTTCTCAAGTTATAGCCAAGCAAAAAAAAATATATAAAAGCAATTCTATGCAAATAAAATTATTTTCTCTACAACATAAAATTTTATTATTTTTACCAGTGAAACCTTACTTTTATTTAAATAACACAATTTTTCACATACAATACATAATACTTAAAAATTTCACAAGAACTATTCTCTTGTGTAATAAAATATAATAACTCATTTCAAACTTAATTTTATAATCAAAACACACTTTTAAACCAAATTCCATCTTTTTATTTATAGAAATACCTTTTAAAAATCAAATACTTTCTTTAAAAAAATTTATTAAAAGAAGTAATTGGAAATAATTAATAAAATTATTGCATTTTCTCCAAATAAAATCACATTTCATTCATTATTAACTCAATCAACCAAAATAAATTTTTCAATCTTTATTTTCACATTTTATTTTCAAAATTCATTGTTTTTTCCAAATAAACAATTTAAATCTCTAGTTTATTTTAATTCACCATATTAAATTATAACTTCCGTTATAATTTAACATTTACAGGTAATCTCCAAAACCAAGGTTGTTACAGACTCCCTTCCTTAACAAAATTGCGTCCTCGCAATTTCTAGAGGAAAAGGGTGTAAACAACACAAAAATTCAATCGAAAAGGACAAAAGACAAGCTTGATACTCAAACCATTCATACTCTTAACATAGAATGGTAGAGAGAAATAATGAAAAACTCAGTTGGTTAATCCAATGGCCCATCAAATGCAAATACAGTGATTAGCAAACCTTCGAATTTTCCAAGCAACTCGAAAGAATTTCGAAGATCTCCCATCTCGAGTTAAAACTCAATAAAATGCTCAACAAATAATCAATCGAAAATGATTGATTACTCAAAATTCTATGAATAGAGTTGGGATAAACTCACTCAAACCCGATCTCTAAGCAATAAAGAAGATCAGCAACAAGATTTTCCACACAATAATACGGAAAGAACATCCTCACAACAGGGTAGACACAACAGACAAGATTGATAAATCATAAAAAAAGGGCTTCTCACAAGGCCATCAAATTCGAATGACCACGAAAAAGCACGTCGTTATCAATAGCACAAGAATAGAGTGAACTCAAGAACAAGAATATAAGATCAAATTATTTTCAATCCAAGGTATTTATAATTTTAAAATCCCAACATTTTTTAAATTTTAAATCTCAATTTTCTACATTTGAAAATTTCTAACTCTTTACTATATTACTTAGCAAGTAATTTAAAACTCAAATTAAAAGTCCAAATTTCTTCTCTTACGTCAAAATTGATTTTCAAAGAATTTTGTAAGTCCATAATAATTTTCCTCAAAATTAGTTAAGGGTTTAAATTCTCTTTACTCTTTTTATTAAACCACTTAAATCGTTTAAAACAATCTTCAAATCCTCTTATAAATCTTCTCTTAAAATATTTAATGTATATAATATAGGTTCCAAAATCTCAAAATATACTTTCAATAAAGTATAGCTCAAAGTAAATAAATAAATAAATGGCATTGCCTCGCCATTGAACCTCTAATAAATATATATATATCCGTTGGCTGCAGAGTCGATCGAACGATCAGAACTACCTCGCCACTCTATTACTCGTCTCTAAAATCAATGGCTACAATTACCATTCAAAAATAAATTTAATATATAATCTCAAAATATTATTTTCAAAATCTCAATTTTTAACACAAACCATTGTGTCTGATTGCCTCATCATAGCATTTAGGAGATTCCTATCGATAACGTTGATCAGGCGTATCGACCAGAACTCTTAACTACTTGATGGACAACCCAACACTCTCAAATTATTTCCATAAAAGAAATACTACTCATGTAAATATATTCTCAAAATATTCTTTGATTTATTTATATATTTATTTTTTATCTCAAAACTCCAATTTCTCTTTTTAAAACTCATATTTATATAGCTTCAAAAACTCAAACCAAAGAACATTAAGAGAATGCATTGAGATATTCCTAGAATACGCGATTCATAAAATCAACAGAAGAAGACGGAGTGTTCGTCAACTCCTACAAGCCGACGAGCCACTTTCAGAAATCATCAAGACAAAAGATATGCAAGACATTCTTCTCGAAGGAGAAGAAGCATACAAACAACAAATCATTACTTCAAACAAAGTAATGCTACAAAGGATAACACCAATTGAGTATCCGAAAAGGATAACTCAAAGAACCTGAATGATAAACTCAATCAAACCCGAACAATCTAGAAACTCACCTCATTCCTTAGTGGATGTCCTCGTGGAAGGATAGCCGAAGGCTAAAAGCCAGGAATTAGGTTACCTCAACACTTGATTGCCCGATTGGACGTCAAATCCAAATAGACTCACAAAACTCAACAAAGTCACCTTGACTGGAATTCGAGTTATATCATCAACATCTCGATAATCAATAGTGAATTTAGAAACTTCAGAATCATAATTAACGTTCCAAAGTGATAGAAAAAATAAAACAATCAAAATAGGAAACCTAAATGTACAATAGGTTCCTATAAAACAAAGGATTGGACTAAATATCAAATAAGTCAATCCTTCTCAAATCAAATTCATCTCAAGATTGTGAGTAACAACCAAATACTCACAAAATCATCATCAAATAGAAATCTCAGAATGCTCACAACGAGCCAATCATTGTGGATCCCCTCAATATGATTCACAACTCTCAAAGGAACACAACAAGAATACTCTAAGGAATCAATAAGCTTCATCGATACGAACTCACTCGCATTGACAAAAATAAGAATAGAATAATCCCAAATAAGATTATTCATAAGATAAGATAACATCGAACTCAATTATGGAATACTACGGAATACAATTATATTCCTAGACATATTCCATCTCAACATATCCCAAAACTCGAAAAAGAATCAAAGCACGATTCGAAAATAAGCTCGAATAAAGGACAATGATTCACTCATATTGTATTTCGACGTATTGTGATATACGTACTATTCTGTGTTTTCTACTTTGTTCTGACCACAGCTCTAATACCAAGCTGTAACGCCCCACCCCAAGACCTACCTTAGCAAAGAGAATTAACAAGTAATTCTGTCTACTAAAGCGGAGAATAGGGCTGGTTAAGGGCGACCATTTATAATTTTGTCTTAAACATCTATTAAATACGTCGGTAAATGCAATATAATTTTTTTTTCAACTCAAGTGGATCGACATACCCAGTAAATGCTTAATCCAAAACTATAGGTGGTTAACAGATCTATCAGAACAAAATACAATAACTGAATGTAAATCCCATCACAGAACAGTAACCAACATCATATATATACATATACACTGATACATGTTTAGTACAATATAATATGTATACAATAAAGGTGGTACTCGACCACACCATAAATATCGAATCAAATCTAACTACACCAGAGTATGCGAAAGAACAAAAACTACTCAAGAGAAAGAAGAGCTGATATCCAACATCAACTTCAAGCTAAGTCCAATCGATGATTCCTGAAACAACTCGGTCTGACCCGAGTGAAAACACACGGGTCGGGCTAGCTAACATCATCAGTTAAACAGAATAATCAATAAGGATAATTAGGTGAAAGCTATGGTATCCTTTTTCATAAAGGATGTCATGCCCTAAACAGGGTTTCAACATCATATGAAAGGACAACATCTCTTCTTGGCAAGTAAGAGAGATAATGATGATAAAGCCATACTTATGTGGCATAACAGACACTTAAGAAAATGGAACATCGGCGAGCAAAATTTTAAAGATAAGATTCAATAAACATTGCTTTCGCCTCGTATCAACGGTGGTATAAAAGAATATGGATAATGACTTCAAATGAATCAACTATCTTCTTAGAAGTGGTTATCAAAATAACTATACATCAAAGGTACATATCCTTCATACATAGAATAAAACGCATATGGATGTACCTCATCTCATTGGCACATCCCAAGGATCATTCATGGAAATATAATACCCAATTATAAAAGAAGCATCATACTTATTCATACCTAATCTCGTCGGTATGAATATAGATACGTCTCAAATCCATTACTAAAACTTATTATAAAAAAAATCTCATAATCATTTATACCTCATCTCATCGGTATAAGTATAAATACATCTCAAATCCACTATTAAAACTCCTTATAAAAGAATTTCCATAATTTATACCTCATCTCGTCGATATAAATATAAAATGCCTCAAATCCATCTTAATAGAACCCCGAAAGAGTTCAAAACATCATATTTGAAATCACCATAAAACCATGTATATAAATAAGCCATTTTCTTACATAAGGCTATAATAAAGCAACATCATCAAAATAGTGAAAACGAAACATCTAAACTTCATGGAAAACAGCACGTGCTTTACATCTTGACTAGTACTAGTAATTTGGTACCATACATCGTGATGACTTGGGGTCACATAACATCATAACATCGTGATTGACTAGTCGGAACATCTTGATGACACCCATTCACAAATCCGAGTAAAAGCATCGTGGTGATTGGAGTTAGGTAATAACATCGTGAACATCGTGGTGACTCCAATCATACTCGATCTAGTACTAGTAACATCTTGAATGTGTCTCAACTATTCGAATAGGAACCCAAAAGGCGAGAACGTATATCCCATACTATACGTTCTTCCTTAATGTTTTACTAATCGTTAGTTGGTTCCACATTAGAAAACATCACAAACCATCAGAACCATCATAAAACTCACTCTACCTCATCTCATCGGCGCGTTAATATAATACCATACTCATCTCTTCTCATCGACGAGTAATGGTTCCATCGTGACTTGTCTCATTTCATCGACAAGTAAAAATCATCATAACCATCTTAACTTCATAAATCATCATAAACATCTTAACTTCATGAATACTTTATAAATAGACTTACCTCGTCTCATCGGTAAGTAAAACAACATCATGACGATTATTTCTAATCATAGTTCTCCAAACGGAAAATTTTCGTCTTGGTCGCCTCATCTCATCAGCGATTGTAAAAACATCTAGATTGGTTCGTAATCAAACGTACTCAAAAAGAGTAATTCTCCAACCAATAATGTTCGTTAAAATTTGGCAACTTCTAAATCATCTCAAAATAATAATTCAAATTAGTTTCGGTCGTAGAAGTCCGATATTAAGCGATAAAGCAAGAACACATGTCCCATACCATATATCCTTACTAAATCGTTTAATTCTCATTCTTATACATCCGAAAAGAAAAAAATAGTTTATGATCTTTGCGCAATAATTTACTAAGGTAACCGAGTTTTAAAATAAATTTTTTTGAAACCCAAAGAAATCCTTTTATTAAAATTTTACTTTTTATATAAAATAAATATAGTATATCTACTTTTATTATTTAAAAATAAATATTTAAAATAAAATATTTAACACCATAATTACCAAGCCAGATCATGCATATACATGTTCATGGATGCAAAACAATTTTTTAAGTGGTTTGAAAACAATAAGTGCACTAACAACATGTAACAAAACACATGACAGCGGATAAAATCTGCTATTTTGAGCTAGCAAACATTGAATATTTTTAAAACAATCTGAACGAAAGTTGTTGCATATAATTCAAGCTTTCCAGAATGACCAAGACGTCGAATTAGGATTAATGGTTCAAAAGTTATGACCATTTTACTAAAAACATCAAACTTAGCCTGAATTTATGCATTTACAAGACTGTGACAAACAATTGCAATAATAGCATAGATAACTTCAAAATCAGGCAAAATGAATAAAACTAAAGTTGTAGCTTGGTTTCTATGCTTTTCATAATGACCAAGATCATCGAATTCCGATCATTGGTTCAAAAGTTATGATCATTTTACTAAAAACATCAAACTTAGCCTGAACTTATGCATTTGCAGAACAACGACAAACAATTACAATTTTAGCATAGATAACTTAAGCTTTTCGAAACATCTAAAATTATAAAAATCGAATCAAAAACGAGAAAGTTATGGCTAATTTACTTTCAGCCTTAAGCACAGAGCAAATATTGGTTTTGCCCTCGGGATTACAGTAAAAAATTCGATTTTGATATAGAAAACCTCAAAATTACAGAAAGCTCAATACATTAAAGTTTTAGTACATGATTTAAGCTTTTCGAAACATCTAAAATTATCAAAATCGGATCAAAAACGAGAAAGTTATGCCTAAATTTATTTCAGCTTCAAAGATGGACAGAATTTAGTTTTTGAATTGAGCACAATATATGACCAAAACTTGATTTTTACAGCTCCAAACATCCAATTTTACACTAAATATGAATAAACAAGATGGTTTACAGCTTGTGTGAGTGAGATTACTCACCTTAGGGTTTGTTTGCAGTAAATATACAGCAAATTAAAGAGCAATTTGGAAGCTTTAGTCTTGATTTGGAGCTAAAAACCTATAGAAGAAGGAGGAACAAACATGCAAATAGAGAATAGAAAGTTACAACAATATCTATCCTTAATCAGAGAATTGATAACATAAATTTGAGATTTTGATATCGATTACCTGTATTTAATTTTGATTTGCTATTATCCCCTTTGATTTCACTAATTTTGATGCTACTCTATAAAGAGCTAAGTGAAGGCCATTGTTTTAATTTTAATGTAAGTTGTATTTTTCTTTTTGAGAAGAAGGAATGAATAGAAACGTTTAGGCAATTCCTTCTCACTAGATACTTCTAGATTTAGGGTTTTGGATCTAAAACCTTATTCAATAAGCCCAAAGACAATTATACTTAGTGAAATTCTAAGTAATGTATTTTTTTCACCCATTTTATTAATATATGCACCTATTTTCTCAAGTTAAAGCCAAGCAAAAAAATATATAAAAGCAATTCTATGCAAATAAAATTATTTTCTCTACAACATAAAATTTTATTATTTTTACCAGTAAAACCTTACTTTTATTTAAATAACACAATTTTTCACATACAATACATAATACTTCATTTTTAACTCTAAAAATTTCACAAGAACTATTCTCTTGTGTAATAAAATATAATAACTCATTTCAAACTTAATTTTATAATCAAAACATACTTTTAAACCAAATTCCATCTTTTTATTTATAGAAATACCTTTTAAAAATCAAATACTTTCTTTAAATTTTTTTATTAAAAGAAGTGATTGGAAATAATTTATAAAATTATTGCATTTTCTTCAAATAAAATCACATTTCACTCATTATTAACTCAATCAAACAAAATAAATTTTTCAATCTTTATTTTCACATTTTATTTTCAAATTCATTGTTTTTTCCAAATAAACAATTTAAATATCTAATTTATTTTAATTCACCATATTAAATTATAACTTCCGTTATAATTTAACATTTACAGGTAATCCCAAAACCAAGGTTGTTACAGTATTTGTCTTTATGTCACATCATTGCTCATCAATGGACATGCCAGTGGATGTTGCATCTTCTTTGTCTTCGTCTTCTTCTTTATCTAGTTTTTTGTTCTTTTTTTTGTAGCTTTTGACCAAAGAAGGTTTCAGATGGAAAATGTCAAAACCCCTGTAGTTCATTATGTGATTTTTGAGAGAATTAGTAACAAATATTTTCATAACGGGAGTCTCAGCATATAAATATATTTTATCATTATTCCAATCATTGTCTTCTGCTATTTTGAAGGCTCTGAATTTTTCATATGTTTGTTCTGTTATCTTGACACTATCAACTTTGGTTGTTGTGAAATCTTCGTTCCAGTCTTCAAAGTATTTGTCAATGAATCTTGCTTTTATTGTAATAATGTATTTTTTCGGTTCAAATATGGATTTTCCAAAATGAAGAGGAGTATATTTAAAATCCATATAAATATCTGTTGCAAGAATATTTGTGAAGTGGTCAATGATACTCCCTATGGGTTCAGGAAGGTCATCTTGGTTCCATTCGTCAAAATATATTCTTTTAATGATGCCATAATTTATGAGAAGGTTTGGATCAAAACTTGTTTCTTCAAATATGATATATTTGTATTTTGCGATGTTTAGGAAAATTAGTGGAACTGCACATATTATAGTGAAAGAACAGTTTGTAGGTGTAGAGAGGCAAGTACTGTATTTTTTTGTGCAAGGAATATTAAGATTTCGTAAGACATCCCAAGTTATTTGTAATCCATCAATTTTGGTGTTAGAAATCTCAAACATAAGTCTGCAAGCTTTGTTAAAAATGTGTGGAGAAAGTTCATTTGGATGGTGGATAAAAAATAGTTCTCGAGTAAGTTGTTCAGAAATACTTAGTAGGATAATTTTGTTTTGTAAATCTTGGGTTTTTTGGGAGATTTGGGTTTTTTGTATTTGTAAGGGTTTTCCTAAATTTGTAAGTTTGCCAGGTTCAGTCTTGATGGTTGTGGCAAAAAATGTTTGTGGAGGAAGGCTTATATTTGTAGAGGTTTCAAGAATCTCCTGTTTTGTTTGTTTTCCTAAGGAATAGTTTTGTAAACTTTGTATTTCGTCAGAAATGATATAATCATTCCCAAACATTTTTTTAGTTCTGTAGTGACTGCTTTAAAAGTAGCATAGCCTTTGTAAAGAGGTTTCCCATATCTGGGATTTGGTTCTATGTGTTTGATCTTAACGATCATTTGTTCCCATGTGGTATAAATACCAGCATCGGGACTTGTAAACAATCCATAGTAAAGGAATTTTTTGTTTTTGCCTTCTGTAAACTTTTGTACTAGAGTATACAAGATACTCAACTTTTTTTTGTTAGAATCATGAGGAGTCTTCATGTTCCATATATTGTCAAGAATTTGTTGTTCATCATCAGAAACTTTTGTTTTTGTGATGAATCTGTTTGCCTTTGTATAGGTCTTTAGGTGCATAAAAGGATTTAGTTCCTCCATATTTGTCATTGTAATCTGCAATATGAGGAATATAACAAGAAAGAACAATATCATCTTAACAATCTAGAAGGTTTATCAGGCAAGAAATTGTCTTTTCGTTTATATGTTTCCATAATTTAGCCATCTATTATTTAACGGCATGTCTAAATTTTAGCCATCTATTATTTAAAATTCCTTTGTCTTTTTTATTATGTGTATTTAACAATGGATTCACAGTCAATCCTTATTGTGACCTCCTTTTGAGAAATTATAAAGAGTTTAAAAGATTCTAACACATAAATTATGGCTAGGATTTCAAAATCTAAGGAGGTCGTGTAACCTTTTTCTTTGTA
Organism: Allium cepa; assembly: GCA_030765085.1. Lineage (NCBI taxonomy): Eukaryota > Viridiplantae > Streptophyta > Magnoliopsida > Asparagales > Amaryllidaceae > Allium > Allium cepa. The sequence goes on from CM060941.1 coordinate 564,668,289, forward strand.
GACACCAGAGGTGTATCTACATATCTTTTCTATGGTTTTGTTTTCATATTTGTTATTTTTACTGAGTAGTATTCCTCCTCATCCTAGGGCTGAACCATCAGTTTCAATTATCGAATATTCTGTTTGTAAAGGTAAACTTAAGGGTTTTAAGTTTCGGGCTGTTTCCTTTATTTTTTGAACTTGTTTTATATCTTGAAATTAATATCTTTATTTCCTTTTGGGATGGCTTTATTTTTTTGAGAGAAATGTGTGATCCTCTAATAAAATAGGAGAGCACACATGAAGCTATATATATAAAACACATAATATGGTGTTGCCAACATGCCTGGCAGGCGACAAGTCTATGTACTAGAACAAATAAAGAAACAAGTACCCCTATAATGAGCTCCGGCAAAGCCACCACCCATTACACCCTAATACCAAGCTCCGGCAAGGCCACCTCCCAATAATAGGGTGTTAGAGATACCTAGAAAACTGAACAAGTATCAAAATTCAAAGATACTGAAAGTCAGCACCATCAAAAAAGAGACTCTATGTAGTTGCCTCAGAAGAGAAAGGCTAATCTCGAATAAGAAATAATCCATAAAGAAGAAATCCAAGAAATGATCCATAGAGAAGAACTCCACTCTGAAGACACGGTATATCAGAAAGAAATGTCTGACGCAATCAGAACTCCTGGGTATGGCTATCCTGCACACTTGTACAAAGATGCTAGCTATCCTGCAAACCTGAAAAGAGAAACTAGCAATCTACCTAATCCAAACCTGTAACAAAACTAGGAAAACATATTAGTATGAATCACATATATGTATATAAATAGAATTTATATACATATATGCGAGAATAAAATCTAATGTGAAAAATAAAGCAAAGATAAACTAATACCAAAATCTAACAATTCTAAACCAAGCTGAAAAAGGTAAACAAATAAAAAACTAGGAATAAAAACTAAAATAAAAAAAAACATTACTAGAAACATCTTTAAGGACCTATAATAGGAAGAAAATTATTATACATCATGTGAACATCATTTAAATTAGAAAAGGTATTAATATAAATATTTTTAGTGTCAAAGTTATTAATGTTATGTTTGAATATATTAATATTATTACTAACCTTGATAAGATATTCCTTAAAACAATTATTTTTAGCTAATTTATATTTAGGATTTGAGAACCGATTTAAGCAAAAAGATGAAATTAAAAATATCAAATTATTACAATGAATATTGTTATTATTAAAAATTCTTTGATTTCTCTCAAACCAAATGTACCAACTAGATATAGTGGCTAGAGTATCAAGCGAGTATCTATTATCCATATTAAACTTAAATCTAAAAGTGTTCCAATAGAAAAAACAATCAGTAACTCTAGAACTAATTTTAAACTCAAAAATATTAAGGGTATTCATAAGAATAAAATGAGTATCCATGCATTCGTAGTAAATATGATTAATATCTTCAAAATATGTATTACAAAAATAACATTTATTATCATTGTTAATATTTTTTTCTTTTTAAAAATTCTATAGTATTTAATTTACCATGAATGATAAGACACATGTGGATTTTAGATTTTGGAGGAGCGTTAGACTTCCAAATAAATTTAAAACAATTATCAGTTACACCCGAAAAGTTAATAAATTTATGAAAGGAATTAGTAGAATATTTCTTACTCTTATCCTACTCCCAACTAATATAATCATCATCGCTGTCAATATTATAAAGATTTAATCTAGCATAAGCAAATTAAGCTGTCTAAGGGTTGAGCCTACTAAAATTCTGTTAAAGCTGAAAATCCAAGGAGGGCCATTTTCAGAATTAAAAACTTCAGATATAAATGCATATTTAAAGTTACAAACATCATACAATTTTTTGAACTCATTCCTTAGAGGAGTAGCGGAAATCCAACTATCATACCAAAAAGATGTATTATTACCTGAGTGAACAATAATATTAACACCTAAGTTAAAAATCTCACTACATTTTAAAATGGATTTTCAAAAATAAGATTATTTACGAGAAATCGAAGGACTAATTTGATAGATATTATTACTACCATTGTAGTAATATTTAGAAATAATCTCCTTCCAAATGGCATTATATTAGTATCTCTGAATTTCCATAACCATTTACCAAGAAGAGACAAATTCATATTACGTAAATTAATGACTCCTAAGAATTCTAAAAGATCTTTTATGTAAGGTCTTGCATAACTAACAAGTCCTAAGAAAGCTTGTAATTGTTTCATATTTTCTAATTTATCTGGAAATTTAAGAATTTTTCTTGTTATATGCGGTTGTAGTTCTATAGTACCTTTACCAATTTCGGCTCCAGGAATTCTATAGTGTTTTTTAGCAATTCTATTTTCTTTTTCGAAATTATCAGACCATGTGCTTCTATTAATTTTAGCACAGTATAGAAGTGTGATAGATGTTCTTGTTTTGTTTTGGAAAAAATAAGTATATCATCTATGTAGACGCATGTACATTTAGTACAATGTTGGAAGACATTACCCATTTTTCTTTGGAATATTTATGGTGCGTTTTTTTAATCCAAATGACATTACGAGCCATTCATAATGTCCTTCACTACAAGTAAATGCAGTCCAAGGTATTGATTTTGGGTGCATCTTGACTTGCCAGAATCCTGATTTTAAGTCAAACTTAGAAAACCAGTTTGCTTCTTGTATTTTGTTGATTAAAACATCTTTGTTTGGAATACAATATCCATCTTCATGGGTATTATCATTCAATCTTGTATAGTTCATGACCATTCGGGATTAGCCACGTTTCCTTTCAGATTCCTTTTGTACTATGAAGGCATCAGTTCTGTGCCTTGAATCTGTTTTTCTTATGATATTTAAATCTGTCAAAATTTTAATGTGCACTTTAAATTCATCCATGATCCAATTATCATATTTGGGTGAAACTATTTTTATTGTTAGGTCTGGGTTTATTGTGTCTAATTTGCGTTTTGTCTTTCTCCCAGAATTTTAGAGGATTTTCTCCTATAATTTCAATTTCCTCAAGTTTTGAAATTATTTGGTCAATATCATTTGTAGTTATTAATATCCTACAAATATTTTGTGGATTTATTAATTGTAAATCATTTCTTAATTCTTTTCTTTTGTAACTTAAATCTTTTGTTAGAAGAATGTTATTATCTTGTTCCACAATAGTATCATTATGATTTAAATTTTTACATTGGCCCGAAATTGGGCAATTACATTTTTCTGTCGTATCGGTCGTATTTTCTATGTTATTATTCCCACCACGCTTCTCAAGTGCAAACTATGATAGTATAGGGTGAGCCTAAAGGACCAAATGAACCTACTACTACAATCATAAGTAAAAAAGAAAAAATGAACTTCCTAATGTATAAACAATTCGATAAAATATAATCACAAATAATAGAAGACTATCTTTTTCAGGCATAGGTCCATCTAGGACTATAACAGATAATAGACCTACAGAATCAAATAATATATCATCCTTGGGATGGATAGACAATGTTTTAAGAAGAAAACAAAACACACAAAATTTATTAGAAGAAATAATTGATGTGGACAGAGATATAGACATATTCTCTAACAACCAATAAAATTCCCTAAACCCTAGAGAATTATACAGAACAAGATTATTCACCATAATAACAGGTCTTTATAGACATCATAGAGAACAAATACTTGCAATTCCAGATGGAACTCAACAAGTAATAAATTTAATGTCTCCAAAGGCAATAAGCCATCTAGAAAACCAAAAATATAAACTAATTCATCTCGGATTGATTGTCCTAGGAGTAAGAGGATTAGTTAGACAAAAAATTGGAGCAAAACTATTAATAATCTTAATAGATGACATACACCAAGATATGGATAAAGCCATATTTGGAACAATGGTAGTAGATATGAACAGTAACATTGGTATTGTTTACATGGCTCTCAATTTTACAATGACACTAATAGATTTTTACAAACATGTAAAAATTATTATACAAGCTAAAGGTTTCAAAAACTTTATAGGAAAAAATATACTTGTTGACATCACTTTCTTAGGAAAATGCATGTCTAAATACACACCAAAGATAAAAATCAAGCTTGATGAAGTTATAAAAACATTAAACTCCATCGAGATAAGTTTTATTAAACCAATGGAAATAGACTCCCCTGTTCTTGCTGGTCATGAATGGAATATAACAAATCCAACCGAAATAACATCAACATTAAGACCACATAATGTTATAACGTATAACAATCTAAACAAATCAATGTCCATAAGATTCCAAAATTATGGTCCATTAAATCAACAAGAGGTTGAAACAGACGATGAAACAGAAGAACTAAGTAAAAGAATAAATGGATAAATCATATATCCTAAAGAACTTGGGATGGTTCTTGAACCATCCGAAATACATGAACTTGAGTAAAGTTTAAGACTAACAAACCAAATAAACCAAAACACATTTGTTTACATTGATGATGAAAACAATATAAGAATCAGAGAAATATACAACCTTGATGAATTCCTTGACAATTCATAAGAAACAAATGAAGAACATGACAAAATTATATCAGAAGAAATAATAGATACAATTTCAAAATTTACAGAACATATGTAATTAGCTGGTCCTGAAACAAGTGCTGAATCAGGGGTTAGTTACCCAAACTGAAACGAAGACCAATCTATGCCATATGATGTAGGACAGCCTCCTAGAAAGGCAGTAGGTCCCTACAGCAATGAAAATCTAAACTTAAGAACGTCAGGAAAAAGATTACCGGATGAAACATCTTTTGTCAAAAATAACATAGTTATCCTAAATATAACTGAATGCCAGCCACAATTACTAGATTCATATCTAGAACAATGGACTGCTGCTATAGCAAGAGACCATACATCAAGGCATACTAATGTCAATTCTGGTGAAGAAATGATCAGAATTGTAGAAAATTACTTAGGAGATACTAATGAAGCTATTTGGGAATCATATAAAAAAGGTTTTCCCGAAGAAATTACACTCCTTATTGCCCAAGGTAGTAACATATACAATTTTGCTTATTCCATGCACACGATATTAACAGGAAGAGACGTTAATATTGGAATAACAATAAGACAACAAGAGGCATTAAGAGATCTCGAACAAATCCAACTCTTAGATTGGAAATATATAATAAAATTCATGAAAGAATTTTTACATTATGCAACTATTTCGGGAAATTATTATAATACTGAAGTAGGCAACAGACTTTTCTCTAAGTTACCAGGTGATTTAGGAAAAGAAATACATAGAGCTTGGATAAATGATTATAAAAAAAACCTAAAAATCTCCCTAAAGCCTATGACAATATTGGTATAAGGATAACACATATCATCTCTGAATTAAAAAATAAATGTACTTATATCCAAATGCAAAGAGAATTAAAACAAAAGAATTACGGGTTTTGCGGACAAATATACACACCAGAGCACTATGGTTGCAAAAATTACAGGATAGACAACAAACCAAGATTCAAAAAGAAATACACAAAAAAGTATTTCTTAAAAAATCAAATGCGAGAAAACCTTATCTTAATAAAGAAAAACATGTTAGAAAATACAATCTTAAGAAAACATACACAAATACTCTTACATATTTTGCATGTAATGAGCCTGGACATTTGTCATCTTTATGTCACAAAGAAAAAACTTATTTACAAGAGAATCAAATCTTATTAACTCAGTAAAAGAAGATTTGATTGAAATTGCTTCAGACGTTTCTGAAACATCTACAATATATTTTATAATCTCTTTAGAGGGTTTAGAAGAACATGATCAAATCAGTTCACCTGATTATGGCTTAATTAATGAACTTACAAACTTCCAAGAAAATATCACTAACGAACAATTCTTTAACATGGTTAATAAAGAACTGTGTATACATAATTTCAAACATAAAATGGGAACAAATACAACAAAATGTGAATTTTGACCTTGGTATCCTGCCTTCGACAGAAGACATAAATGTGTTGATTGTACGATAGAAATATGCCAAGTTTGTGCAAAAACCAAATTTAACATAGATCCCCCAAAAGAAAATAAACTCATATACACAGAAAAAATAAAATAACTGATGAAAGAATAAAAATTCTCGAGGAAAGAACAAATAACATAGAAATCGAGATTGAAGATTAAATGAAAAAAAATTCTTGATATAGGAAAAAATGTGGTTACCCATAATGAACCCATATCAGTTGAATATAATCATGTTAATTTAAACAACATTGGCAAACCTATCCAAATTCCACTTATGTGAAATTCTGGAAACCTAAAAGAATTGCGTATTCCAACAAAAATAAATCTAAAAGGTCTAGAAATATAAGTTTTAGCCTTTATAGATACAGGAGCAACCAGTTCTACTATATGCTCTAGCTTAATACCTTACAAATACGTAGTCAAAGCTGACAAACCAAAACAAAGTGTCCAATTTGATGGAACAAAAAACATAATTACTAATATTGTAAGAAATATAAATATATGTTTTACAAATACCTATGGAGAATGGTCTCCTTGTTATAATATAAAGCAACTTTGGGTTTTAAAACTAAACCTACAAGACATAAAACTAATCTTAGGATTAGATTTTTTTTATTAAATGACATTGGAAGTTTTGCATTTAATAAAGATTACATTCAAATTTCAAAAAAGACTACCCTAACACCCATACTATCAGAGTTTGCGGTTGAGAAGCGTGGTGGGAATAATACCACAGAAAATAAGACAGACACGACATAAAAATGTAATTGCCCAATTCCGAGCCAATGTAAAAATTTAAATCATAATGATACTATTTTGGAACAAGATAACAACATTCTTCTAACTAAATATTTAAGTTACAAAAGAAATGAATTAAGAAATGATTTACAATTAATAAATGCACAAAATATTAGTAGGATACTAATAACAACAAATGATATTGACCAAATAATTTCAAAACTTGAGAAAATTGAAATTATATGAGAAAAACCTTTAAAATTCTAGGAGAAAGACAAAATACAATGCAAATTAGACATAATAAACCCAGACCTAACAATAAAAACAGGTTCACCCAAATATGATAACTGGGTGATGGATGAATTTAAAATGCACATTAAAATATTGACAGATTTAAATATCATAAGAAAAATAGATTCCATGACCATTCGGGATTGACCACGTTTTCTTTCAGATTCTTTTTGTACTATGAAGGCAACAATTTTGTGCCTGGAATCTGTTTTTCTTATGATATTTAAATCTGTCAATGTTTTAATGTGCATTTTAAATTCATTCATGATCCAATTATCATATTTGGGTGTGTGTGTGTGTGTGTGTGTGTGTGTGTGTATTGCTATTATTATATATGTAAATGGTTGATGCTATGTGATACAAGTATTTTTTATATAAATGGATGAAAAAAATTGAATTTTCCATTTCTATTAATATGAATATTGTATATAAAATTTTAATGATTTAAAATGGAATAATGAATATTATGTAACTGAATATATTTAAATATTTTAAATCAGCGATCAGCTTAACTAATTGAATGTATGGAGCTGAATGTTAGAAAGGAGAGAAAAAAATGAGAAGAGCTCTGTATGTAATTGTAGTTGAGAAAAATAACTTACGATCAACTTATTCGAAAATGAACTTTTATTCATTATCTGAGATTTCAATTGGTAAGCTTTTTTTTAACCTGGCAGTTAATCATAAATTTCACGTTGTTGTAGCAGTGTCATGTTTACAACTACAATATTTGCAACAACAAAAATGTTGCGTTAATTTGAGTTGTGAGTTCGGTAAGTTTTAATATCATGCTGAAAATTAGAATGTCGACATAATCTAGTTTGTATTAGAGTAATCCATGCATCCACATCCCAATGTTGTAAAATATAAATTTATTCCTTTAAAAGTTGTAAAATACGAAATTTTTGTACTAAAAATGTGTAACGACCCAAAATTTTTGATAATTTAAATTTGAATATTTAATTAATTTTAATTATTAATAAGTGGAATTTATAAGTCGAATAATTTATTTTTCGAATATTAGATTTAATTGGATAATTAAATCGATAATTTAATAGTTGAAATTACAGAAATAATTGAAATTTGGGTTTAATATGATTGAAAATGATTTGTAAAATTTTATTTTATCATATTGGAGTTAGAACGATGTTATAGAACTTTTAAAATCGAATTAAAAGTTAAATTGTGAAAATTGAATATTTAAATATTTAAATCGACTAGTGAAATTAGTCAATTTTCGAACAGTCTCAGAATTGGACGAAACTAGTTCCATTGGATCCGCAATAGTTTGTTATTATCGGATTTTAATTTTTGTAGCAATTGGAGTTATCGTTTGATCGTGGCAGCTCGAAACGCATCGAAATTGTTTTAATATTAATTTGGCGAGTTAAAATAGCCAATTTTCAAATAGTCTCGGATTTCGACGAGACCAGTTTTATCGGATCCGTAATGTGATATTATTATATGGTTTCAAATTTCGTGTCAATCGGATTTATCGTTTGTCCGGGGCAAACCAAAATGCCTAGAAATTTGTTTAAATCGGTTTAATTTGAACTGATCGTTTATTGCCATAACTCACACATACGATCGAATTAGCTTCCGAAACCTGTTCCATTATGTCCGGAACACGGGATAAACCCCAGAAACGCCTGTCACCGCGCGTAAATTGGAGTTCGAAAAACTAGGATGAATAGTGTTTCGTTGAACTTCTATATAAGCACCCCATATTTCATTTTTTTTGCAAAAAAAGAAAACCTAAACCCTAATTCTATGGCCAGCCGCCACTTCAAATTCGAAGGCCAGAATTTTGTTTCACTTTCCCTCAATTATCTCAAAATCCGTCGACTTTCATCACGAATCTTCAACTAAAAAAGGTAGAGCACGTCAAGATCTTTAATCTAAACGGTGATGATCGAGTTTGGAGCGACGAGTTGGGAGCTAGGGGGCCGCGTCGGCCTGGAGTTGGAGCACGGATTTCGAGGCCATGCCATGGCCGAGCTTCATGCTCTTCAGGCCGAGAGTGGAGAGGGAGATGGGCTACAGGGTGGCGCTAATTGATCGAGTTCTAGGTGTTCGATTTGCTTGAAAAATTTAAACCCTAATTTTGGCTAGTGATGGGTTCTTGCGTGCAAATATACTGGAGGGAGGAACGCGTGGGAGAGAAGAAGAAACACGCGGCCGAGATTTGCTAGTGGGAAATTGAACGGCAGAGATTAATGTAGGTTAAAAATATAAAATATGTTGTAAATTATATAGTTATAAATTCGTGTAACTTCTAAAATTCGTATCTTTTTCATACGAGGTCGAAAACGCGCGAAACCAGTTGCGTTGGAATCGTATTGAAGAGCACTACGCAATGGAATTGGATTGGAGTCGTTTGGAGTTAGTGAAAATTTCGGGTAAAATTAAACGTCCGTTTAATTTTATTCGAAATAAATCGCTAAAACGGAATTAAAATCAAGGTGAGAACTTCTCACTCAATCGAATCGATTTCGATTTTAATTTTAAATAGTTATATTTAAAATTCTTGAATGCATGTTTGAATGATGGTTGTTATCTATTGATTGTTAAAATAGACATTATGCGCCGTTAGTAAGCGGATGTTATTTATTAAAAACATATACCGCGAATATTTCACAGTACAGTGAAATTGGTATTATTTATGTACTTGGAGTTGATTTTCCCGCATTATATAGCGGATGAGACCCTATTGCGCCGTCTATTAAGCGGATAATATTTTATAAATTCCATATACCGCGATAATTCCGTACTGGAACGGAATTGGTATTGTGCTAATGTTTGTGGATGCAGGGAAACAGGTTGGAGGGATCCAACTGGATTCCTCAACTGTATTGGTTTATTTACAGATATTGTGATATTTGTTGATTATCATATCGATATATGATATTTGGATGTCGTGATTGACTATTTGGCGATGTTGCATCATCGGATCCATTTTTGAAGTTTTAAAATAATGATTTTGGTTTTAAAAGGGATTTTAAAGTGATTTTCAAAAGTATATGTTTTTATTTAATTTTGAATTGATTCATTTTAAATAATTAAAACGTTATAAATTTTTATGTTAAAATAAATTAAGATTTTTGAGAAATATAACCGAAATGAGATTTTTTTTTGGAAATAAATAGTTAATTAATTTATAAATTGGTTTAAATTGGGATTTTTGAATTATTAAAAACGATGTGTATAAAAGACTTATAAAATTGATGTTTTATAAATTAAAAATATTGGAATATTAAAACGAGTTTTTTTATAAGTGTTAAAAATGAAATAGAAATGGATTTCATAAGTGAACAGAATTTATAGATTTATAAATTGTGAAGTTATAAAATGAATAGATTTTGTAAAATAGAAGATTTATAAGTAATTGTCTTATAAATCGGATTTTGGCATTTAAATGAGATATAAATGAAATTTGTTAATAATGAGATTTATAAATCGAAGCTTATAAATAGAAATGGAATTTATAAACATTGTTTATAAATTCGAAATCAATTGAATTTGAAAAATTGAATACTGAAGTTTATTAAAGGGAATATATTTAGTGAATACATTATTGAATAAAATGGTCATGTTTGGCAAAATAAATATTATAAAATGAAGTTAATTATTTTAAAGATGTTTTTAAATGTATTATGAATCGAAACCATAGATTTCAACATTGTTGTTGATATAACACTGTTGTTATAGTAAATGATTTCCGAAAGGAAATGTTTTTGTATAGTATTGGGATTTATATATATATTTTAATTTCGAATCCCTATACTAGTAATTTTGGGTTGTCGTAACGATGTTTTGCGCAACATTCGTTTTGGCCCAAATAAATATGTTTAAGAGAATGATTTCCTTAAAGAATGAAATATATACTTAATTTCAGTTTAAGTATATTGAATATTTTCCAAGTGTTGAAAATAAATGGATTTGTGAATTACTTATTAATAAATAAGTACGGAAATGTTTGTCCAATGTGAAATGAAATGTTTTGAGAATTTATCTTTTTGAAGACAAATTGAAAATGAATATTAGAAATCGATTTGGGAATCATATATTCATAAATATTTTGGAATGTAAATTCACTATGGAATTTATAAATGAAAAGGGAAATTTGTTTAAAAATAAACGTTGATGTATTTTTGAAGCGTGGGAATTAATTTACGGATTTGGAACGTAAATATAAAGTAAATCGTTAAGGATTTATTTAAATTGGTTTAAATGAACTATGTTGAAAATGAAAGTATTTCCGCGTAAGGAAAAGGATTGAAAATTGTTTTCGAAGGTGGTAAATGTGAAAAGTGATTTGAAAATTGTTTTCAAAATGTTGAAGTGTGGAAAATATATATATCTTGTAAAGATATTTTGGAAAGTAAATTATTTGGAAAATTATTTGGATTTGGTGATGTTGAACACGCCTATTGATAGTTAAATAACCGACTATCAATATTTACCTTTAAATAGGTATTTGTTGTGATTGTTTGAATTTGAATGCCACACTTATTTTTGAATAAGCGCTCACTATTCGGGTTAGCCGGGAAAGGACCTTGGGTCGTATAACCCATTCCGAATATGTGATACGTCGTAATGGATTGCATTCGATGACCGGTGTTGAAGACCGGATATTTTTGAAAACGGAAGGATTACCGTTGAGTTACTCTGCATCGGCTGATCTCCGATATAGAGGTTCTATCACCCTTAGTGACGGAAAGTCCGGACGTGATTAGAAATTATCCGGAATGCAAGGACTTCTTTGTAAGTGCCTTCGGTTCTGTTCGAGCCCGGAACAGACTTGTATGGATTATATGTCTGACATTACAAGTTGAGATATAAAGCTGATTTCTTTCAAATATATTTCTGTTGGTGGCGGAGAATTTATTCTCTTAGCTTAACACCCTTCTCTGAGACGTACGAGCTCAGAGGTTATATAGTTGAAGGTTATTAGTGATATACTCCCAATTTGGTAGTGTGGCATGCTGAGTGTTGCTGTGAAATGATCATTGTTTGATCATTTGTGATATGATCATTTGTTTGATCATTTATCTTGGTGATCATTTCTATGATCATTTGTTGACCCAAAGCACAGCTTTTGTATAAAGCGTGGCTTTGTGGACGAGACTTCGTCGGACCTCACACCCCGGAAATGGTCAAAACAGGAAGGATGCAGCAAGGTTATTAGGGGATAGCGCCCCATTAGTGTGTGTCATTCCTTCTGGATAGAGGTGGTATCATGGTATGGAGCCCAGATATTTAACCTATGTTGTTGCTGCAAATTTTGTGGTTGTTGGAAATCGAGGATCTTCAGATAGATCGGTTACGATCAGGGGATGACATATTCGTGTCAGTAGTTACCTAGTTTGAAAGGTAACCCGGCCTTGTGTTGGCAGAGATCCGGTTAGGTTCTCGGGGCGTCTTTCCAGAGGCGTTTCCATGTGGCAATGGGAAGTTCCTTGGCCTGACCATTTGTTGGAAATCCAAAGAAACAATACGATCTTGTACGGTTTTAGTTGTAGAACCTGCCATGGAATGTGGCGGTAACCTGCTATTGAACATGGTAGCTATAGTAGGCATAAGTGCAAAATGTCTATGCTGGCTAAGATTTATATCTTTATTTTCGAAATGATTTTTCTTACACTATGCACTAGTAATAATATCAAATGTTTCTTTTTAATGCGTATCAAGCATCTTTGACTATCATAAGGAGAAATCTCCTCCGATTCTGCGTTTGCATTGTGTGTGTGTGCGGGAGGCCTTATGGTAGTCTCATTTTTAAAAGCATTGCGAATTGACTTTAAAAATATCCCTCTATTTTGATTTTTAAAAGAAAAATAAACTGTTTTAGCTCTCACACCAGTCACATGACTGACTCGGAGTTTATTGTTTTCCTTCCTAAACTCTGGGTGCCCACCAATTTCCACACGGGCAGTCAAGAGTTAAGGTTTATCAGGATATTCTGGAATTCAGGAGTTGCTGGAGGCAAGCTGGATAGCATGGCGTATTACTAGTTTATAGTATTTCCTTTCCGCTGTTTGTTGCTGTACACTCTGATGATGAAATGTAATGTGATATGATGTAATGTAATAACTGATATAGTTCTTTGTTTAAAGATTATTCATTTATTTATTATATGTTGTTCCGTTGCGATTGTGAGATTCTGATATTGTTTTATTGTTTTTTTCTGTTCTGTCTTCTACCTCTTTCTTCTATCCTTTTCTTTTTCTTCTTCTTTAATCCTAACATTTCGGTTTTTCGGCAACGAAAAATCGTAAATGTTACAAAATGTATGATATCTTTTTGAGATAAATGAATTATAAATTAAAAATATATTATTATCTATGTTTACATTTTATGTTATGCGATCCATATGTCTTTATATATGAATAAAAATAATAGTTTTATCATCTTTGTTTGTGTGCGTTGTATGCATACTTAAATTGATATATTTTAAGATTTATTAGATGGATTAATAAATATTAGCAAATTGAATTTATTTGAATGATTTAAAATAAAGATGACATAATTGGTTAAATACATGTATATGAGTAAAAAAATATTAAAAGTGAACTGTGAAGGGTTTGTAAGTAACTATGGAAATTTAAAATATAGGTGTTTAAAGTTAAAAATATAATTTTTCAGTGCAATACATGATAACTTCATGGAGATAAACGTATTATAAAATAATTTGTTATTATTGTTTTTTTTTTGAACTGGTACTTTATATACAACAAATCATTGGGACAACATATCCCATGTCAAAATAAACGTTCGAAAGCAAGTTTCGAACTTGTGACATTCTGCACCAAAGCCGAATCAATTATTGTTGATATATATAATTTATGCTATGTGATTTGTATATTTTATATGCAAATGAAAATTTTGTTTTACCAGTTTGTTGATGCTACTATGGTATACTGTTGAAATTGTCATATTTTAGAATTTACATGATGTATCGAATATTAGATAACTGGGTTTATCAAATGGTTTAAATTTTGAATTACGTAATTAGTTTAATTGTATGGACTTAAATGTAAAATATTAGACGAGAATTAAGAAATCGTTTGTGAATAATCTTAGGATATTTTAAAAGTATGTATTTGATTATAAATTGGCATTAGAAGTCTAATAGAATAATTATGAAGTGACAAATTATAAAAATTTAAAATTAAAATGTCGAGAGAAAATTAAGGATAGTAGAGAAAACTCCTACAATTAATAAGAAAGCTTATATTTCTTCTGCTTTACTATTATTTAATAGAATATTGGTTAAAATAAGGACGTGGTTGCATGTGACATGACTAGCGAACGCTGGGCAAAAATAATTTAACCACACAATACACTAAGACAGATTACAGATTAAAGGGTTATTTTAGCATATTGCTATAGTACTTCTACCATACGAATTTTGCTACAGTGTTTTCAGGATCTTACAAAATAAACCGAAAAGACCATAACAAATATGGAAACATTTTACAAGTCAAGTATTGATCTGACAATAATTTCTGGTTAAAAGAAAGTCCTAAATACGCCTTACCATGGCTCTAAAATGGACTTGGAAGATAGCCAGAAATTACTGTCCTCTGATACTGTACTTAACCCATGAATGATATTTTCAGTTATTATGTATTCCTTAAACATTTGACCACATGGAAACATAAATACAAAATAGAAATAATTCAACATACAACTAAATTAGCCTGCCATTCAGGCTATATTCAACATATTAACACAAATTTAAAACTTGAAAATAATAACTTACAAAAGATAGCATAACTGGAAGTTGCAAGTTCTTCCTTATTTTACAAACTTTAATATTACACACTTATATAATGGCAGAAAGATTTTAAGTGGAGCAGAGAATGGAAGAATGAAGTCTGCCTTCTTCACAAGAAGCACCTCTCCTTGTATAGTTGAGGTTGGAACCGAAATGGAATTCAAATCCATTTTTTCTTCGGATTCAAAATGATGTCTTTGTAACCATGAGTATTGAATTGAAAGATTAAATTACTTATCCTTGAAATGTTCCTAATCAAGGTGTACATTTGTTGAGATCGGTGTACGTGACGTTCTCCCATATGATGGAAGATGAATTACTCATGTCCATTTGGCTAACAAGGAGATTACTTGTGGCTAATTGAAACAATCACAGAACAACTCAAGGAGAATCTTCTATAGGTTAATATAACCAAGTCAAAATAGATCTCTTTTGACGATGTGCAGCAGTCTTCAGACTTGAGAGGATAGAATTTTCTATAGGTTAATACAACCAAGTCAAATGAAGATCTCATATAACGATGTACATCGGTCTTCAAACTTGATAGGACTGTTGATCTAAAATATCTAGACTATTTGATTATGGTCAATCACATGACATGATAATCATATTATCGTCACAGTTGGGTATATTTTCATTGGAGAATGTAAGTATCACCGTAATTGTCCATCAACTTAACGTTGAAATATATAGTTAAAGTAAATCGGTTAATCGATACGTATTATTAGATCGAGCCAAGGGCTATAAATTAGTATTATGCAACTAACAACATATGTTATTGGAATTTTTTGACTGTTGACCAAACTCTAGATATCTTAGTAGTATAATGGTGATGAAAAGAAAACATGCACAAAATACCGTTACTCGTGTATACCTTAATAAAGATTTAAAATTGAATTTCACTTAAATGATCGTAAAGCAACTAAACTTGTGCTCGGTCAACACACCAATATTTGTTAGCATTTTTCATGAGTTTCACTTGATTATATTTTATAAATTGATGGAGAAAATTAATATACATATTGTATTAATTGTCCATGGTTTTATTAAGGTTTTAGAATTAATTAAAATAATATATAAATATTATATACTAATTTAATTGAATACATGAGTCAAAAGTTAATGTTTGGTATTAATTAAGCATAAGTTTGGAAAAAAAAATTAAATCAAGTAGACGGAGCCAAAATAATATATAAATATTATATATTAATTGAATAAATGGGCCAAAATAAATACTTAAATAATTAATATTCGATATTAATTAAGCCTGAGGTTTTAAATTGAAACAAGCAGATGGAGCTGACAATAAGGGGATGAAGGAGGGAGTTTGAATCTCTATCTCTTGACCAGATAAGATCTAGATAAGGATAGAAGAAATATGAGAAGATATTTTGAAGATCTTGTGTTTGTAAATACCGCCTCTCTTTTTCATTTTCAGATATGCTTTTTTAACTCCAAACAAAAGCCTTCATCACCTACAAGTTGAACCTCATAGCTAGGATTTGCAGACAGATCTAGGAGGAGAAAGAAGCAATATTCCAAAGAGAAAAGGCAAGTAATATAATGTGCCAACTGGTGGGACTGGGCCAGTGCGTAGTAGAATAAATGAGTGAATTTAAAAAAAAAATCTATTTTGGATCTTTATTGGACCTATGAAGTCGAATTTATTTAGAACATTTCTAAATTTCTTTTAAATAAAATCATTACTTTATTTAAACTTATAATATATTTTTGTATTATGTAATTAAAATATATGTATCTGTGTGTGTGTCATACACACACATATGTGTGTATGCATGTGTAAAATAGTATTCGTGTAAGGTTTAACATGCCCATGTATAAGTGATGTGATTCACACCGCAACAGACATGCTAGCCCCTCTAGTATACAAATATATCGCCTAAATATATGTTTATGCGCTTTAATTTATATATACAAATTATTATAAATATATATATAATTTCGAATATATATATAAGGAATTTATAAAAAAAAATATTCATATAATTATATACAAATATATACACAAAAACATTTAAATAAAAGTTTAAAATATATTTATTTATTTTATTAAAGAATGCGAAATCAAAATTAATTTTTTTTCTAAATATGCCTATAAACTAATTATGTGTGTGTATATGTATATGTATTAAATTTATAAATCACTTTCTAATAAATATATAAGTTAATATTTAAATGAAAAATATAAACATAAAAAAATATTTATATTTGTACATATCCATTAACGCTAACGGCAAAACAAAATGTGTTTTTTTAATATTTATAATATTAAATTTCTTTCGGAAATCAATAAAATTAAAAAAATATTTCCAAATATAAAATTTTGTGTATTAATATTTATAATACCCTTAACAATATTTTTAACATTTTAATATTATCCATACATATATTATAAGTTTAAAATCAATTTTAGAATTAATAATTAGTTCCGCATATATGTGTGTGTGTGTGTGTGTGTGTGTGTGTGTGTGTGTGTGTGTGTGCGTGTGCGTGTGTGTTTATAGATAAAAAATTGTTTTTTCTCCCGAGAACTTATTACATAAGGAATGAATTTATAAAATTAAAATATATTTTGTTTGATGTATTTGTTGATGTTATAGATTTATGAAATTTATTTAATATAAATAATATTTAAATTATATACATATACATACATACATACATACATACATATATATATTGCTGAGTACATTTCAGGTGTAAAACTAATCATATAAAATTTTAAAACGTGAGTATATGATATGATATGTAATATTTGTATTTATGAAAATTATATGTATTAAATAATATTAGTTTAATATTTAATTTAATTCTTTCTAAAACCATGCGGTGAGCATCATGATGTTTATACATGTCATAATTTTATTATTATTTATAATCACATAAGCACATAAATCTATGACCATCAAAATATAACAATATATTGGTATACTAGATTCGTCACCTATCGATCTAAACATCAAATGATATAATATTAATATATGTGTGTAAATCAGTGGCATACCTTTACTAAAGCTTATTGAATACACTTTGAAATGAAGATACGAGTAGATCCTATTCCAATCCAATAAGGTGCTAGCTCTTGAATTGATGACCACTGGCTATCGAATAGCTTTTGTTTTGTTTTATTTTAGCTTGAAATTGGAGGAGATGGTATGGGATAATTCCGGTCACCAAGGAGAAAGGTGGAGACTCCCAAAATGTAGTGCAAAAGTGAGGATCATGTTCTATTTATAAAGGAGAGAATAGAGAGATAAAATAGGATCAAATGCCATGTCTTCTCTTACTTATTCTCTTCCCTTTAAATATCAAAGCTCAACCCAATAGCCATCTCATGGTCGCATCCTCCTGGTCATACCATGGCCGAAATAAATATGTCCTCATATGGGCTTCAAACCCACTTCAAGCCCAAACAAATTATATCGCATTTAATCCAATTTAAATGAGTATTATATCATAAATCGATTAATATATTTATAACTATTATTTCATAAATTTCAATTAACTGAATTAATTTATAATAACTACAAATTAATTAAATCATGTGTTCAAAGGAGTATACAATGTTCCAGTTGTGTGGCTCTTTAGGTGTAGATTTGATAAGCGATTAATATCGAACTATTCGAATATTAACGTTCACACGTCACTTAATAGATGATGTGAGATTTTATACAAATTATCGCTTTCTTAGTTTCGGTAAAATCCAATTTTACATTTTTAAGCATTACCCTGTAGTGACAATTATTTACACCAATTTTTTTCGTCAAAATGAAATCACTTTAGACTTATGAAATTTGGTAATGGTCAAAATTCTAATATTAACCATATTCAACTCTATAGTCCAAACACAAAGTCCTTGGTTCAATGATAATAATAATTATTAACCAAACTAGATTGGTTAGAGATTTTGACTTTGATTTGACTTGAGATGGCCGTGATACTAACCCCATATAATTGAGGAGATAAATCCTCTCTTGAATAGTGTTTCACTTCTAATACTTCCAATCAAACCAATTGTAGTCACTCAATGAACGTCATGCCATGATTTGACTATAATCAAAGTGGAGCTTTCATATTGAAGATCGACAGTATTCTCAAGTCAGGTTAACCATGTAAATGAATTACTTCGATATTTTCTGTTCGACCATAGTTATATAAATCATCGACTGAGTAATTCCATAGTTATCAAATAACTATCAACACATAACCTCATGGAACCCTCAGCAGTCATGAGTAACACACTGCCCAACATTTAAAGAGCTTTATGTACTCTAGTCTCAACGAATGCATTGATATCCAGTCTTGATGCATCTTGACTCAGAATATTTAAAATGATGTGTTTATTATATTGTGATACAATACTCATGATTACAATGTTTGTAATTACTATCACAAACACAACATTTATGGATTTTCTATTAAATATATTTTAACTAAATATTTACATTATAACAAATATATAACAGAAAGAAAAAACACCTTTATTACGAACAAGAGTTGATTATAGAGTTAAGTAATTTACAATAAATTATAGAATTGTCCCTAGGGTATACATCTAACTCTGTCAATCCACCACTTGCACTTGGGATCAATTATGGAATCTCAATCTCATCTCTTTAATCAGCTTCTCGAGAGCCAACCAAGCTAGACCTTTAGTGAACGGATCTGTTATATTGTCCTTGGTATCTACCTTTTGTATTATAATCTCTTTCTTATCAACAAATTCTCTAATGGGGTGGAACTTCTAAAGAATATGCGATGACTTCTTGCGTGCTCTAGGCTCCTTTGCGATCTGTATCGCCCACACTGTTATCACAAAACAACGCCATTGGATTCTTGGTATCAGGTATCACTTCGAGCTCACTCAAAAACTTGCGCATCTAGACTGCCTCTTTAGCTTCTTCATTGAGGACGATGTACTCAGCCTCCATTATCGAATCAGCTACTTTTTCTTGTTTGGAACTTTTTCAACTGACAGCTGCGCCATTAGGCGTAAAGACATAGCTGGACACCGACTTACTATCATCTATATCACTTTGAAAGCTAGAGTCTGTATAACCCTTCATAAGGAGATCTCTGTTCCTATATAAAAGGAATAAGTCCTTAGTATTTCTTAAATACTTCAGTATACATTTTATCGTCATCCAATGTTTTTCTCTAAGATTAGGCTGGTATCGGCTTATGCATCCAAATACGTATGTCACATCTGGTTAGTACATAGCATAACATATATTATAGATCCTATGGCTGAAGCATACAAGATCCACTTCATACGCTCTTTTTTCTTATCGGTTTGGGGAGCGTCCTTCTTAGAAAAGGCGATTTTAGACTGCGTTGTGGAATGTTTTCACATTTGGGATTCACTGTACTGAACCTTTTTTGTATGGTATCAATGTACATAGATTGAGACAATCCCAACATCCTCTTAGATCTATTTCTATACATCTTTATACCTAATATATAGGTTGCTTCTCCCAAATCCTTCATGGAGAAGTTCTTGAAAATCCAAGCTTTCACTCCTTGTAATAACGCAGTGTCATTGCCAATCAATAATTTGTTTTTGACATATAGCACAAGAATACGATAGCGTTGCCCTATTCCTTTTGCATGCACACGCTTCCTCTGTGTTTTGATAAAAACCAAATTGTTTGATTATCTTATCAAAACACTTATTTGAACTTCTTGAAGCTTGTTTAAGTCCAAAAATGGACTCTAACGACTTGAACGTCTTGCCTTCACTCCTATTGACCACAAAACCATCAAACTATGACATAGAAAATCGAAATGAAATAAAGAATAAAAAAAATAAGTAGAAAATAGAAGAGCCCAGATTCCAAATGAACAAATTCAAACTCGAAAAGGATCTTTCTGATTCTCAAAGAATGGGGGACAAAGGGAGTGATCGAGAAAGATCTCTTGTTCTTATTAGATTAGAATAGAAGATCTTGATTTGATCCGCAAGTATGATGGTTCTAATGATGATTCTGTGATATTTTCTATCGAGATAGTAGTATGAAAAAAGGTTATTTCCGACTTGATCTTCTATGTCGGGAGTGCATTTCAGCGTCACAAACCGTTTGCTTCCACACCAGAAGCCTTTTTCTGATATTTCTCTTACGAAGAAAAGAGTAAAAAAAAAAAAAACTTTGGGATTGCTAAATCACAGACAGATAGTTTCTTCTAAATCACCACTTAGAAATGTCGTCTTCACATCCATTTTTCATATTTCATAGTCATAGAATGCAACAATGGCTAGCATAATGCGATGGACTTAAGTATGACTACAGGTGAAAATTTTATATCATAATCAACACATTGAATTTAGTGAAATCCTTTGCAGGTAGCCTTGCTTTATAAGTCTCTACTTTCCCATCTGCAGGCGATGGGTTTTATCCCTAGAGTACATCCGACAAAGTCCAAACTTTATTTTCGTACATGGAATCCATTTATGATTGCATTTCTCTAAGCTAGAATGCAGTCTTTACTTTACAGTGCTTGTTGAAAGGACAGAGGAGTGTCGTCATTTAAGACATAGTCCACCTTCTCGCCATCCACGAGAAAACCATAGTATCTCTACAGCGCAAGAGGTTTCCTACTAGACTTTCTAATAGGTTGCCAGCTTTTGTATACAGATGAACTTGGTTCTCCTACCGGTACGGCCTCAGTGTTAACTTCTTGGATCTCATCCAAGTCTACAACTCCGCTGTTAGTTTCCTTTGATAGAAATTCCTTTTCTAAAAAGACAGTATGCCGAGAAACAGATACCTTTTGCTCCTCGGTTTTGTACAAAGTATATCCCATTGAGTTTTTAGGTTATCTTATAAATTTACATAGTACTGATCTTTTCACTATTTTATTTGGACCAACATTCTTAACGTACATCAGACAACCTCACGCCTTCAGATACTTGAGTTGGGTTTCTTACCATACCACTTTTCATATGGTATTTAGGTGCATATTTAGTGGCAACAAGTTTAATTTATGCACTGCAGTTTCTAGTGCATATCCCCAATTGGATATAAGTCACCCAGCCTTACTCATTACGGAACGAACCATATCTAATAGTGTTTAGTTCCTTCGCTCCGACACACCATCGCGTTGTGGAGTATAGGGTGGAGTAATCGAAGAGATAATCTCATTATCTTCTAAGTACTGTTGGAATTGCTATCCAACGTACTCATCTCCCTTGAATATATAACTACTACCAATCTTTTGGAGATCTTATGAAATTTTAAGGTAATTAACATTGATTTCCTATACTTTTTGTTTGATGTCATGTTGATTTAATTTTTTGCAGTTTAGATATATGTATAGATAATTATCGATTAGAGATGTACTTATTTAAGCAAAGTAACTTAAAATTGGAGAATCGTATCAAAGTATACTACCATGCAATTGATAAAAAGCATTACTATCTATCAAACTTAATTAATTTGAATTCAAATTAATTAGATAATTTATTTGATTTAATTCTTTTTGGTTCAATTTAATGAGAGAAGGAACTACATACTAATTCTTTTTTATGTAATAGTTATACTCAATTCTTATTTCAATATAAGATTTGATTTGTGATGAATTAAAATTGCATTTTAGATTTACTTAATTACATATATTTTAGAAGGAATGATTCTATTAACTCATGCTGTGTAGTTTGTATTCATATTATTTGCACATTTTCTAACAAAATAGGATCATGTTCAAGCAGTTGAGATCATTAAAGCTCGACGATGCACGATTGAGGAGGCAAGTTTGTTTGGAAACCTAATATAGTAAAAGTGACGTAATCAATACTTATATATACAAAATTATTAGTTGACAATTTAACATGCAACTAAACACGCTTTGATCTTCTCTTCCTAATATCATGTCTTAAAAAACCAATAAAATTATTTGTTATGCTTCGTAATACCATTAGATGTGCTTCGGGTCACAATTCACACACACACACATATCATCCAAAAAATTGCATATATTCTTCAAATAAACAACCAAATAAATCTGTCTGTCTCCCCAATTTTAAATAACACGAAATATATCAAAAATTCAATCAATTCACTTAATTGCCAATGCGCTAGAACCATGAGAAGATGCTTTGAAGAATTTCCTTATCGGTATATGTAGTTTTGGAAAAAGAAAAAAAAAAGATATTCGTTCAATTTTTCATAAATGTAAATTTTTTAAATGTTGTGTTTCAAATGTTTTATAATTTTTATAAAATGTAGTTTTCAAAGATGTTATTGATGAATATATGGATACAATAATTTATTGAATCATTTTTGGAAATTTAGATAGAAATTGATGAGTGGTGGCAATGTTATATGAAATGTTGCTGAATTTCAAAAACAAAGTTCTAATCTTCGATGGAAAAAATGTTTGTGAATTTCAACTGGAAAAATATTATCGGTTGATTAATTATTCAACGACGAGACGTAATTATGATATTAGAAAGATAAACCTTTAAATGTATTTTAATTTAATTATAATGGTATTAGTAAGAATAAAAAGATGCGACTTCAGCAATATACAATTTATGCATGATCTATAAACTTAAATGATGCGCTAGCGGCAAAAATTTAAAGGTTAAGCGGCGAAACATTAAAATCAGATATAAGATTTTATTTCCAATAATTATATTATGTTTTCAAAAAAGTTAAAAGAAGGTAGGACGGTGGCAGACCTCTATACATCCCTGGCCACGTAAGTAGGTTTTCAAAACAAAACAAAAAATATTGGTTCTTTTCGTACTTTTAGTTCTAAACTCCAAATGCTTAGATTAGAAAAATTGTATTTTATAAATTTAATAGAGAATATGAGTAATTTAGTTAATTTAAAATATTGATAACATGCTTATTTTTTAGTTTGGTAGCTAACTATATTATAAATGAATATTATCATATTATCCAACCTTTTATATCGAGTTGCTTAATATTATTGAATGAATATTCCCATCAATGGTAATTAATTCATTTAATTAGTATCAAAGAGGATTAATTCTAGAATTAATAAGTAATTAGTTCTCAAATTCAAATTGGAAACGAAGTAGAAAGATATAAATAGCAATAACTGGATATTAATTTTTCTATTTAGTTTGAATTCAAATTTAAAATAATTATATATTTATTACTCCATTGCATATAACAATAAATATATATTAATCCTCATTTCGTCCCTAATCTTTGTTGATTAGTATTGGAATTCTCTACACACACTTTAGTTCATCAACACCAATAATTATCTACAAATATAAATGAATTTATTGTCATTTATTTCACATTTTGAATTATGGTAAATAAATTCACCGTTTAAATTCGAGTTAGAATTAAATACAATTAATTCTAGTCAAATATTAGTTTTAATTCTCTAATTTGATTCCACATTTGAATTAGAGTCATATTAGATAATATTACTATGCAACCGATAGAAAGAATCAATTGGCAACAATTCGATTTAGAAATTATTTGGCAGTCTTAGTAATGTAATACTTCCAAGTTAATGATAACTTACGGTTAATGTTAGTTTGTTGTATAAAGTGATTGTCTCCAAAAAATATTAGTTATATATTGTGCGTTGTGAAAAAATTTAAACATATATCGTTGAAGGTATGTCTGTAGTGTTCAAGAAAAAGTCAAATTCAAAAAGTTACAATTCAAAATCATATGTTTCACCTTCATATATAAAATATACATGGTTAAAATTTATGTGAACTTCATGTGCACAGCACGGATTCGCGTTAGTATAACAATGATGGAGCACAATTTTTGAGACTTACACTATGATCGCTTAATCAAAATATGGAACTTAATATCACCAATTGGGGGAATTCAATATTTTTATCTCTAAGATTTCAGTTTGTTCCTTCTTGAGTGCTTCCTCATTGATAGGAACTCTTTTCGCAAAGAAAAAAAAAGATTTCAATTCGCATGTTTATCAACACAGCTCACATATTTTTATTTAATTTATTAATTATCAGTATCATTATCATCATCATTGTCATTATTATTACGAGTGTAATGACATGCGCTTCGCGCGTGAATTATTTTTGTTATAAATGTATATATTTAAATCTGTCAAAAAAATAATTTTTTATTTCAAGTGATACTAGGATTTGTATATTTGTAGAGAAGTATTTTGAATTTTAAAGAAAGTTTAATTTTATACCTATTTTTAGAAGCATTTTGAATTTGTAAAGTATGTTTAATTATTAGATCCTACTTTTAGGAGCGTTTGAATTTTTATTTCTATTATTAATTACTAAAGAATGGATTTAATTTTATAATGGTTTAAATTTTTATTTCTGTTATTAATTGGTAAAAAATGACTTTGAAAAAAGTTTATTCGTAAGATCTTATTTATTTCTAAGTGATAATAACATAAGTACATTTTGAATTGTTAAAAAAATTAACTGTTAGATCTTATTTTTAAGCAATAGTAATATTTAATAATATCTGTAGAGGGGCATTTTTGGTAGTTCACGTTGATACCAAAAAAGTGGGACACCAAAGGTATTACAAATTAAAGATTTTGACATGCATCAACACACATTCATTTTAAAGGTTTAAAATGTCACATCTGTGACATACTCCCCTTTGTGCTCAACGCGTTAAAGTTATTTCAGAAAACGAGTCTGGATTCAAAATTGTCTCTTACCGTACGTAGGAAACACTGGTCACCAAATAATGGTAAAAATACAGTCTAGGCTAGCACGCTTCTGAATATTAAACACACACACATGCCTTAACCTAGAATCCATAGGACGACCTAAAATGTTAGGATTTTTTTACGATTTGGCCTCGTTTTAAAACTTATTATCGCAAATAGCCTCGTTTTAAAACTTATTATCGCAAATAGCCTCGTTTTAAAACTAATATCAAATATAGCCATGTTTTGGACAACTCAGCGGTAACAAGCCAAAATGCACTGGCAACTTTTCAAAAGTCGCCAGTGTAATATTTTTTTCAGGCGGCTTTTAAAAAGCTACCGGTGATTTTTTTTTTTGATTTTTTTTTCACACTAGCTCCTTTTCAAAAGTCGTCAATGTATTTTTTGAAGAAAAAAAAATTACGCTGGCGACTTTTGAAAAGTCGCCAATGCATTTTAGCCAGCTCAACACTGGGCTGACCAAAACAGAGCTATATTTGATATTAGTTTTAACACTGGGCTATTTGCGATAATAAATTTTAAAACGAGGCTAAATCGCAAAAAACTCCAAAATGTTAGGATTCTCCTACTTTTTAAAGTTGAATAATTTGGTAATTTTAGAGTCAATTCATGTTTGGAAAAGAGGACCTTTAAAACAAGAAAAGAGAAATTTAAAAGGTTGTGTTTGTGTGTGCACTAAAAGGTTACACTACACTTCACCTACACCTCTTTTATTTTTAGAGCTACACAATTTGAAATCAAACGAAACTTTGTAGATATTTTCTTATACGACTCAGGATGATATCGGTAAAAAAAATTAGCTAGTTTGGAACATCCTAACATATATAAAATAATATTTCAAATTGATGCTTAAAATAAATATTTTGATATTGATTTTAACATTTTGAACATTCTGGCTGCATTGAAATGATCTCGACTTTTATGACATGATGTTTAAGTGTAGGGGTGGAGTGTGGCAAAAGAGGGTTTAATGTATCCCATCTTTTTTTGTATCACTGATTTTTGTCTAACTCGTTTTTTTGTATTCCACTATTATTGGAATTTGATATTGTTTTCAGATGTAAACTAATTATCAACATCATATACTCTTAAAAATTATCTTATTACTCTAGTCCATAAAAATTAACCATGCAATATTACGTATATTTATTACAATTAATGATTTAAAAGTAATGACACAAGTGGGTTGGACATATAGGAATAAGGTAATTTTTTGCATAAGTGATGTTGATGGAAAGTAGATCACACTTAAAAAAATGTCAAATTCCAATATTTGTAGATACTACATGATTAGTTAGGCACCAAAGATGCTAAAAAAAAAGACAGGATGCAGATACGTAGGTGTATCACTTTGGAAAGGAACCTATACCTTGACTCCATTGACATCTTCGAACCTAATCGGCAGTTTATTATCCTGAAACAGGAATGCAAGTATAAAACCTTTAAAGATGATAAATCAAATTATTCAGAGAAAAGGTTAGTCGCCATTCATCAAGATCACAAAAAATGAATACATCTTGTGTGATCTAGCCCAAGCTTACCTTATAAGATGTTGCGGGTATGTCCCTAATCCCTAGAATGAGATGTTTTCAACTGTCATAACCTTCGATATGTGTGTTGCCACGGCATAATGTTGTATCTAGCTTGTGGCTCAACCGACAATGAAGGTATTGTGCAACTATTTTTCTATGCTCCATAAAATCAAACAAACCACTCTGGAAAACTGTTAAACTGATATTCAAACTCTAGAAAGATATATATAGGTAGAAAATTCTAAGATAAATCCAATTAAGAAAAGTGCATGAACTTCATACAATCACAAAAATTCATCCTTGCATATTTCATTGAAAGCACACCTCCAGGTGTGCAGGCTGCACAAATGATGATAAAAGCTCGAAATGCTTCCATTAAAGATAATATATAAGATGTATATTCGTAGACAAATAGAAATAAATGAATATTTAACACAAAATTACCAAGAACCATCGGTCTTCGCTCAAAAGAGATATCTGCTCACTCATGTGCATGATATATAAAGCTGAGAAGGTATAAAATTGAAGCATGGTAGGCAAAGGAAATTTTATAGATTGGCAAACTTTACTGGAAAAAATAAACCCAATATATTATATTTAAAAATCGGTACAAATTACAACATCTTCCCTGGAACTACAGAATTTCGCCTAGTATCTGGATGTATGCATCATGTATTGCTGATATAACAATTGATAGAACCTCGTATTACAAGCTCATCTCTGCTGGTAAGCTGATTTCTAGAAAGTACAAGCTGCCAGGTTGACAAATTATGCGTTATCATCTAAGTTAGATTCATCACAAGTCAATAAAAGCATTCACACTGCCCACACCTCATTTTTATTATCAAGTAATAATACAGGCATATTGCTAGCTGATTAGTGAAAATTAGCTTCGTTTGATATGAAACTTAGGATATTTGCACTTCGGAATTGATTTGAGGTTTACCTTGCAGACATGAAAGCCATTCCAAGAAAAACTGCTTTGACTGCTTGTTTTTGGCCAGCATAATCGAATGCCAGAGGTAGCATTTCATGCAAAGTAAGAAAAGCCATAACTCCACCAACTAATTAAGAAAATAAATTAATAACAATTCAAGTTAAAACAGACATGGTTGCAAGAACAAGTTTTTGAATATTGTGGAACACGATAAGTATAATAAGAGGCACAACCTGCTCCAAGTAAACCTTCAAGAATTTCAGGATCTAGATTGCTTGGAAAAAGATATGCTGCGAAAAGCATTGTAAGATTGGTTTCACATAAGAATATTGAGTTGTTCAAACATGGAAGGAATACCAAATTTTGTTTCTTATATGATTTTGTATGATGTCATGGGATTAAAAGATGTGAATACAAAGAATTAAGTTCGACCTAATTAACTATAATATAATTTCAAAAGCAGTGATAATGAACCGTAAAAAACCCTATAGAACAGTATGGAATTTGATAATTAACACTCATCTAACAGAATATTCATAAAATGCTTTAGAGCATCTTATTTCAGCTGAGAACAATCAACTTGTCTATCAAGTATACGTAAGAACTGAATGACCAAACTGTGGTAAGAAACTGTCATGCGAAGTTCAACGGAGTAGCCGATGTTCAAATGGTGCATGGCATCCCATGATTTCCATCTTATCATATGAAGATATTCAAGAAAATTCAACATCCTGATTATTGACTAGCTATTATGCAGCATAAGAGGACAACCATATACGGGTATTCTTATTATTATTCTTATTTATCTTTATTGGTCTTATAAAATGAATTTTAAGGAGTTTAACTTTAAATAACCAAAGTATAGCAGGGATAAAGAAGAGACGTAAATTAATTTTTGAAGCCATGTGTTCATGTGCATGGATATATGCCACAAACCGTCCCTCTTGATATGGTTTTTCACATGTACATAAAATGTTATATAGACACCCATACCATTACTAATTCAATCTGACCGAAATATCCTCTACACTCAAATTGTTTAAACAGCTTAAATGACAATTTGCCACAAACTCTCCCTCTTGATATGGTTTTTCACATAAAACGATATACAGACACCCATACCATTACTATATTCAATATGGTGAAGTATCTTCTACACTCAAATTCTTTAAACAGCTTAAATGACAAATTAATTGGGCAAATGTCAGATCCCGTTTTTCTCCAATATTACAATGTCCAACTGTTAGGTCACCCGCAGGGTGTGATCTGGACGCCCAGGTTCGAGTTCGGAAACAGCCTCTTCGCAATGCGAGGGAAAAGCCTGCGTACATTATCGACCTTCCCAGAGCCCGCTATCATGCGGAAGCCTCATGCACTGGGTTCCACCTTTATTACAATGTCCAACTGAACCCAAATTTTTTTGTTTTTTAGTGGTATTGTCAGGCCTTAATTTGGAGGTCCTTGATGTTTCAAGATTAATTGAACAGCCAATCATTGTTTTCTGACATTTCTTAACTTTCAAAATTAACATCAACCCTGGGGAATTCAAATTCTGGGAATCACAAGCCCACTGGCATGTGTGACAAACCCAAGTTATGACTTCTGTATTCTGTACTCAACTGCTAAACGACCCTTGGATATTTCTTGTATATAAACAACTAAACAAGGCTTTGATATACTTATATGGAATTACATGAAAAGCTTTATATATATCACAATTATAACATACCTACAATGATGACACCTAATGGTTCCGCAAAACCAGATAGGGTAGCAAGTTTGAACGCCTTCCATTTGCTGATATAGGTACAGCAAAATATAACATGTAAGCCATTCAGAATAAGCAATGCTTTTTTCAAATATATCAGTAAGGTATGACATGCTTGTGATGAAAAGGTTAGGCACTTAAAATCGTCTATCTGAGAGGCATATAAGAGGAGAATACTTAAAATCGTCTTTCGGAAAAGTAAGAAAGCTTTAGCATCTGTACCTTTGAGTGGCAAAGTACACAGGAAGGGCTACAGCAACTCCCTGTGGAAAGAAATGTAAAAATAACAAACAAGCATTATGTATGTCTAGTAAGTTTCACGTTTGCTATCTAAAGCAGAAAATGGCGGAAGCAAACGATTTCTAAAATATAATGACTAATGAGAATTTCATGCACAGTTGAAGATAAGTGAATTTTCTTGGATCATACAGGCATTTATTTGCAAAATATTATAGTCCATTTAGAACAATGACACCCACGCATGTGTGCACACGTGTGTGTGTGGGGTAATGATTCTGCTACACCCCATGAGCACTCCTATGTTTTTTCAACATATACAATCGAAATCGAACATACATCTGTGGATGTAGATATGTTGTTACATGTCTCAAGATCATCTCCATAACATTTTGGTTAATTTTAATAATTTTAACACGTTCAAAATAATAATTCGAAACGATGGTAAAAATAAATGTTTAATAGTTAATATTGGATTAATATTTTGAACGTGTTAGAAATTTCAAAATGATCAATTTTTTGTAGTCATGATGCTCGTAGTGTAGATTCTCATAATTACATTTGGTTTCGAATAATAAAACACTAAAAACGTAGGGGTGTAGAATGATCTGTAGTGAAAGAGCGGCGTACCAGACACTTAATGTGTATTGTATATATATATTAAACCGCGTACCAGACACTTAATGTGTATTGTATATATATATCAAGGTTTAAGAACTCGGTTTTGGCCAAATAAAATTTTCAAAATTTTGGTCTATTTCGGAAATTTGGACGTTTCTGTTTTTGTTTCAGTATTTTCAATTAAATAGCAAGATTTAATATAAACATTGAACTAAAATGTCATGAAATCTAACAAAAATCAAATATAACCATAATAATTAAACCAACTATTATAATCAATTAATATAACTAATATATAACATAACAAAAGCTAACCCTAGATTAACATAACTATACCTAGCCCAAGCCTAGTCCAGAGTTCAAACATCAATATAACATAACCCTTAAATATTAGTTAACACTAAAACATATAGTAATATTGGTAAACCCATGCCCAAACAAAAGAAAACACATAACCCTACATTTTCATCTCTCTCCTCATATCTCATTCAAACCACGCATTAGTTAAAAAAAGACAACACATAGATGCTCGTTTGATTTTTCTCAAAACTTCGAATTTGAAGATATATGTGGGGGTTTAATCAAGTCGAGTTATGTGATGAGGTAAGGTTTAATTTCATTTTTTTGGATTTGCTTGCTTTTCTTCCATGATTTTGTGTCATTTACCCTAATTCCCATCTCTTAAAGCATATCGTTTTTTCATAATTTTTTCTGCTATCTTCTACTAGAATGGGATTTTACCCTATTTCCATCTCGTCTTTGGCTGAAACTGATCCGGAATGGTCGGAATCTCATGGTTCTAGAACCTACTACCTTGGTATATATGTATGTGTATAGGTATGTGTGCGCGCATGTGTGAATATACATGTATATATGAGGGATGTGATCATTTATCCCTTTCTCATACATATATATGATAGGATTACGCTCCACTCCTCTTCGCTATACCCCATCTACATCCCTATGATTTCTACAGCTACACAATTTGAAATGGACAAAAACTTGTAGATAATCTCTTGAACGATTCAAGATGATCTTCACAAAATTTTGTTCAATTTAGATATCCTTACATATTCGAAATAATATTTCAAATCGATGATTAAAGTAAATATTTCAGTAGTTGATACCGACTTAACATTAACATGCTAGAAATTTTGAAATAATCTCATTTTTTTGGACATGATGTTCATAATGTGGATTGAACATTCCCAAAGTTTCATTTGATTTTGTATTGTGTAGCTCGTAATATGATGTAAAATGTCATGTAGCAAAAGAGAAGTTTAAATGATGCTCACTTGGAGCATTAAAAATGTGCTTCAACATTGTCATTCCACCATGTGCCCTCTATGTAGTACAATTATTTTGTTTGATTTATTTGTTAATATAAGGAATATGTTGCATGTTTGAGATATTGTAGCATGAACTTTTGCTAGCACTAGAGTAGCGAAAAATTCCTTGACCCTTGATAGGAGCAAACATTGAACAGAAATGGCAAAGGAACTGTCTACTAATTATGTTCAAACAGAAGCTACAAGTGAATCATAAATTTATTCTTTCATCAATTAGACTTCATCCTACCAATATTTTTATGTTTGAAGACCATGCACGATTATGTGTATTTCCTTTACTGCTAACACCTATGGAAAATTAACATAATAAATGAATTGCTTTTATTATTTGTAAAAGGTAAGTTGTAGCTAAAACACCGCATAAACATAATTCAACTTTAGGCTGCAATCAAATACCAATTATTTATTTATTAATATTAAATAGAAGAATTAAAACATGAATTGGTATTTCAGATCTTACTTCTTAATTAATTAAGAGAAAAATGCATTTTATACATTCAGATCTAAGAACATTTACTCACATTCCCACACTGAACCATTATCAAGGTTTTGAAACACGAAAGCGTACGCGAGACGTTTTTGGATCCGTGGGGTGAGGCGTAAGCCTCGAAATGTCGAGGTGTAAGCTTTTCGGGTAAAAGCAAAACACAAAACATATAATGAAATTTAAAATAAAATAACATTAAATATCAAATATTAAACAAGTTTTGATTGCTTAGCACGTTTAATTTTGTCTAGAATTTCGATGCATTCATTCTTCACATTTTGTGGGACCTTGGACAAGGAATAATTCCAAGACGAGTGCACGCTAAATGTTGTTTAAAACGAGCAATTCTTCCGGCGCATCTATGATCACAAAATCCACAAAGAAAGTATTTTGAATTGGTGGAATCCGGTAGGTCTTTAACCCATTTCCATGCAATATCTTTCTTGCTCATCACTTCTCTTCAATTTACAGGATGCGCTGTTGTTAAACAGTTAACAGTAAACACAGCTTTAGGAATCAATTTGTTTTAAAAAAATAGATCGATTCTGGAATGGAGTTGATTCCAGCAAGTGGAATCAAACTCGATTCCAGTAAGGAATCGACCTCCAAGTACTGGAATCGAACTCCATTTTTTTTTTAAATTTTTTTTTTTTTTGGAAAAAAAAAACCCTCCTTTTTTGCTTCGAAGAAGTGAAGTCAAGTTGAGTGAGCAGATAGAAAAAAAAATAAGGGTAGAAAGATAAGTATCAGGCCAAAAAAATTTGACTTCAGAGGCGCACGCTTTTCACACTTTTTGCTCCTCAACCATCTGGGGCGCACGCTTTAGAGGACAAACACTTTTCAATCTGCGCCTCGCCTCAAGGCGCGCCTTAGGCGTATTTTTTCAAACAATGACCATTATAACATTAAATGTTTGTACTAGGGGAGTACATATAATTATGAAGATCTTATTAACAATGTAATCAAAATCTGATGTAGCAATCTGTAGATAGTGTCACTTACCTACCTAACATGAAAGATCTAAAATGAATGTTCTATATTCAAGTAATGAAGTGTACAATTTTGAAACGAAAACTAATAAGAGTGACAGCAATGTTAAATTACATGGAGATAGTGGGATTTGAGGCTCAACGAGTAAAAACCACATAACATGAATTCAAGGGCAACATAATTAAAAGCATAAGCATGCAAAGTACATATAAGTTGTACCTCTGGTATGTTATGTAGTGCAATAGCCAGAGCTAGATTAATTCCAACACGAAGTCCCTAAGTATAAGATGAGTAATATTAGAGAACAAGAAATTCAAATAAAATACGTTACAATTTAAGCAAGATAAAAAATAGCTAAAACGATTGAATTTATACATAATGAATCAGTGAAGTATTATGATAGGAACAAAAGAAAAAACTTTTACCAGTCAAGAAAACAACAAACTAATGTATTTAGTTTTGAAACCTAAATATGAACAAGCTACTAGTGAATAGGAAATTGCAAATCTGTTTTACACTAACAAACGCTGCATGATCGGTCATTAATGGTACACGGACAGCTTAGAATGAACACAAAATGAATTAATGATCGTCATTGGGGATGAAGGTACTGTTTACTTGGCTGACCAATACCTACAAACTGTGAATACAACTCAAATTTCCATGCACATTGCCCATGCACTTTGGGATCCTTTTGCCTAAGAAATGGTTGGAGGAAAGTCAAAGCATATAAAAATGCAAAGAATCAACTCTGGCATGTATTTTGTAAAAGATGTATTATCCGGTAGTATGTTAGAAGCTAAGCAAAGGTAAGAGAAAGTTAGATACCCAGTTAACAAATGAACAAGTTTCCTCAAGTAAAACCCATTGCAAAAAGATTATACATCAGATATACGTATTATATTTCTGTGTCTAGTGAGGACAACTAACACAAGTTGGAAAAGCTACATCTTCTACTTTTTATTACATTCATACACCATAATCACTGGTAAACAGTAAACAATATCCTTCAGCAAATGTTAACACAAGGCAAGTTATAAGAAAATATTAGCAAAGCCAAAATAGTCAGTGTTTAACAAATCAACATGATTAATGCTAAATGCAATTACCAGAAAATTCAATACAAGAATACAGAAGTGAAATGAAGATGAATTATAGACTGTCAACAATGTTTTGAAATGGTTGCAACACTTTGAATATTGCTCAACATGTTCTAAGGAGAAAAAGAAGGGAACCTTTATCGAACCAAGAAAAACTGCCATTCCTTCTGGAAAGTTGTGCAAGCTTATGCCTGCATCATGCAATTTAAATTTATGTATGGTTTAATGGAAATAGGAATACATTAAAATGTAGAAAATCCTATATATTAATGGAAATAGAAATACATTAAAATGTAGAAAAATATAAATGGTGCATCACTTTCATGTCTGCATTGCGAGCAACCAAAGATGCCAACTTGATTTATTTTTTTTAAAGACAAACCAATTAACCGATATCAGTAAAAGCATTTAACATAATGCAGGTAAATAGGAATATGTACGTACATATACATTTATGTATGTATTCTCAGCCATTTCTATTTTGTACACGCAAGTACGTATACATATATACGTACGTATTCTCGGCCATTTCTATCTTGTCTGCTCTGTCCAATGCTATGTTCTAGAATGCTGCATCCACCCATGGCAACCACATACTATACAGGTGAATGCTCATAAAACTCTCTATATAGAATTATACTGCTTATTCATACACACACAAATATATATATATATATATATATATATATATATATATATATATATATATATATAGTGAGAGGGAGAGAGACGTGCACGCACACTCATACACATGCATGTATTCTCGGTCATTTCTACTTTGCCTGCTCTGCCCTATGCTATGTTCTAGACTCATCCACCAGGGCAACCTCATACTATTAAGGTGAATGCACTTACAACTTTCTCCATATAGAATCATAATGCTTTGTTTGCAACCATAAATTGAGAAATATAGCAAGTGACACAATGTAGAGTGTTCATTAAAAAAAATGGCTAGTCCAAAGAGAGTAGTGGTTCAAGCAAAAGATTGACTAATTTCACAAAATTCAAGATTAAGATAAACAGAAACCAATTATTTTAAGGCGAGGTTACACAAGGAAGAAAATCTTACCAACTGCAGTGATAATTCCGCTATATAAAACTTGTCGGCGATGTTTTTTCATTAGATCTTTACCTGACTCATCATCTTTATTCTGACATTAAAAAATACAGTCAATATTCCCATTTTATGCCCAAGCATACAAATTAAAAAAATTCACAGGCATCCAAAGCATTCATATGCCGATGCATTGACTGGTTGCCTGT
Organism: Allium cepa; assembly: GCA_030765085.1. NCBI lineage: Eukaryota > Viridiplantae > Streptophyta > Magnoliopsida > Asparagales > Amaryllidaceae > Allium > Allium cepa. The sequence continues at coordinate 564,704,071 of CM060941.1, forward strand.
TTATGAGTTATGTATTTCTTCTCAATTACAGTACACGACTTTAAAATATCGGCACCTTTCTCTTATCTACATCTGTATCTGGAACAAGCGTTGGCTCAGGAATAAATTTAACGATAATACCAAAGCAGATTACTCCTGCATAAAACTGCAAAAAATATGAATACGTATTATTTGGATGGAAGGACAGATAACAAACAGCGCTCTAAAACTAACTGCATACATTCACATTGGCTTATCAGTAAAAAATGTAATCTCACCCAGATATTTCCCTTCAGGAAACCAATAGAGTTTAACGCATTGTGAGCCAAATCCAAAAATGATATGCTAAGCATTAAGCCAGCGGCAAAACCCTGATAAAAAAACATTAAATAGAACATTAATAAATAACCTAAAGCTATATATTACAGGGTACTAATATGTTTAAAAAAATAATTTACCTGTAAAAGACCAAGCATCTTAAGATTGGGTGCGGGATTCAAAACTACAATAAGTGCACCTGAATAAACACATAACTTAGGACTACTATACTCGGTGATTTGCTAGCTATCACTAAACATATGAGCACTATGATGTAATACAACACACAAAAAACGATACTAACAACTTAATGCAGCTTTATGCTAACTACTAAAAATTAAAGTCCTTGTATAACAGATCGGGCAATGTGTGATGCACCTTATTTTCCAGAAGCACAACACAAATGCTGTGCCCAATTCAGTCGCCTCCACCACATCACTCAAATCCAAGTATGAATTTTTGTTCCTCATAACATCGTTTTGAAGGGATAGCTATATCTTGTATAAAACTAAATTGTGTTCCTAAAGCAATATGTTGTCATAGGTGGTACATTCATCCAATTGAACATCTCCATCACACCAAGCTATGTGTGGTCTTAATTCCTCAAGCAATGTCAACATTATTTCAAAATACTGGTTACTGTTTATATATCAATTTTTAGTGTTCAATCTAGCGATTTTAAATAATTGTCCAAAAATGTTACAAAGATATAATCAAGATTTAGAATTTGAACTTTAAGTTCGTATCAAAGATAAGGGTGTCTACTAAAGCAGATCTACCTATTTTATCTTAGGAATAAAAAAATATGCTCCAATAATTGAAAATTGATATATTTTTTAACGCAGGTATCAATACAAAATCAGTAGTACATAGGGAACTAAGGGAAGACAAAAGAAAAAAGAAAAACATAAGGAAAATGATACACATTTTAATAATATGAAATATTTCATGGGTAATTTTTCCAAATAGTTCCCTTGCCATAAGAGAAAAGGAGAAAAAAATTCAAAAACTATATTAAAAAAATAGTTCAATCTATATCGTATACATAGTTGACAGACTAATTAAAACAGAAGCAAATTATAGTCGCGTTAGTGATATTTTATGCGCTGTTTTAAATCTCGGATATCTCGGCCGAAGACATGAGCGAAACGAAACATGAGATATCGGTTGACATCTCGTTTCAAATATATCGGCCGAAATTTATAAATATCGGCTGATATTTGGAGCGAAACAATATTCCGAGATCTGCCCGATATATTGTTTTAAAAATAAAATAGGCCCATCTCAGCCCAAATTCAAAAAACAGACAGTCATTTTCTTCATTATCCGATTAAACTTCTCAAAAATCACGTTGCTCATCAAGAATATCGAATTCCCTCTTCTTCAGAAAAAAAATTGAACTCTCTTCTGGAAAAAATCGAACACCCTCTGCTTAAAAAATTCGAACTCTATCTTCCAACTTCGAACGCCTCGCGATTGCTTCCAATCTCTGACCGCTCGATCGCTTTTGACAGTCTGCAACTTCGTCTTCGATCAATCTCTCTACTTCTTACATGTATGTAAATTAGGGTTTTTTCTATTTTAATGAAATTCAAAAATTGAATTTACAGTATAATTTACAGTAGATTTGCAAATAGATTTAATTTGCAAGTATAATTTCATGGTTAAAACTACTACTTTTTTTTGCTTAAACATTATATGTTTATTCAAATATTTATTTTGTGAATATTGGTGGCCCTATGAATGCTCTGCAGCATGAAATAATGCAAGCATGAAGGGCATAATTTCCTTATTTATGTGGTAGAAAGTAATGCAAGCACGATGGGTAGCGTTTTCTGCTTTTATGTTGGTATTCACATAACAATGGTTCATGTCAGTTTAGAACTTTAATTACGTAAGTGGTGTTCATTCAATATTTTTGTAATGTTTAATTAGATATGAACGTGTTGTTTACTTGTTTTAAACTTATAGTGTTGTGTAAACTTCATGGTTACGGTTCATTAATACTGTTTATCATATTTTAGTATTGTGTGTACTGATTTGAAACATTGAAATACACGCCGATATGGTCCCAAGATGAACTTTAAGGCCCGATATGTAAATCTGATATTGACATCCGAGATGCACCCGTCTCGTCCGATATCTTCCCCGATACGATACCTAGTTACTAAAATCGTCGAAACGAAACGTGACCGATATCCGAAATTTAAAACCTTAATTTTATACACACAGACATCTTTTTTTTTTTTTTTTACTTTAAATTGCATTGGTATAAAATTGATTTAAATCATTTATCCCACATCATTTTTTTGGCCTGGTTATCATGTTTTGAAATCAAAACAATTTGTTATCCTACTCCCATCCTTCCAATCTTTGAGCTACACATTTGTCTTTCACGCCATTTCTCCTTCTTTATATTTCAAAATCTTTGCTATGTTGACCATCTCATACCTCCATCACTTTCTCCATCAAAAATGAACATGTCATTTACCCTAGCAATCAAGGGTGAAGACTTTTTGATCCTATGGAATCAGCTGACTCCTCCCAAATATTATACAGATGCAAATATTTTATGTTCCATTCATTATATTTTATTCAATTAAACATATTTTATCTAATTGATATAATAAATTCAACCTCCCTCAAACTTTGACCCTTCTGAATATGATTTCCAGCTTCTACCCTCCTTGCAATCCTCTTACAATTCTCGCTGTATGCCACCATCACCTATTTTTAACCTTCATACTCCTGAGATGACATCATCCACTTTGTCAAACCAAGCAACAAACCAAACACCATTACTTTCCATTCAAAACCCACACATGAACCCTCCATGCAAATGGAACTGTGAAACTGCACAGCCACACCACCCAAATGCAGCAGCAGACCAAATGCAGAGGCAGCACCTAATATTGTTACAAATTAATTAGCTGTCAACTTTGTTTTTTTTGCTTTCAGTACTTTTCAGATACTATTTCAGCACTTCTCAGGTTCTGTTACAAGACTTCACTAGAAAACAATGCCTAACTCTTATATAAATAAGAGAGTAAAATATGAACGATAGGCGGCAAAGTTACCAAAACAACTCCACTTTTTTATATTTCTGCATTTTCTCTTCTACAAACTCTCGGTTTATCCCTCTCCTTCCTCATCTGACTGTTCAGTGATAACTGGTGCCATAAAATTGCTTTCTGGCAATCTATTATTTGAACAAGGTGTTGACTACAGATTGAGAGGTGAAATACGAAAAATAATTACTTCTATCGATGTTTAGGTTATGATGATTATTGGATCTAAAAGGTGAATTTTGAAGTGGGGCTAATTTTGATGGAGTTCATACTTGCACAATTGGAAGCACCGGCAAAATTCTAATAGAAAGTGTATTGGAAATTTTAAGTTTATACATGTTTGCGCCAAAATTGGTCACAAACACCCAATACCGTGAAAGCACCCGCTTATCAACACAGATCAGTTATAATCAACACAGAACTCAGATTTAAGCAATAAATCACAATAATTCACAGACAACAATCACAAACACAGGATTTATAGTGGTTCGGCGTTCGTGCCTACGTCCACTTTGAAGGTTTTCTCTTTATTGCTTCTCTTGATGATCTTAATCAATTACAACGGGTTAAATCTTTGAACTTGATAATCTTAATCGATTACAATGGATTATAGCTTTGAAATCTGAACTCAACAACAATAGTGATGAATAGGATTGAATTCAGCAGAGTCTGGGCTTGCTCTCTCTCTTCTGAATCTCCCACCTCCTTTTCTGAATGACCAGGGGCTCTATTTATAGGTGTGGAAGGTCAAAATCCCGCCTAAAACCTGGAGAGGCTACTTGGCACGTGACTGGGGCCCACAGGCCCGCGTTCTTGGAATGCGTGCCCAGTTTGGGATCGATCAAAAAAATTGTCCAATTGCGATGAAACTTGGCGTGGACGTTCTTCATCATGTAGACAAACTTCTGTGAAAATTTCATGGGATTTGGATCAGTAGATTGGAAGTTATGATCGGTTCGAAATTGGACGTTCGTCATGCTGTTTGCTTCGACTCCACTTGTTGACTCATTCGAATCCATATGGTTCGAATCCATATGGTTCGAATCCATACGGTTCGTGTAACAGCCCTAGTTTTAGCTATTTATTTCTTTTAATTTTTTTGTTTTTAGAAATATAATTTATATAAATTGTGTTTACCAATATTGTTTAAATATTTAATTTGGAGAATTAAACTCGTTAATTTAATATGATTTTTGTAACTAAATTTAAGAAGAAAAAAAAAAAAAGGAAATTTTTATAATGTATAATGAAGTGAGTGGTAACTAAATGTTTTGGATATTATCATAATATCTGTTGTTATACCCATTCCCTAAAAATAATGAAAAGGAGAAAATTTGTAACATATTAAAGTAGTTAATTAATTATGTTAATTTGGTAGGTTATGACATGCAAATCATGTTGGTGGAATATTCTCAATTTTGACATATTAATTATGTTAGCAGTGAACATTGTTAAGCAATTTAAAACAATGAAACTTACAATCAATTTATTTGATAAATCTACCTTATTCCTAGTTAGCAATTCAAAACTTGAATAAAGGCACATACGGATATTTTAAAATGGAGTTAATGACAATTAATAGATATTTCAAAAAGAAATTTATGACAATTAATAGAGAAATTAATTGTAAAATTTCAGTAGTTGACCAGAATTAATTTATTGAATAATTAATGCAAATTAATAAAATTGATGAAAGATAAATAAGTTAATTCTTTTGGTTAATGGCATGAGGACACGAGGTTAATCCCCATTTTGTAGGAGAAATCTGCCCGTGTAACCAGTCCGGCTACCAGTGCCTACAAAGCGGACGGATTAATGTGAGACGTCGCAGGATTGATAATTAACAAAAAGGGTTAATTAACTAATTAAGTTAGTAACCAAATTTGAGTATGTAATTAAAGGAGGATAATTAATTGGTAATATGGTAATTAATTGAAATCAATTAAGGAGGGTAATTAAAAGGGATAAGGTAATCAATTGAAATCAATTAAAGGCAATTAAAGGGGAATTAATTGATTAGAAGAATATGGAAATCAAATTTGCCTTCCTTTGCGCGTGACACAAAATTTTATTCTTTTAACATTTTGACATTTGCCTCTTACCATTTGTTTCTTGAGCATGTCACTGTATTCATTTATTCACGCAGCCTTATCCACAAAAATATCAACTCTTCCAATTGCCATTTTTCCTCTCACCTAAATTAAATGCATTCAAAATTTAATCTTGCCTATCTTTGCAAATTTTCGCATACCCATTATATCTCTCTGTTTCCACTGCGTTTGTTTTGCAATAAATAAATTTTTCGAACCATTGATCAAGTAAATATTTATGTAAGCATTTATTACTTTCGCCTTTTCAGTTAAAAGCTTTTTCATTGCTTACCATAAATCACGCAAGAGCTCAAGTTTTGCTTCCTCAATCAAATCTGTTCAAATTTGCAGTAACGCATGCTTTAAATTTAGATTATAACTGGTATAAATCACGCAAGCTATCTAAAAAAAATAAAATCCAAAAGAGTGATATCGTTCAAACATAAAACTGGAAAGAGAAATCAACGCATGCATTTATCACAATTTTCGTGTAGCGTTCAAACAAGAAGAACTGGAAATAAATCTCTTGCCTTAACGCATGCACTCAAAAATCAACGCTTGCATTTATTTCTTACGTTTTCAAACCTGCCTATTTATCTCCCCTTTTTATTTCGCAAGTTTATCTATAAATACTTTGCCTCATTCACATAAGTTTTCATATCTCCTTGTTTGTCCCTCTCTGGTACAAGCTTCTATCAGGTAAATAATTTGCATTGTTTATTTCTTTGCTTCTTCCAAATTTCCTTCCTCCTTCTTGTGTTCTCTGATTTCCTTGCTCGGCTACTTCCCCATCATGCCGTGCCATTTATAAATACATATAGAACTTTGTTAGTAGTAGGCTGGAAGAAATGATATAAATTGATTGTAGGAAGCTAGACTATGGAATTAGTGTAGTTATGATGTAGTTAGTGGTATTGTGGATTTGGATAAAGTGCAGTTTGAAGAGGAAGGCATAGAAAGAAAAAAAAGAATTACAATTTAATAATGGAGAAGATAAATTGATAAGGAGAAAATGATATGAAATGTTGTTTAATTCAAATAAACAATATTGTATGAATAAATCTTGGGTGAATATAATAAAATGACATTTATTTCAATTTTTAATGGTTGAAATAAATTTAAGATGGTTAAAAATAAATTTAACTACTTATTTGAGAATTTGGGTGGATAAATATCAATGGATTGTATTTATTATGGTTAATAAAAGGATATTGGTGATGTATACCAATAATCACCTTTTAATGTTTAATAATAAAAGTAAAAGAAGAAATAATTATGAATGTGCCTAAACATGATGAACATGTATGTGAAATAAAGTATTATTTAATGAATTCGAATGTAGTTAGTGGCTACATTTGATTAAATCGAATAATTTGAACAGTATTGTGTTTGTTGCCAATATTGTCATTTTATTTAAATAAATATATATGAGAATGAAAATAATTGATCATGATAAATATGATTAAAAATGTGAGAAATAATTTAATAATGTCTAAACATGTATTTGTTTTGTTTGGGTGCATAACATCTTTTTATTCAATCAATTGTATTAAATTTGCAATTTATTTTGCAATTTATTCAATTTATTTTATGCATGCGTACGGTTGAAGTATGGGCCTAGGATATGTTGAGACGGTTAGCGGGTTGTAGTAGTCGAGCAAGTTGAACTAAATTTCTTTTATTCTATTCGTTCCAGTTGTTCTGAAATTTTGCTTTGACCGTAATTTTTAAATTCGCATACTTGGTATTTGGATCTTATAGATTTAAGTCAAGGCTTTGCATCCGCCGAAGTTTGATCGTGCTTTCCGTTTTTTTTTTTCGAAGTAGATACCGTGTTTGATTTAGATCCACTGCAGCGTTTAAGGTGAGTATTTCTCACCAGACATATGTACATATATTTTGTGAATTATCGCAAGTGTATGTGTAAAAATTTTTTTAAATATTATCTGTCTGTAGTATAACGTAGAATGATGAATCCCATTTAAATTGACACCTCATCAGTTATTATCTGTTGTATTATTTCTGCAGTTATATTATATTATTGTTTATTTACTGCTTAAATCACCACTGCAAGTTCCCTGTTAAATTTAGATTGTTGTGGGCTGAAATGATAGGCCTAAATGATGATTACTGTGCTATTATTATGTTAACTGTTTAACTGTTAACTTGGGATTGCGGGTTTGAAATGATAGAACCCGGGGTTTGTAAATTACGGATCGAAATGATATAAATCCGTATCACTTGACCTAGGCTAGAAAACTATATACAGGCCCGTGGTCCTTATAATATTTTCTGAAATATTTAAAATTATTTTGGAAGTTAAATATTTGATTTAATATCTTTAAAGGATTTTATATTGATTTTGAATGAGTTATAAATGTTAATAAATAAATAAATAAATATTTGAATAAAATTTTGGAATATAACTTATTTTGGAAATTCTGGATTTTTGAAAGGATAAGATTTCAGTTAAGAAATATATATATAAGTTATATTTGGAAATATTTATTAAGTTAAACAATCTACTAAAGCATTTAAATGCTGTCTTTTGAAATTGGACTAGTTTTACCCGTAACTTTAGGTAGCATTTCCTAAGTGCTATAGAATCTGGAATTTGATTGTTTTGAAATTTAAGGAATTTGATAAATTATATTTATGTTTAAGTTTTGGAGACCTTTAAGATATGAGATTTATAACTGGATTTTTCTTAATAAATTTAAGATGAACATTCTAGTGTTAAGTAAATTTTGAAATTATTTAATGGCATAATTTTGGAGTTTTATCTATGGAATTTATGGGAATATTCAAGATGAAATAATAAACACTAATTTGTTGAAAGAAAAAATATCCAACCTTAGTTTTGAATATTAATACTCCAATTGGATATATATATAGGAATTGAAATGGTCTTGGGAACATGAAGTGATATTTAAATTATGGTTTAAAATAAAGAAATATATTTGTAAAGCTATGTAAATTATCTTCTTTACAAAGTAACCATAAAGTTAAACCATTTATTCTATATACCGTTGAATGTCCAAACCATTGTGTTTGGGAGTTATGGTTTTAAAGTAAAATTTCCAAAATATTATGTTTTGAAGATATAATTTAAATATTTGGTTTCCAGATATTATAAATTTTAAGCAGTATGGTTTTTGGAAAAGAATTATACTTGAATATAACGGTATCATATTGTTTTGGGTTTTGAATGATATCGTGTTTATAGTTTGAAATAGAAATGTTTATTTTGGTTTTAAAGTATAAACTGTTTTAAAAGACCACGGTGTTATAATAACGATGGGTTGGCAAAGAGACCGGGATCGGATATGGACATACTCTCTGTCGATACCGAAAACCACTTTGACTAACCGTGTACGCGGTGGAGATTCCAGAATGAAGTAGGTTGGTGGCGACGTTTCCTGTAAGGTAAATACGTGGACCCGACTCCCGTGAGTTGGCATAAGGTGGCTAAAACAGGAGCGATCGACGGGTTAATGAGGTCATTCCTCTGATCGGACACTCCTCTTCGATATTATACTATGACTTTGGATTGATTCAGTGGCCACTTCTATTTTGATTTGGGGAGTTGTTTCGAGGTGGGCGGTTGCTGCGGCTTCGCGTTACCATCGGCCCGGATGCGTAATTGGTATATCTACCCTGGCATTGCCTAGTTGTGCCGTGTCACCTACCATACCGCGCCTTGTACGAGTTTAGATTTCTCCCGTAGCCCGTGTGGTATCCTCTAGTTGCTTCCCGATCAGGAGGAGCTATGATATTGGATGGACTACTGGGACTATTACGTGTTAAGGTGGAAAATGTAAAGCCTTAACGCTACTTAAAAGTAAGTTTATTTTATAAATAGACACTAGTATAATAGCGCAATATACTACATAGTAAATAGTTTGACGGATCCTTAGAGGATGGGCGGTCCCAAGCATCCTTTAAGTTACTTGCTCTATATTACAGTACACTTGAATTAGCTTACATTATATAAGTATGTATGTCCTGACTCGAGTGTTATGTTTTATTTTTACGCTCGGGTCAGCCTGAGTTGCAGTTTCAGTTTCTCTCCGGAGTTATGTCATCCCGTAGATCATTCATACTGCCGGAAGCCTTTCAGTCTTTATCTTATTTGCAATCAATCAAATTGGAAGACTCTGTTTCTATTTATGTCTACAGCTGTATTGCAGATTCTAAACTATGAAAATTCTATTTGGTTAAAGTTTTATAGTGGCTTCATGAACCACTGTATATTTTATTTCCGCTGTGAGTTCTGATATATGTATGTGATTCTGTGATTTATTTACTACATATTCTGAGTTTTGCCAAATTTATTTTACAACGCAGTATTTTGAACAATTCAAGTCCGACATGTGCGGATGCGAAGGGTTGAAAATACTGGGTCGTTACATTTGGTATCAGAGCTTTGGTTCTAGGCAAAACTTAGAATGTATGGTAAATTTGATTTACAGAATCACGTTCATTCGAGATTGAACCACTCTCTTTTCGAATTTTGGAACATTCCCTACGGTTCCAAAGCTCATTCGTATCCCTCACTTTTTCATCTGCTTTAGATTCTGGAGTATCTCATAACTCCACTTCGGATGATCTTTATTGTAAATTGGCGGTCTCGCCATTATTCTAATAAAGGGGTGAAACTCCTTTACCATTAGCATTGATTCACCGGAGATTTATATTTATCCTCGGTTTATATGCTAGTATCTTTGGTTATTCCAAATTCTATCTCTTCGGATCAAATGTAGATTTACCCCAACCACATCGATATGGCTCTTTAAGTCACGGATGACTAGGTCAAGGTTGTCCGCGACTTATATAGACTTACCCAGTTTCCTTATTCTGATCTTCTGATTTCAATTTATCTTGAATTCTATTTGATTTGAGTTCATCAAATTTGAGTCTCTATCCTGGTTTGAGAAGTTTATTCCTATATTTGAAATTAAAATCTAATATTATATATATGAGTATAATTTTCAAAATTTTATAATTAATTTAACTATTTGTCAAGAGATAATAGTTTTGATTTATTTTTGATTTTGTAAACCATGTGTTTTGGCTAAAATAAATAATTGAATATAAAACAATGGTTATAAATTAATTTGGAAACAGAAATGAACTTAAAACAAGAACTTGAGAATTCAATTTCTGATGATTTCAAACCTTGTGTTTAAATTTTAAAAGGATGTAATAAGTATTTTTGTATAGAAATTTGTTTCCAAAGAAATTTTAAAATTAGTGCTTTTCTCTTTGTCGCTGGAAAATAATTTCGGTGATGACTGCAGCATCATCGACATTCATTTTCGAGTTTCGAAGTGAAAAGACCATTCTGTAGTCTGGCTACAGTGTTTCCTTGAGATTTTAATTGATTTGAATTTCTAAAGTATGACTTAATATATATAGATATATAATTTAAATTTGATTTGACATATTAGGTATATATATTTAGTTATCTCTAAATGGTTTGAAGGGAATCAGGAATTTAATTCTTAAAGTTTATCTTGAGGAAGGAAAATAAATATAATAACAAAAATTTGAATAAAAAGGTTCCAATTGGAGATAATTAAATTGAAAGTTTTATTTGTATAACACCCAATTTCATTTAATATAACTTACCTTGATTTTCAAAAGTTAACATGTAATTGGATAATATACAATATAAAAGGATTTTATGAATAAAATTTGAGTGGTTATAATAAATATTATACACTTAAATTTTAGTTATAAAAGATTAATGGGGATAAATAAGGAAAAGGAATTTAAGGAATTTTATTCAAATGTCTTAATAATCAAATTAATTTAATATGGAGCCGTAAATCTAACCAAGAGATTTTAATAAAAGGTTATTTCCTGAAATGAATATGTTTGTGTAATAAACAAGGTATCTTTGAATAAGGAAAATATATTTGAAAGGGATATTTTTGGAGTAAGGATTATATATCTTCAAATCATAGTTTAATTGATGTCTAAATAAATAGTTAAGACGTATTCTAATATCACTAAATTTTGATAATTGAGAATTGGTTTTCAAATGGAAATTCAAGGGTAACTTATTGAAGGAATATCTTATTTATAAGATAAGTATTTTTAATAAAGTGTTAGGTTATTTGTTAAAATTCAGAGTTAAGTACATAATAAACTGATTAGGAATACTATTATATCTACTATAGCATATTATGAGTGCTGCTGTTTCTAAAAATAAAATGTTTTGGAATTTTTTTTTTTTAAATGAACTTAGGAATATTTCAACCTTGAAATGAATATTGTTTGGCATTGAATTTAAAAGGTATAAATGAAGATTATTTTAAAGGTATTATGATTTTAGTAGCATGATTTCCAAATTTATAAATTTAATGATTTCAAAGCATTATGATTGCAAATTTATTATCTTATTTGTTTTCAAACTATCTTTAAGTGTCCTTGGTTTCCCTATCTGCTACAGAATGAGGAGGCTATTGCTTATACCAGTCTATTTAGAAATCTTTTCTATAATCTTTAAAAATCTTTGTTACTCATCGGGGCCTGAGCACCGCTTACCACCCATAGACCGACGGTCGAACTGAAAAGAGTAAAACCGATTCTAGAAGATCTTCTTCGTGCTTCAAATCCGGAACTATTCGTTTAAAGTTCTTGTTTATCTAGCTTATCTTCCTTTGTTTCTTTTCTTTTGTTCCTTTTCGAGGACGAAAAGTTCTTAAGTGGGGGAGAGTGTAACAGCCCTAGTTTTAGCTATTTATTTCTTTTAATTTTTTTGTTTTTAGAAATATAATTTATATAAATTGTGTTTACCAATATTGTTTAAATATTTAATTTGGAGAATTAAACTCGTTAATTTAATATGATTTTTGTAACTAAATTTAAGAAGAAAAAAAAAAAAAAGGAAATTTTTATAATGTATAATGAAGTGAGTGGTAACTAAATGTTTTGGATATTATCATAATATCTGTTGTTATACCCATTCCCTAAAAATAATGAAAAGGAGAAAATTTGTAACATATTAAAGTAGTTAATTAATTATGTTAATTTGGTAGGTTATGACATGCAAATCATGTTGGTGGAATATTCTCAATTTTGACATATTAATTATGTTAGCAGTGAACATTGTTAAGCAATTTAAAACAATGAAACTTACAATCAATTTATTTGATAAATCTACCTTATTCCTAGTTAGCAATTCAAAACTTGAATAAAGGCACATACGGATATTTTAAAATGGAGTTAATGACAATTAATAGATATTTCAAAAAGAAATTTATGACAATTAATAGAGAAATTAATTGTAAAATTTCAGTAGTTGACCAGAATTAATTTATTGAATAATTAATGCAAATTAATAAAATTGATGAAAGATAAATAAGTTAATTCTTTTGGTTAATGGCATGAGGACACGAGGTTAATCCCCATTTTGTAGGAGAAATCTGCCCGTGTAACCAGTCCGGCTACCAGTGCCTACAAAGCGGACGGATTAATGTGAGACGTCGCAGGATTGATAATTAACAAAAAGGGTTAATTAACTAATTAAGTTAGTAACCAAATTTGAGTATGTAATTAAAGGAGGATAATTAATTGGTAATATGGTAATTAATTGAAATCAATTAAGGAGGGTAATTAAAAGGGATAAGGTAATCAATTGAAATCAATTAAAGGCAATTAAAGGGGAATTAATTGATTAGAAGAATATGGAAATCAAATTTGCCTTCCTTTGCGCGTGACACAAAATTTTATTCTTTTAACATTTTGACATTTGCCTCTTACCATTTGTTTCTTGAGCATGTCACTGTATTCATTTATTCACGCAGCCTTATCCACAAAAATATCAACTCTTCCAATTGCCATTTTTCCTCTCACCTAAATTAAATGCATTCAAAATTTAATCTTGCCTATCTTTGCAAATTTTCGCATACCCATTATATCTCTCTGTTTCCACTGCGTTTGTTTTGCAATAAATAAATTTTTCGAACCATTGATCAAGTAAATATTTATGTAAGCATTTATTACTTTCGCCTTTTCAGTTAAAAGCTTTTTCATTGCTTACCATAAATCACGCAAGAGCTCAAGTTTTGCTTCCTCAATCAAATCTGTTCAAATTTGCAGTAACGCATGCTTTAAATTTAGATTATAACTGGTATAAATCACGCAAGCTATCTAAAAAAAATAAAATCCAAAAGAGTGATATCGTTCAAACATAAAACTGGAAAGAGAAATCAACGCATGCATTTATCACAATTTTCGTGTAGCGTTCAAACAAGAAGAACTGGAAATAAATCTCTTGCCTTAACGCATGCACTCAAAAATCAACGCTTGCATTTATTTCTTACGTTTTCAAACCTGCCTATTTATCTCCCCTTTTTATTTCGCAAGTTTATCTATAAATACTTTGCCTCATTCACATAAGTTTTCATATCTCCTTGTTTGTCCCTCTCTGGTACAAGCTTCTATCAGGTAAATAATTTGCATTGTTTATTTCTTTGCTTCTTCCAAATTTCCTTCCTCCTTCTTGTGTTCTCTGATTTCCTTGCTCGGCTACTTCCCCATCATGCCGTGCCATTTATAAATACATATAGAACTTTGTTAGTAGTAGGCTGGAAGAAATGATATAAATTGATTGTAGGAAGCTAGACTATGGAATTAGTGTAGTTATGATGTAGTTAGTGGTATTGTGGATTTGGATAAAGTGCAGTTTGAAGAGGAAGGCATAGAAAGAAAAAAAAAGAATTACAATTTAATAATGGAGAAGATAAATTGATAAGGAGAAAATGATATGAAATGTTGTTTAATTCAAATAAACAATATTGTATGAATAAATCTTGGGTGAATATAATAAAATGACATTTATTTCAATTTTTAATGGTTGAAATAAATTTAAGATGGTTAAAAATAAATTTAACTACTTATTTGAGAATTTGGGTGGATAAATATCAATGGATTGTATTTATTATGGTTAATAAAAGGATATTGGTGATGTATACCAATAATCACCTTTTAATGTTTAATAATAAAAGTAAAAGAAGAAATAATTATGAATGTGCCTAAACATGATGAACATGTATGTGAAATAAAGTATTATTTAATGAATTCGAATGTAGTTAGTGGCTACATTTGATTAAATCGAATAATTTGAACAGTATTGTGTTTGTTGCCAATATTGTCATTTTATTTAAATAAATATATATGAGAATGAAAATAATTGATCATGATAAATATGATTAAAAATGTGAGAAATAATTTAATAATGTCTAAACATGTATTTGTTTTGTTTGGGTGCATAACATCTTTTTATTCAATCAATTGTATTAAATTTGCAATTTATTTTGCAATTTATTCAATTTATTTTATGCATGCGTACGGTTGAAGTATGGGCCTAGGATATGTTGAGACGGTTAGCGGGTTGTAGTAGTCGAGCAAGTTGAACTAAATTTCTTTTATTCTATTCGTTCCAGTTGTTCTGAAATTTTGCTTTGACCGTAATTTTTAAATTCGCATACTTGGTATTTGGATCTTATAGATTTAAGTCAAGGCTTTGCATCCGCCGAAGTTTGATCGTGCTTTCCGTTTTTTTTTTCCGAAGTAGATACCGTGTTTGATTTAGATCCACTGCAGCGTTTAAGGTGAGTATTTCTCACCAGACATATGTACATATATTTTGTGAATTATCGCAAGTGTATGTGTAAAAATTTTTTTAAATATTATCTGTCTGTAGTATAACGTAGAATGATGAATCCCATTTAAATTGACACCTCATCAGTTATTATCTGTTGTATTATTTCTGCAGTTATATTATATTATTGTTTATTTACTGCTTAAATCACCACTGCAAGTTCCCTGTTAAATTTAGATTGTTGTGGGCTGAAATGATAGGCCTAAATGATGATTACTGTGCTATTATTATGTTAACTGTTTAACTGTTAACTTGGGATTGCGGGTTTGAAATGATAGAACCCGGGGTTTGTAAATTACGGATCGAAATGATATAAATCCGTATCACTTGACCTAGGCTAGAAAACTATATACAGGCCCGTGGTCCTTATAATATTTTCTGAAATATTTAAAATTATTTTGGAAGTTAAATATTTGATTTAATATCTTTAAAGGATTTTATATTGATTTTGAATGAGTTATAAATGTTAATAAATAAATAAATAAATATTTGAATAAAATTTTGGAATATAACTTATTTTGGAAATTCTGGATTTTTGAAAGGATAAGATTTCAGTTAAGAAATATATATATAAGTTATATTTGGAAATATTTATTAAGTTAAACAATCTACTAAAGCATTTAAATGCTGTCTTTTGAAATTGGACTAGTTTTACCCGTAACTTTAGGTAGCATTTCCTAAGTGCTATAGAATCTGGAATTTGATTGTTTTGAAATTTAAGGAATTTGATAAATTATATTTATGTTTAAGTTTTGGAGACCTTTAAGATATGAGATTTATAACTGGATTTTTCTTAATAAATTTAAGATGAACATTCTAGTGTTAAGTAAATTTTGAAATTATTTAATGGCATAATTTTGGAGTTTTATCTATGGAATTTATGGGAATATTCAAGATGAAATAATAAACACTAATTTGTTGAAAGAAAAAATATCCAACCTTAGTTTTGAATATTAATACTCCAATTGGATATATATATAGGAATTGAAATGGTCTTGGGAACATGAAGTGATATTTAAATTATGGTTTAAAATAAAGAAATATATTTGTAAAGCTATGTAAATTATCTTCTTTACAAAGTAACCATAAAGTTAAACCATTTATTCTATATACCGTTGAATGTCCAAACCATTGTGTTTGGGAGTTATGGTTTTAAAGTAAAATTTCCAAAATATTATGTTTTGAAGATATAATTTAAATATTTGGTTTCCAGATATTATAAATTTTAAGCAGTATGGTTTTTGGAAAAGAATTATACTTGAATATAACGGTATCATATTGTTTTGGGTTTTGAATGATATCGTGTTTATAGTTTGAAATAGAAATGTTTATTTTGGTTTTAAAGTATAAACTGTTTTAAAAGACCACGGTGTTATAATAACGATGGGTTGGCAAAGAGACCGGGATCGGATATGGACATACTCTCTGTCGATACCGAAAACCACTTTGACTAACCGTGTACGCGGTGGAGATTCCAGAATGAAGTAGGTTGGTGGCGACGTTTCCTGTAAGGTAAATACGTGGACCCGACTCCCGTGAGTTGGCATAAGGTGGCTAAAACAGGAGCGATCGACGGGTTAATGAGGTCATTCCTCTGATCGGACACTCCTCTTCGATATTATACTATGACTTTGGATTGATTCAGTGGCCACTTCTATTTTGATTTGGGGAGTTGTTTCGAGGTGGGCGGTTGCTGCGGCTTCGCGTTACCATCGGCCCGGATGCGTAATTGGTATATCTACCCTGGCATTGCCTAGTTGTGCCGTGTCACCTACCATACCGCGCCTTGTACGAGTTTAGATTTCTCCCGTAGCCCGTGTGGTATCCTCTAGTTGCTTCCCGATCAGGAGGAGCTATGATATTGGATGGACTACTGGGACTATTACGTGTTAAGGTGGAAAATGTAAAGCCTTAACGCTACTTAAAAGTAAGTTTATTTTATAAATAGACACTAGTATAATAGCGCAATATACTACATAGTAAATAGTTTGACGGATCCTTAGAGGATGGGCGGTCCCAAGCATCCTTTAAGTTACTTGCTCTATATTACAGTACACTTGAATTAGCTTACATTATATAAGTATGTATGTCCTGACTCGAGTGTTATGTTTTATTTTTACGCTCGGGTCAGCCTGAGTTGCAGTTTCAGTTTCTCTCCGGAGTTATGTCATCCCGTAGATCATTCATACTGCCGGAAGCCTTTCAGTCTTTATCTTATTTGCAATCAATCAAATTGGAAGACTCTGTTTCTATTTATGTCTACAGCTGTATTGCAGATTCTAAACTATGAAAATTCTATTTGGTTAAAGTTTTATAGTGGCTTCATGAACCACTGTATATTTTATTTCCGCTGTGAGTTCTGATATATGTATGTGATTCTGTGATTTATTTACTACATATTCTGAGTTTTGCCAAATTTATTTTACAACGCAGTATTTTGAACAATTCAAGTCCGACATGTGCGGATGCGAAGGGTTGAAAATACTGGGTCGTTACAGTTCGAATCCATGCGGTTCGAATCCATGGGTTCGAATCCATATGGTTCGACTCCATATGGTTCGAATACATGCTTTTGTATGCGAAGGCAGTGACGTGGTGTGCTGTGTGGATGGATTCGAAGCCGCTGGATGCGAGGCCGATGGAGTCGAAGTAGGGAGTACTTTAGATGGATTCGAAGTGGAGCATGCACGATGGAGTCGAACCAAGGACATCGATTCGAAGCAAGGATATAGGGAGGCTTCGGTTGAATGGATACGAAGCTAGGTGGGGGTTTACTTGATGGAGTCGAAGCCGATGGAGTCGAAGGTGATGGATGGAGTCGAAGGTGATAGATGGAGTCGAAGGTGATAGATGGATTCGAAGGTGATAGATGGATTCGAAGGAAGATGTTGGCTGACGGGTTCGAAAGTCTCTTCTTCTTATGGGTTCGAAAATGATGGGTTCGAATACAATGGGTTCGAACATGATGGGTTCGAATACGATGGGTTCGAACATGATGGGTTCGAGTATGATGGGTTCGAACATGATGGGTTCGAACCGAGCAATGTGCACCCTCTTAACTTGAATCCATCATAACTTGAGCATACGACCTCGGATTGACTTGAAATTTGAAACGCTGGCTTCTATGGTCTTTCTTGTCGTGTCCTATCAATTGTGGCCCGTTCCGGACTCGGACAAAATTCATCGATATCCATAGTAAAGTGAAGTACGACCGATCTCTGAGGTGAACTGTCTTCTATTTTTGACCAATCCTTTGGTATCACGGCTTTGCCAAAAAGCGGGATAACAATACAGTTTCAGAATATACATAGAACAAACTGCTACATGGCAAAAATATATTATTTTTATAACTGATTTTGAATGTGGTTTACCATTTGTTAATTTCAGTTAAGCCAGTTTAAAAGTTATATTTTCATACATATGATTTCTACTTAAAGTACGTAAGATATAAAGTCCATTAAGAAATACAAGTCTCTAGTTTGAATTAATGTTCCACTAAATTAATTGAATATGATAATAAATTGTGATCCGATTTATTGTTTAAGTAACTAAAAGTATGAGCTGCAATTTCAAAAGAAAATGACATAAAAGATGGAAAACAAGATTCTCAACTGATAATATTATCTAAATTAGAAGTCTTGGAACATATAAACTGCCCTGAAGTTACAATATTTACATACGATTTCAAAATTTCAAAATCAGATATGTACGTCATTGAAATGCAAATTTCATACAAGATATATATCAGGACAACACTTGGTTGATGTATTCAAAAAAAATTGACAGAACATTTTGCAGATAACATGAAAAATATTTAAATAGTATAACCCAATACTGAAAGCATATGTCATAAACTTAAGCAAAAAGTCCAGTGTTTCACAAATTTTCGCCTTAAAGGTCTTGGGTGCATTATCATCCTGTATTGCTAAGTACACTAGTTTGATAATTAAGACGGTTAGGACTTTATAGGCCTGACGTTAATAAAAAAACATGAGGTATATGCAACTGTTTTTCAGAGTGCGTCTTTTAGTTGGAAAACTGTTTTTGACATTGCATTTTGCAGCCATGCTTTTCCTTAGATCTACATGCAAGTGGATGGCATTACACGTTTAGTACATTGTCTTTGGTGCAACGTTTCTAGCATATTCTTCAATGGGATAGCATTTTTTGTCCACTATTGATGCTGAAAGCTTATATAAATGTACGACATTTGTAGCCTTCTTTTGTTTGCTCTCATTGGATATCAACTGGAAGTTGATGCAGAACAGATAACTATGTTTTGTATTCTTCTAACCATTTTGCAGCATGTACAAATTTACGATCATGTTTTTTCTGTTGGTGTTAATTCAAACATTTCGCAGTTGCTTTTAGTCTACACTTCCCTAACCCATTTTCGCACTGTGAATCATTGACCTCTTTACTACATCAAAGTGGTTGATCAATGACACAAAAGATTAAAGTTGAAACTAGCATACATACAAACCATACTTTTTCCCTTTACCAAACAATGAATCGTAGAATGTTGCTTCACGTCCATAGTTAATGCTAAAGATGGCTAAGGAGTTAATCAGCTAACCTGGTACTTCTTATCAATTTTGTGTCATCCAATAACTACACGTAAAAAGAAGAAAAATGTTAAAATTGCGAAACTAATATACCGATTGAAGTGCTTAATCCACCAACTAAAGAGAGAGCGAGAGCTACAAGAACTTGAGAGTCCATTGATAAGGTTTGATTGAGAATACTCAATTAAACCCCTCTTTGGATTGAAAGAGTAAAAATGAAGCGAGATTTTCTTTTGGGGTTTATGCAATTTTCAGATATTCAAAACGGAAGGCGTGGTTGACTGCAGGAGGACGGGATGCAAAATTCTTTTTTTGTAGGATTATTCACAGATGCACGGCACCAAGCAGCAATGTTCAGACCATTATGGAAAATTTTCCAATTTAACCCACTTTCTAGATTTATTACAAAATTAGAACAATATTGATCGACATAGCACCTATATGTTTTGACCAACATGGCGCTGAACTGGTTTAATCCGACATACATTTGTAATTAGTTTGAAATATGACCAATTTGCATAATAAGTTTAAAAGAATTGGACTAACTTGAAAATTTTGATTTAAAAGATACGAGGGAAAAAAGGATAAATTCAATTGTAAAAGAATTTTTTTTAACTTCACTTTACTGCTGGTGTTTTAAGATATATTACCCTACTATTTTTACTTACAAGCGTGCATCTATGTTTTGCACATGGAGGTTGCAAATCTTCTATGGAATAACAAATGTGTTAAGGACTTCATTATATTTTGGTGAGCACCTAGCAAGATCATTAATATTAGCAAGTTGCCGGTTAGTAAATATATTACATACAAAAACTCGTAATTCTAACGCTCCTTATGAACTGTTTATAATTACCAATAGTGTATTCATTATACATGTATATACACTTTTTGAAGATTTAATGTAATGAACACAAAAAGTTTATACCAAGTTACAATACAACATATACCTCTTTTAAAGACCCGGTAGGATGAGTTGTTTGCAATCAAATTGGGCACAAACACCCAAGAATATATTTATGTAGAAAAGTAAGTGAAAAAAGTAAAATTAAAACCGAGGTATAGAGTAAACTAACAGCAAGTAAAAACAATAATCAGAAACACTGAGATTTATAGTGATTCGGCGTTGTATGCCTACGTCCACTTTGAATATTTTCTTTATTGATCATTTGTAAATTTGATTACAGCAGCAAGGAATGGAGAAAACTTGATTGCAATAAAGACTAAAATAACCAGCAGCGTAAAGATCCTTAGAATGACCCCTTAGGCCAATATTTATAGGTAAAGACGACCATCAATCTCTCTAAAACTTCAGCTATAGAACCTTCTAACTCACATGGGCCCACCAAAGGGATCGCTAGGCCCAAATCCCCATGAAGAGGGATCGGTACCGACTCCTTTATTGTTTGATTTTTAGGCAGCGATCCCTAGGGTGGCTTCTGCATGCTTTAATATATTAGCCCTTCAAATCTTCTGTCATTTGGACTAAATGCGCTCAAGTTATTGCATGATCTTTGATTCAGGGTTGTTTGTGTACTGTCTTTTGTCGATCCCTCTCATAGGGTTTATGTCAATCCCTCTATCTTTGTTCATTTGATATGCGATCCTTAGAGTATGTTGTCTAGAGTCCATATGTCTTGCTCTCCAAATTCCATACGCTTTGGACTTACGAATCTCGAGATATTGATGGTTGTATGCTAGAATGTACTTAGACTTTGATGAGTGTCGACCCCTATCCAATGAAGAACACTGATCCATCCTCTTCTATAGAATATGTCGATCCATGTCATTCAATTATGCCAAGCCCTTCTTTATGAAATGAAGTATGCTGAACCAACTAAACAAAGAATGCTGATCCCTTCTTGGTGTAGCCTGCCAACGTATACCGATCCACCTGAATTGATTGTGCCGACCCCTTCTCCATGAGTTGAAGTGTGTCGATCCCTCTTAATTGAGCAAATCCATACCGATTCCTTATAGCTACCGAGCTACATCCATATTTCAAGCATCCTACGTTATTTATCTACCAATTCCATTCAATTTCAACTTTATATTACCATTTGTACTTGACTTTAGGATCCCACAATCATTGCTCCGGAGTCATCAGACTTGATAGCAGTCAAATCTATCTCGTGCAATAAGTTTAATATAGCCGGGTTAGAACGTCGAATAATACTTGCCCCCTAAAGCATGTCTTGTAAGCAATATTACGTGCTTTGAGTCGAAACAAGTTTGAATTATTGAAAAGAGGTCCATCTAGCTTCATGAATGATTGTTATTCCTTTGTCGAATCATTTTTTCAATGTATTGAATGTTTCATTGGTTGCCATGATGCTTGATCGATTTCCAATAATATAAATCTAGTGCCATATTTTGTCAGTATATATAAGTTCGGCTCTATGAGACTTATAAGCTTTTGTTATCTAGTCCAGCCTTGAACTTGAAGGTTTTAGGTTTGATTTTAATTTCTGTTGATTTCAAAAAATTGAACTTTTTCATCACGTGCACATTCGTATACACGTTTTTAATGTCAGCTCCCGGACGTGTTAGAACACTTTCGGGTCGTTGCCAATTTCTACAGCATTTGTATGTTCATGCTTGTTGCCAATCCTTATAACCATTTTTATTTCTTTTTTATTTCTTTTTTTTTCCTTTTTAAAGAAATTTATAGGGGTCAACATGCATTATGTCGATCCCTCTTTCGAGCCATGCTAATAGGGATCGACGAGCTTCTTATGCCGATCCCTTTCTCCTCAATTTATGCTCAATATTTAGAGCTGACCCCTCTTTTGTGTGTGCGTGTGTCAACCTTCCTGTTCTTTCGTTTTCAATGATCATATTTACTTTGCTTTTATACCGAGCTCTTGTCACGAAACCAAAATCCCTGACTTTCGGCCCTAAGTCCATCCATAATTCCAATTTACCCATAAATAGGCTTGTCAATGGGCCAGGTTCGGTTCAGGTATTATAAAACCCGGACCAGAGTTCTATTACAGTAACTAAAACCCGAGCCCGATTCGAACCCGTAGGGTATTTCAACCTAATATCCGAGCCCAGCCCATCGAGCTTTTTAGGCCCGTTGGATAATAACCGTATACCTAACTTACAATATTTATGTTAAATCTGTATTTTAAAACTGCAACTTCGGTAAAATTTGTATACAAACAATGTGAACATATAAAATGGATGGTGATGTATTCAAGCTAACAACAAAAGTATGCAAAAATATGTACATGTAAACAAACAAAATGGTAAATAAATAACATACACGCTCATGTTTTGATACAATGGAAAACTAATAGTCAGATCGGGCCCCAACTGTGTTTTGATAAAACCGTACCCCACCTGAGTCGGGCCCTTTTCGGGCTTTGGTAATAAAACCAAAACTCTTACCCGCATTAATAGGGCGAGTTCGGGCCGGTCTCGGGCCGAAACCCGTACCATTGACAAGCTTACCCACAAACTCGCCTTTCCCTCCTTTTTAACTTGATCATCTCCAAACATCTCAATTCGTATGTCCAAATTTTCATTTAAGTAAGGCTTTGAGGTACGTTTCTTAATTATATAATGAGATACTAGGCTCTAAATAGTTGGTGATTAGAAGGTGTTCAAGGCGGTGATGACGAGCGACCTTGTAGGGATAAACGATTACTTAGCAGAGGATTCGGTAGATTGAGTTAGGAGAAGGAAGAGGAGAGGAAGAGAGAAGATGAGGGTTCAGTGAGGGACTTTGATGGACGGAAGGTTAGTAGTTGAAGAAGGAAGAGATTGGTATACGAAAACATTGCAGAGCAGGGATCGGTTAGGTAGGGGTCGGTAGTGTCAGGTTAGGAAGGAAGAGATCGGTCTTAGTGAAACTGGATGAGGGTTCGGCAGGGCATGTTTCATTTGATGGGGTCTGTAATGACCCGTAAATTTTAACGGTTTTAATAACGTAATTAACTGGATTTTTATGAAATTTGAAATAATTGAATTTGGAAGTAAAAATTTGATATTTGAAATGCGTCTATTTAAATATAGCAAATGGCAGATTTTCACTGGTAAATATGAATGTTAGTCATGTTGTATAAATTCAATTTCAATTTAAATCGGTTAAAATTGATGTAAATAAATTATTTTCGAAATCTGAATATTTTCATATAATAAAAATGCAAATCATTTTCTGAGTGAGACATCATAATTCGTTTTGTCAAATTTGATCTTCTCTAGCCCCGTTTATCTTATTTTCGGCAAATTAGCAGCAATTTTGGCACCGAAATTCGAGTTTTGATAGAATGGTCGTATTGCTCATATCTGTGTACCATTCTTATCGTCATCATGCCGATCTTTGCAATATATTCACTTATGTATTTCGGAGTTCGGTGCGCGATGAAATCGACAAACGACTAGCCGTATCGGTTCCATATTTCAGTTTTTGGGTTTCGTATGGCCTTTCATATATCCACCGCGTAAAAAGATAGCCATTGGCATTTATTCCCATCAATTCACGCATGTGACTTTTGTGTTTCCACGACTTTTATTTTTCCAAATTCCAACCGTTCAAATTTATATTATGCTAGCTCTTTCGTGCATATATATTTCTTTTATACTGTTCACTTTCTTTCCTCTTTTGTTCTGTCTTCATTCGTGAATTTTAATAACATGAAAGTTTTTCCGGAGCCTGTTCATTTATTGGAAATGAAATAATCATATATATATATATATATATATATATATATATATATATATATATGGCTGCTTCAGTTCCTTGCAGCCCTCGGCCTTTCCCACCTCCTAGGAACTATAGCCACCACCGAACTTCCTTGAACCCAGCCTGCATCTCCACCGTTACCATACTCGGTCTACCAAACTCGCACGTCCTTATCTCCCACTAACGCACGTCCCAATCTCTCTCCATGTTTTCCTCCATCCCATGCGCAATAGAACGCCGCCAGTAGCACAGCCTGGCCGACCATCCTCTCCCCTCTTTCCCATCTCCCCCGCACTCAGTTCGACCATTTCAACCTATGCCCCTCGGCCTTACAGACCGCTTCCACCACCACACAGCAAACTGATCACCCACATCCACCATTTTTTCTTTCCCACACGTCAAAGCCATCTCCGCATTCTACAAACCGCAGCCTTCTCGAAGCCTCAGCCCTCGCCACCTTTCTTCCCTCCACAAGCAACACCTTCAGCGATCCGAGCTTGCCGAAGCCTCGCACATGAACCCCGCCTCCCGCACCTTGCTTTCCTCCATGCTCATCCCTAGCGCCGACCACCCAGACCTCCGTCACATTTTCCACCACTTCGCCGCTCATCTCCTTGTGCCGAACTTTCCTTAAGCCGTTGCATTTTCCTTCAAGCTCGGCCCTATGACCATCGCCCCATTTTCGTTGTCGTGCTCTGCAAAAGTGAGAATATATATATATATATATATATATATTATAAGCTATGTATGTTACTTTTATAATATATCAGTTATATATGTTATGGTTGTATATGTATATATAAGTTCCAGTATTATATTATATAAGTCTATAGTATTATATTATATTGTAGTGTATATATATATGGTTGTTTTGTTATGTGATTGCATACTTGTTTGTATATCAAATCTTTTGTTTAAAATATATAAGTTATATTAGTATATATAAAGTGAATTTGGTCAAGGGTAACTTGCTGTTGTTTATATGTATATATTTGTTATAAAGTAAGTTGATATTGACTTGTATAATATATATTGTTTTTACAATATAACATATATGTATTAGTCTATATATTAGTGTATATAATTATACTTAAGTTTGGGTTTTTAAATATATGGAGATTTATTTTATACGGATTTGAAAATACATGAAGGTTTTATCTTAAACGTACGCTTTAAAATTAACTCTAGAGAAAATTGTGTATATAGTGTATAGGTTTGATCTAAAAATTATATGTTTAATATATGATTTCGTTAATATATTATGTTTTTATATATATATATATATATAAAATATGGAATTTTATTTTTAAAATGTGTATTTCTAAATTTAATTTTGGTTTTATATAATAAATTTCGTTTCAGTTATATCAAGCTGATTTTGATTTTTTCCCATCGATTCCTATTTATCAGCTCTGTCCGTCAAATTCGTGTTCAGATTACTTTGCTTTGAGATTTGTTGTTTGGATTGGTCGATCGTCTAGATCGTGACTCAAATCGTAGCTTGTTGTGTTGACTATCTTCTATAGCCTCGAAAGGTGAGCAATCACTCACGATTAACATTCTTATAGTTAGTAAATTTGATTTCACTTGAAATGACAATTGAAATACGATGTTTAACTTAAATTGCTAGTTATTTAATTTTTAAATATGATATGCCATTATCTGCAATTGTTCACATGTGATATATGACACCATATCCAGTTGTGTATATTTTATTTAATGTATATGGATGATACATGCATGTTGTTAATATATTATATTATTATCATATTTTTTCTCACTTTGCAAGTTTCCTGTTAGTTTAGAATTCCCTATGGGTTGAAATGATACATACCCGAACGATATTCTAAAATATGGGAAAAACGTTATGGGTTGAAATGATAAACCTAAGCGGTTTTCATTTATTTTGAAATTTTGGGATTGCGGGTTAAAACGATATATACCCATGGATATTTAAATTGTGGATTGAAATGATAAATATCCATATCACTTGACCATTGGATAGAAAATTATATGCAGACATCGCTGGTCTATATTTTGAAAATGATTTCCAAAGTTTTGAAAGGAAATATATAGGGTTTAATAAATACTGATTTTTTAAAAATAATATATAAATGTTATTTTATATAAGTCTAAATTTTATATTTTTTAAATTTTATGTTTTGGTAATTTAAATTTATAAGTTAGTTTTGAAAATAAACTTTTTAAGATTTTACTTATTATTTTACTATTTTAATATACATATATAAATATATTATATAAAATAAATTAATAATAAGATTTAATTTAATAAAATTTAATTTAATTGGTATATAATATGTTTAAGTATTTATTTAAATTTATATTAATATTGTGAAAAAAAATTTATAACTTTAATAATAAAGGTTGGGAAGATAAATTAATGTTGACCTGAAATTTAAAATTTTGTTTGAATTTAGGTAAGAATTGATTTAAACTAGTTGAATTTGATATTTTAAGGATACGATTTATAACTTGATTTTTGATTAAAGGTGATTGAAGGAATATTTTCAAATTTTAAATAAATTGAAATGGGATATTTAGTTTTATTTAAATTTGAAATTTGAAATTTTGTTTAAATGATTATTGGATTGATTAAGTGAATGTTTCAAAACTAAATAATAATAAAGTTGAATTTGAAGTGTAAATGAAATGTATCAAATCGAGTTATTATAAATGTTTGAATATTTGAACTTTGAAATCTATTAAAATTGAAATGGTTTAATTTGTAGTTTAAATCTATATTTGAAATCTATATAAATTAAAATGGTTTATTGAGAGGTTGAATTGAATTGAAACTGATGAACTGGGACTGAATTATATTGATTTTTTTAGGATTTGAATTGATTTGAATCAATTTGTGAAATTGGAGGAAACTATTTTATTATATAAAGTATTTTTAATATATATGTACTATTTTAAATTTATAAATATTTTAATATATGTATATACTATTTTCAACATCTAAACTGCTTAGGTGGAGAGTGTTATATTTTCAAAGCGTTATGATTTTAAAAGCGTTATGATTTCAAAAGCGTTAGATTTCGAAACTGCTATAAATTTTAAAAGTGTTACAGTTCAGGAAATGAATATTATTTAAAGTGAATAATGATATCGAATTGATATGGTTTTGAAATGAATACAATATTAGATATAAAGTATGAACTATTTGAAATGAAATGACCGCGGTGTGAAATAAGCATTTGGTTGTTAAAGAAAATGGGATCAGATATTGTCATACTCTCTGCCACCGATACCCACTTTAATAACTGGGTACGTGGTGGAAGTTCCAGAACGAAGTAGGATGGTTTGGCGACGATTCTATATGGTATTTACGTATCCCTGGCTCCCGTAAATTAGCTTGATGTGGCTAAAAAATGAGCTATACCGGGCCAAGTGGGGTCATTCCCCCTATCGGACACATTTCATCGATACCATTCTATTGCTTTTGTGATTTGATTGGGTGCACCTTTGATTTGGGAGTGTGTCACGATGTGGACGGTAGTAGCTGTTATGTGTTACCACCAGTCCAAGAGTGCAAATGGTATATCTACCCTAACATTGCCTCGAGTGTCTTGTCGCATGCCTTATCACGCCTTCTACGAGTTTGTTTTGTACCGTACCTATGTAGTGTCCTCTGGGTAAACCTCCAGTTTACGGAGGAGGGTACGACATTGTATAGACTACGGGAATATATAAAATGTGTTAAGGGGGATATGTGTAACGCTTTAATGCTATTTAATACTTTTACTTTACTATAGACATATTATAATAGCGTATATTACTACATAGTAGATAGTTCCACGGATCCATAGAGGATGAAAATCCCAAACATTCTTTAAGTCACTTGCATTTCAGTTGACATTTCACTTGAGTTGAATTTACTATCTAAGAATGTTAATCCTGACTCGAGTGTTTTGTGTTTTGCTTTATGCTCGAGTCAGACTGAGTGTCACAACATTTGAGACTCGTCTTTGAAGATTGTAGCTTTGTTTAAAGATCTATCTATCCAGCTTTCAGTTATTTCAGTTTATTTCAGTCATTTATGTTCAGACTCGTCTATTGCTCATGTAGTAGAGATTCATTTGTATTTGAGATTCTGTTATATTTTATTTCAGACTCTGATGTTTTATGGTAGCTTCATGGACTACTATTTATCTATTCCACTGCTTATTGTTGTAATACTATGTGTCTGTGATTCTGTGATTTATTTATTTACTGTATATGTTGAGTTTTGCCCAATAACAATTTGATATTTTGAGCAATTCAAGTCTAACATGTGTGCCTGCGAATGGTTCGAAATACCATGTCGTTACAATTGGTATCAGAGCTCTGGTTTAGGCAAAACTTAGCATATAGAGTAAATGCAATTACAAGATCTCCTTGTTCGAGCTTGAATTTCTCCTCTTTGATTAGGATTTCCTTTGAATTTTGGAAACTTCCCTTTCGTTCTGAAAAATTCATTTTTGTCTTCTCCTGTTCGTGTCCTTTTGATACTGGAGCATCCCATAGCTTCAACCTCAACTGTCAACCTCATCTTTTGTGTGACTAATCCCATCGGCGGTCCCGCCAACCTTAATATGATTTGTAAAGGGGTGAAACTCCTTTACAACAAGCATCGATTCACCAGAGATCTCTACGTCCTCAGTGTTGATTTTATTGTCTCTTCCAAAGCCCGAACTGTTTCTCTAGTAGATGACCAGGGTAATTCTCTTGGGATTGAATGCCGAACGCCTTAGAATTTTTTCAGGCAGTTTTATCTTTTCAGCCAAGTGATCTTGACTTCCCCGAGAGTCAGGGATTATCTTAATGTTTGGTGAAGTCACTTCTCTTCCCTTCAAGTGGGAAATTGAATTTTCGCATCAATCTTATTCCTGGAATCTCGGTTGACCCATTTAAGGTCACCCAAGATTTACATAAGTCTATCCAACTTCCTCTTTTGTAATTGAATTATTTTATCTTTCTTTCGAGTCTACCTTCGTAGTTAGAATTTTCTGTTGATTAGGGTCCCTCTAATTTTATCTCTATCTTTGTTTTAGAATCCATTCTTGAATCATCCTTTGGGGAAGTGTATTTTGTAAATTATATAAAATGTTTTATATTATGTTGTTTGAGTTGTTAAGTTTGAATTTTGGGTTTCCATCGATTCGTCTAGCTAACGCTATCGATAGGAACTCCAAAACACTTGAACAAAGCAAACTAACATAATATTGTTTTCGAAATTAATAAATGAAATAATCTTTGTATGGTTATATTATATATATATATAGTTTTCTAAAATTAAATAGTTTAAAGAATTAGTTTTAGAAAAGATAATACTAGATTATCAATTAATGTTTGTAATCATTCCCTGAACCATTAATTTTGGTGTATGTTATAGGAAAATGGAATTTATAAACATGGTTTATAGATTTGATTTGTAAATAAATGAGTTTAAATCAAAGAATTTGAGAATTAAATTTCTGGTGCTTTTCAAAATCTGGTTTTCAAAGTTTTAAAAATATATTATTTGAAAGTATTTTCGAATGGAAATTGTTTTCAAAGAATTTTAAAAAGGAGGTAAGTTAGTACTCTCTTCTTTGCCATTGGAAAATAATTTGGCAATGACTGCAGTATCATCGACATTCATTTTCGAGTCTCAAAGTGAAGAGACCATGTAGCGGCTTTGCTACGCTTTTGTTTTGGAAAAGGAATTTGATTTGTATTTCTTGAATATGATTTGATTCATAAATTATATATATGTATATTTATTTCAAAATGGTAGGAAGTGAAACCAGAAATTTAATTCATAAATTCTATGTTAAGTTAGGGTTTTCAATTGTTGAAATAAATCAAATATTTGAAATATTTGAAGCGCTTGAAATTTAAATTGGAATTTAAAATATCTGGAAATAGTTAAACTAGGATAAAATTTATTGGTATAATGATCAATTGATTCTAATATACATAACTTACCTTAAATATTCAAAAAGTTAAATGTTAGGGTGAATATATATAACTAAAGGTTATACAAGAAAAACTTAAGTAATAGAAATGTTCAAACTAAATTCTTACTTAATAAAATATTAGAAGTAAAAGAAAAAATTTGTGTAGTATTCAATTACATTCAGAAAGTGTTAATAAAATTTAACCGGGAAAAGCCGAATGTAATTGAATAATATATAATATAAAATGTATGAAATAAAATGCCCAAAAATGAGATTTTTTAATGGAAAATTTATAAAAAAAAGTTGATTGCTATAATGATTTTTATACATTTAGTAGATGTTATAAGTAATGTGAGCGAAATAAATTAGATAATAAAAGAAAAATGTTATTTAAGAAAATAAATATGAACTTAATAATAGTGAAATTAAAATTTTAAGTGAAATCAACTTAACTAGGGTCAAATGGATTTAATAAACGAGTAAAATCAAATAAATTTTGTTTTAAAGAAATTTTTTGTAACAAATATTAGTAAATTGAAATAAATCAAATTGAATGAAAATAACTTGAATGGAAAATCAACAAAATATGAAAATAAATGAATATTATTAATTAAACAAAATGAAGTGAAACTAAGTTAACTGAATATAAATCAATTTAAAACTAATAAGACTTATATGGCTTTAAATTTGTTGTGTATTTGATATTATGTATTTCAATCTATCCTTTTTTTGTTATTTCTATTTTCCTATCTCATTCCTTTTCGGGGATGAAAAGTTTTGAGTGGGGGAGGGTATAACGGTCCGTAAATTTTAACGGTTTTAATAACGTAATTAACCGGATTTTTGTGAAATTTTAAATAATTGAATCTGGAAGTAAAAATTTGATACTTGGAATGCGTCTATTTAAACATAGAAAACAACAGATTTTCACTGGTAAATATGAACGTTAGTTTGTTGTGTAAATTCAATTTCAATTTAAATCAGTTAAAATTGATGTAAATAGATTATTTTTGAAATCTGAATATTTTTATATACTAAAAATATAAATCATTTTCTGAGTGAGGCGTCATAATTCGTTTTGTCAAATTTAATCTTCTCTAGCCCTGTTTATCTTATTTTCGGCAAATTAGCAGCAGTTTTGGCACCGAAATTTGAGTTTTGATAGGATAGTCGTATTGTTCATATCTGTGTACCATTCTGATCGTCTCATCTGTAGGATCTAGATTAACCCTAGAGGGGGGGGGGTGAATAGGGTTATAGCAAATTTTCTCGATTTAAACACAGAAATAAACTGCAGAAATAAATATGCTGAAAAGTAAATCACACACAAAATTTACCCAGCTTCGGCAACCCCTGCCTACTGCTGCATTCACAGATTTCTATTAGAATTAAACAGTATCACGCTTACAACAACTCTACTAGACTCGCAGACCCTTTTGCTCCCGCTCACAAACACTCTACTAGACTCGCACACCCTGCTCCCGCCTATAGAGTTTCGCTCACTCGCAAACACTGCTCCCGCCTATAGAGCTTTGCAAACTCGCACACCCTGCTCACTGAACTAACTCAAAATAGACAATCTGACACTACCTAAACCTAGGTGGTGATTTACCTAAATTCTTTGATTCGTAAAATAAAAACAATAATTAAGAACAATAGAAAAATAACCCTAAACTAATTAACAATATTAATAAAAGCCTATAGAAACAAAACCCCTTTTTTACTTGGACCCTAAATAAAACTTTAGCCCTTTTATAAAACAAAACCGGCCCCTTGTTTTTATTAACCCGATCCACTTTCTTTTGAGAAGAAAAATGGCGGCCTCTTTCTGATTAGGGCTTCGTTCCCTTTTGTTCCAGTTAGGGCTTCGGCTCTTTGTTGGCTTCGGTTTCTTCAATTGATCTGTGATATGTTTCCATAGCTCGCTGCTTCTCTGATGGTTGGCTATTGGATGTTTTGCAGTTGCTCGATCGAGTTCGTTGCTTGTGAATTCGGTATGTACTGTGTCCTTTTGCTTTTCTAAATTGATACTTGAACTCGATCAATCTAAATGCCGATGATGATTAGGGTTTTAATAGGATGAATTCCTATATTTGCGTTCGTATAAATTTGATTGAATTTGTCAAATTCTTTATCTCGGCCACTTGATGATGCTTGAATGATTGAGATCGATTCTGACTTTTTCATATGCGTATTTTTGTTTCTTGCGTCCCACGGCTTTGATGTTGACTTGTTCATATTTCTTGCTTGGTTGGTCACGGCTTTGAATTGATTTCGTGATTTGTGATATTTGACTTTGTTAATTTCGTATATTTTCGATTGTTTACACATGAATTTCCTCGTTGCCACTGCAGAAACTGCTGCTTCAACTTGTCACTGCATTTGGTCTTCACTTATGAACTTTGTTGTGTCTTGTTCATTCGGCTGTGTAGTTGCTATGTCTTGTAGTTGAGCATTTGAGTCAGTGCTGTATCGATTTACTTGTGATGTTCTTGTAGTCAAGGCTTTGGTTGTTGCAGTATGTCACTTTGGTTTTTACTTGTGCATTTTGCCTTGAGTACATGTATTCTTGGCACTGCTTCTTTTGTTGTATGTATTGCATCACCACTGCATCATGCTTGGCCTTGACTTGTAGAATTTCACTGTATCTTCACTTTTGCTTTGCATTGACCATGGCTTCTTTGTATGAACTGCTGTGTATTGCTTCACTGCATAGTATATTTGTGTAGTTGGTTCAGTTGCATTTGTCCATTTCCTTACTGTTGCTGTGCACTTCTGTTTTCACTGTCCATATATGTACATTTGTTGTAGCCGTGGTCTTTGCATTGCATATAAACTTGGTTAGCTTGTATAACTGAGCTGCTATTGATCTGGTTCACTTTGATCTTCTTATCTTGATGCTGCAGCTTGGTCTTTGTTGCATTCATGTTGCTCCCCTGACCTTGTATCACTTGATGTCTTGAGCTTGCATGCTTCATTCATTTGTATAGTTCTTGACCATTATCACTGTTGACTGCTGACTTCATTTGGTTGTTGCATTTATGAATTTCATTTTATAATCTGTAGCATGGCACTGTGACTCGAGTTTTCACTGTCATGTTGTTTGCAGCTGTGCTTCATTTGGCACTGTTTACTTGATGCTGCATCACTTATAGCTTTGATCATGTTTCTGTCATGTTTGAACATAGTTGCATTATGTTGGCCGAGCTTTGATCAGTTGCATTGTTCATGTCATGTTCTCTGTTCATTGTTCATTGCACTGTGTTGCATTACAATCATTACTTCCTGTTCCCTTCATGTAGCTTGTTCTTTACTGCCTCTATTAAGTATGCATTTGCATACTGCTGTTGTTTGAATATTGTTGGATGCCATCTTCATGTACTCGATATTGTGGCATGTTTGTGGCTGAACTTGTATGCATCATATATGCACTGTGCACTAACTTGAGTCTGGTTCTTCACTTGGAATTGCACTTCCTGTTTGCTGTCATGTTCTTGTGCTCGAGCTCTTTGCATACTTCATGTGTGCATTTGAGTTGTTTGTGTCAGTTGCTTGTAGTCTTCGCCATGTTGCAGTTTGTAGTGTTTGGTCACTGATGCATTTGGTATTGGCACACATGTAAACTTGTGTATCTCTGACCTTTTGGTTATCTTGGTGGCTTGAGCATTTGGTCTGTGTTACATTGTTCCATGTGTCTTGCCTTTGACTGTTTGCAACTTGACACTGTTGTACACTTGCTCTTGTTGGCTGCGCATACGAGTTGGCGAGGCAGTGCACACGTGTATGAATGTACACGTGTGTATTGCAGCCACTTATGGTTACCTGTCCCTGTAATATCTATCAAGTGTATATATCGGTGTGCACGGCCTTGTGGCATATACAGTAATACACTGTGTATGTCACAAGTTGTTCGTGTATGATGAATTCAAATTTAAATGATGACGAACAACCCAAATAACTGAGGCAAATATTATTTTCAAAAAACCATATTTTATTTTTGAATTGCAAAAATATTTCTTTTTCAATTTTACTGCGTTAGTTTATATTTTTGCAGATTGCTCAGATGCTGGATTCAAACCGGAATGCAGTTGAAGACAAAATACGAGTGTGAGTGATATGTAGTGAGGTTATCACTGTAAAAATATTTGTGATGTAATCGTGATGTAATCAGAAATGTATATGTATAGTGAGAGCATGAATTTGTACTATTCAAGTTTGTAATAAATATTCGTTTGAATAAAATATTCGTTTGAATTCAAAAACTGTGTAACTTGTTCTGTTTGAATTCAAATTCAAATTCTGTGTAATTTATTTTATTCAACAGATATTTATCTAACCAAATAGATACTATACAAAATATTTGTTTGAATAAAATTTCTGTTTGAATTCAAAATCTGTTTAACTTGTTTTGTTTGAATTCAAATTCAAATTCTGTGAGATTTAATTTTATTCAACAAATATTTATTTAAACTATGAAAAACAAAATAGTACATTACCAAATACATTTATATGAATGTATATATGTTTATTATCATCAAACAAAAATCATATAGCGCAAAGCGCATATTCAACAATCTCCCCCTTTTGATGATAACAAACATATATTTAAGATTTTGAATATATTAAATGTATTTGATAATTTCATTTGCTCCCCCTATTTGAATGCTTCCTTTTTATGTGATACTCCTCCTACATATATGGCTCCCCCTACATATATGCATACAAATAAAAATATGTAAATGAGCCTATATGCAAATTGAAAGTTATTTGACCTTTGCTTGATTCTATTTGACAAAATCTTAACTTTTCTCTCCCCCTTTTGTTATCAGCAAAAGAATAACAGTGTTATAAAAATAGGGATGAAGTGATAGACATGAATCAAACATTTAACTCAATTAAATATAAATATCAAATTTCAATAAAACTCAAACAAAAATCATAATTACCCTTGTCAAGCGCATATTCCACTTTCAGAAGTGATGGAGATAGAATCATCAAAAATTCATATAGATATGTCTATTTGTGGTATATTTATTTCTGGAAATTTGAATATCTACTAACCATGCATAACCGTTAGGACTTTTAAATGAGATTAGTAGTATTCCTATTTAATTTAAAAAATGAAATCAAGTATCTTCTAACCACGCATGACCGTGAGGACTTTTAAATGGGATTAGAATCAACTTGTCTATTAAATTAATTATTTTTAATATGCGTTCCATACATGCATAACCGTGAGGACTTTTAAATGAGCATGAAAGCACATAATCAAAAATCCAAGTAATTCACCCATGCATGACCGTGAGGACTTTTAAATGAGAGTGAATACTTTGGATATTTATTTTTAGTTGCTGAATATAAGAAATTTGAAGCACAAATAATTTCCTTCACCGATTTAAAGATATTGAAGAACAAATGATTTCCTTTGTAAACTACCACAAATTTACATATTAAATATGATCTTGATGAGTGATGTTCGATAGAAAGATGATAGAAATAGAAATGGTCATGGAATTATTATCCAACAAAAAGTTTTTATAACTCTTGTTATGAAATTCTAAAGAAATTTTTTAATTATACTTTCTCGAGTTATAATATATGATAAATATCAACACTCATCTCTTTTTCAATCACTATTTATCTTTTCGATAATCAAAGGGAGTCAGATTAGTCAAATTTGTCATTTAAAATCAAATTAAAAATTATAAAATCAATTTTTCAAAAATAATTAAGCTGTAAATATGGTCAAACATGATTTCTTGAGGGGAGTTTTATAAGAAAATTTTCTGCTATTTGAAAATTATTTCAAGTGAAAAATATGCAGATATTTTCTTAAAAAAAATGCAGCAAATGAATGTTTCAAAAATAATTAATCACGTTACACTTAGTAATTTTTCTATCAACCATATTACCAGTGTAATCCGCATCTGAATTTAAATTTCACTCAATATTCACTTGTTGAATCAAACCATGAGATGTGCACCAAAAATTTCAAAACATCATTCTTTTGAATTTGAATTTAAGCAGTGTTAACACTCAAACAAATATCATGATGTTAATTTCAGAAACCAGAGGATAAACAATTATTTTCATGAGTAATCATCAGTCAATCAACATCATAATTATTTCAAAAACAATTTCTTAAAATCCTTTTTCTCATGAATTTGAAATCGTGCAAATTTACAAACAGTGATCAAAATGTCAGAACCAATATATCTACGTGTAGCATGAGTAACCAGCATTTGACCGATCAAATTTATATAAATTAGTTCAAAATTGAAAAACTGATTGGTCATCAATTAAGCACAAATTAATGCCATAAATAAGAACAAGTCAAAAAATCATATCAATTAAGTTCGAATCAGTCAACCATCATAATTACTCCAAGTAATTCTCTTTAAAGATGGTTAGTCAATATTTTAAAAAATCATCTTTTGTTCATCTCAATATTGGCTGAATTAATTCAAAATACGGTGCAAATTATCACAATTAATATATCGTTTAAAACATACCATACCTGTTTTACCTTTACGATATTTTTCGTTGTTGTCCGTTGTGATTCTGTCACCTTTATACTAGGCTAAGGAACTTTGCTTTGTCGCCCGTTGTGCTTCTGGAACAGCCGAAATCCAGAGAACACTGTTGTTGTTCCTTAGCCTGCCACCACACCTACACGATAAAAGATTTATGTGACCTATTTGTTTTTATAGGTCCATTGTTGTTAGTGGCAGAATATGAAAAATATGTTTTTGGAGACTCAAAACTATTTATACATGTTCCTTTTGGCACCCAAATTTGTTTGACTTTCAAAGATTTTATATTTGTGCCTTTTGGAACCCAAATTGGTATAATTTTCACGTGTTTGGGTCTATACCAACAATTATTTCGATTATGTCCAAATTCTCTACAAAACGTGCACATTGAATTGACTTGATTAAATTTTGTGTTTCTATGACTACGATTTTCAACATGATTTCCAATTATTTCAGATCGAGCAAAAACACTTTTACTTTTTGCATTATCATTATTTTGTGATTTCCCAAAGCCTAGTCCTTTTCTATTGTTAGCAAAAATTTGATTTCCAAATAACATTTTGAAAGATTTTTCGCCTCTTGCAAAGTTATTCAAGGATTTCTCAAGGTTTTGGACTTTGGTTTTTAATGTTGAGTTTTCAGTAACAAGTGAGGTGCATCGATTAATAAAATCCTTTCTCCTAGTGTCGATGGTTTCCTTAAGATTCAAGTTTTCATTTTCAAGACTTTCAAAGTTATTCCTCAGTTTTGATAATTCTGAATCTAAAATCTTACATTTTTTACATTCTAGGTTTTGAATATTTTCAAGTTCAGTTTTTAACCTAAAATTTTCACGAGCAAATTCTCTCCTATCAGATTTCAGTTTTTCAATTTTAGATTCAAGAGTATCCACTACCTTAGTAAGATCAGAACACATAAAAACAAGTTCTTTATAAGAAAACTCACCTGCCTCACTAGATTCGTTGGAGGTTGCTTCTGATTCTGATTTTGCCATGCAACACAAGTTAGCCTCCTCTGGGCTGCTATCCGAAGCTTCCTCTCCTTCTTCATCATCCCAAGTCGCTGCAAATACCTTCTTCGCCTTTTTCTTTTCTTTGTTGTTTTTGAGAAGTGGGCATTTTGGTTTGATGTGGCCAGGCTTGTTGCAGTTATAACATATCAGTTCATTATCGGAATTTTCGGAATCTTTTGACCTATTGCCCTTTGTTTTCTTCTTGCGTGGCTTGAATCTAGACCATCTTCTAAGATTATTGACAGCCATTGCAAGCTCTTCAATTGGATCTTCTTCATCGCTTTCTTCTTTACTTTTTAAGGCAATCGTCTTCTTCTTTGGTTCGGAGTTGTTGCGTTCTTCCTTTGCTTTTAACTCAAGCTCATATGTCATCAAGTTGCCAATCAACTCCTCCATGCTTAGTTTGCTCAGATCTTTTGATTCTTGGATTGCTGTGACTTTTGCCTCAAAGTTCATTGGTAAAACTCGTAGTATCTTCCGCACAAGCTCTACCTCAGTGAATACCTTCCCAAGCGCTCTAGCATTGTATACCAAGGTTGAAAAGCGTCCAAACATATCCTTTATGCTCTCGTCTTTGTCCATCACAAAGTTTTCGTATTCATTGCTGAATAGGGCTAGCCGAGACTCCTTGACTTGAGAAGTTCCTTCGTGTGTCACCTCCAAAGTATGCCATATTTCCTGTGCTGTTGTACAATGAGAAATTCTATTAAATTCATTTTTATCAAGAGCACATATCAAAGCATTCATGGCTTTAGCATTTGTCGTTTTCAATTTCTTATCGTTTGCATCCCACCTATCCTTAGGTTTAGGAATCTCAGTACCACCAACGATTATAGTGGGAGGTTTATAGCCAGTTTCAATAATATCCCAAACATCATAATCAACGGAACTAAGATAAATACTCATCCTAACTTTCCAATAAGCATAATCGTTCCCGTTAAACATGGGTGGCCTAGCAATAGATTGCCCCTCAGAAAAAGCATTATTTTGTAGACTCATGACTCTAGAGTTAAAAAAAATATACCAGGCTCTGATACCACTTGTAGGATCTAGATTAACCCTAGAGGGGGGGGGGGTGAATAGGGTTATAGCAAATTTTCTCGATTTAAACACAGAAATAAACTGCAGAAATAAATATGCTGAAAAGTAAATCACACACAAAATTTACCCAGCTTCGGCAACCCCTGCCTACTGCTGCATTCACAGATTTCTATTAGAATTAAACAGTATCACGCTTACAACAACTCTACTAGACTCGCAGACCCTTTTGCTCCCGCTCACAAACACTCTACTAGACTCGCACACCCTGCTCCCGCCTATAGAGTTTCGCTCACTCGCAAACACTGCTCCCGCCTATAGAGCTTTGCAAACTCGCACACCCTGCTCACTGAACTAACTCAAAATAGACAATCTGACACTACCTAAACCTAGGTGGTGATTTACCTAAATTCTTTGATTCGTAAAATAAAAACAATAATTAAGAACAATAGAAAAATAACCCTAAACTAATTAACAATATTAATAAAAGCCTATAGAAACAAAACCCCTTTTTTACTTGGACCCTAAATAAAACTTTAGCCCTTTTATAAAACAAAACCGGCCCCTTGTTTTTATTAACCCGATCCACTTTCTTTTGAGAAGAAAAATGGCGGCCTCTTTCTGATTAGGGCTTCGTTCCCTTTTGTTCCAGTTAGGGCTTCGGCTCTTTGTTGGCTTCGGTTTCTTCAATTGATCTGTGATATGTTTCCATAGCTCGCTGCTTCTCTGATGGTTGGCTATTGGATGTTTTGCAGTTGCTCGATCGAGTTCGTTGCTTGTGAATTCGGTATGTACTGTGTCCTTTTGCTTTTCTAAATTGATACTTGAACTCGATCAATCTAAATGCCGATGATGATTAGGGTTTTAATAGGATGAATTCCTATATTTGCGTTCGTATAAATTTGATTGAATTTGTCAAATTCTTTATCTCGGCCACTTGATGATGCTTGAATGATTGAGATCGATTCTGACTTTTTCATATGCGTATTTTTGTTTCTTGCGTCCCACGGCTTTGATGTTGACTTGTTCATATTTCTTGCTTGGTTGGTCACGGCTTTGAATTGATTTCGTGATTTGTGATATTTGACTTTGTTAATTTCGTATATTTTCGATTGTTTACACATGAATTTCCTCGTTGCCACTGCAGAAACTACTGCTTCAACTTGTCACTGCATTTGGTCTTCACTTATGAACTTTGTTGTGTCTTGTTCATTCGGCTGTGCAGTTGCTATGTCTTGTAGTTGAGCATTTGAGTCAGTGCTGTATCGATTTACTTGTGATGTTCTTGTAGTCAAGGCTTTGGTTGTTGCAGTATGTCACTTTGGTTTTTACTTGTGCATTTTGCCTTGAGTACATGTATTCTTGGCACTGCTTCTTTTGTTGTATGTATTGCATCACCACTGCATCATGCTTGGCCTTGACTTGTAGAATTTCACTGTATCTTCACTTTTGCTTTGCATTGACCATGGCTTCTTTGTATGAACTGCTGTGTATTGCTTCACTGCATAGTATATTTGTGTAGTTGGTTCAGTTGCATTTGTCCATTTCCTTACTGTTGCTGTGCACTTCTGTTTTCACTGTCCATATATGTACATTTGTTGTAGCCGTGGTCTTTGCATTGCATATAAACTTGGTTAGCTTGTATAACTGAGCTGCTATTGATCTGGTTCACTTTGATCTTCTTATCTTGATGCTGCAGCTTGGTCTTTGTTGCATTCATGTTGCTCCCCTGACCTTGTATCACTTGATGTCTTGAGCTTGCATGCTTCATTCATTTGTATAGTTCTTGACCATTATCACTGTTGACTGCTGACTTCATTTGGTTGTTGCATTTATGAATTTCATTTTATAATCTGTAGCATGGCACTGTGACTCGAGTTTTCACTGTCATGTTGTTTGCAGCTGTGCTTCATTTGGCACTGTTTACTTGATGCTGCATCACTTATAGCTTTGATCATGTTTCTGTCATGTTTGAACATAGTTGCATTATGTTGGCCGAGCTTTGATCAGTTGCATTGTTCATGTCATGTTCTCTGTTCATTGTTCATTGCACTGTGTTGCATTACAATCATTACTTCCTGTTCCCTTCATGTAGCTTGTTCTTTACTGCCTCTATTAAGTATGCATTTGCATACTGCTGTTGTTTGAATATTGTTGGATGCCATCTTCATGTACTCGATATTGTGGCATGTTTGTGGCTGAACTTGTATGCATCATATATGCACTGTGCACTAACTTGAGTCTGGTTCTTCACTTGGAATTGCACTTCCTGTTTGCTGTCATGTTCTTGTGCTCGAGCTCTTTGCATACTTCATGTGTGCATTTGAGTTGTTTGTGTCAGTTGCTTGTAGTCTTCGCCATGTTGCAGTTTGTAGTGTTTGGTCACTGATGCATTTGGTATTGGCACACATGTAAACTTGTGTATCTCTGACCTTTTGGTTATCTTGGTGGCTTGAGCATTTGGTCTGTGTTACATTGTTCCATGTGTCTTGCCTTTGACTGTTTGCAACTTGACACTGTTGTACACTTGCTCTTGTTGGCTGCGCATACGAGTTGGCGAGGCAGTGCACACGTGTATGAATGTACACGTGTGTATTGCAGCCACTTATGGTTACCTGTCCCTGTAATATCTATCAAGTGTATATATCGGTGTGCACGGCCTTGTGGCATATACAGTAATACACTGTGTATGTCACAAGTTGTTCGTGTATGATGAATTCAAATTTAAATGATGACGAACAACCCAAATAACTGAGGCAAATATTATTTTCAAAAAACCATATTTTA
The DNA here is from genome assembly GCA_030765085.1 of Allium cepa. Classification (NCBI taxonomy): domain Eukaryota; kingdom Viridiplantae; phylum Streptophyta; class Magnoliopsida; order Asparagales; family Amaryllidaceae; genus Allium; species Allium cepa. The sequence continues at coordinate 564,745,769 of CM060941.1, forward strand.
TTTTTGAATTGCAAAAATATTTCTTTTTCAATTTTACTGCGTTAGTTTATATTTTTGCAGATTGCTCAGATGCTGGATTCAAACCGGAATGCAGTTGAAGACAAAATACGAGTGTGAGTGATATGTAGTGAGGTTATCACTGTAAAAATATTTGTGATGTAATCGTGATGTAATCAGAAATGTATATATATAGTGAGAGCATGAATTTATACTATTCAAGTTTGTAATAAATATTCGTTTGAATAAAATATTCGTTTGAATTCAAAAACTGTGTAACTTGTTCTGTTCGAATTCAAATTCAAATTCTGTGTAATTTATTTTATTCAACAGATATTTATCTAACCAAATACATACTATACAAAATATTTGTTTGAATAAAATTTCTGTTTGAATTCAAAATCTGTTTAACTTGTTTTGTTTGAATTCAAATTCAAATTCTGTGAGATTTAATTTTATTCAACAAATATTTATTTAAACTATGAAAAACAAAATAGTACATTACCAAATACATTTATATGAATGTATATATGTTTATTATCATCAAACAAAAATCATATAGCGCAAAGCGCATATTCAACATCATCGAGCCGATCTCTGTAATATATTCATTTGTGTATTTCGGAGTTCGGTACGTGAAGAAATCGACAAAACGGCTAGCCGTATCGGTTCCGTATTTTAGTCTTTTGAGTTTCCTATGCCCTTTCGTATATCCACCGTGTAAACAGATAGTCATTGGCATTTATTCCCATTAATTCACACATATGACTTTTGTGTTTCCATGACTTTTATTTTTCCAAATTCCAACCGTTCAAATATATATTATGCTAGCTCTTTCGTGCATATTTTCTTTCATACTGTTCACTTTCTTTCCTCTTCTGTTCTGTCTTCATTCATGAATTGTAATATTATGAAAGTTTGCCTGGAGCCTGTTCATTCATTGGAAATGAAATAATTATATATATGGATGCTTCAATTCCTTGCAGGCCTCGGCCTTTCCCACCTTCCTAGCAACCATAGCCACCACCGAACTTCCTTGAACCCAGCCTACGCCTGCATCTCCCTCGTTACCATACTCGCTCTACCAAAACCGCACGTCCTCATCTCCCACTCATGCACATCCCTATCTCTCTCCACGTTTTCCTCCACCCCATGGGAAACTGAGCGTCGCAAATAGCACAGCCTGGTCGGCCATCGTCTCCCCTCTTCTCCATCTCCACCGCACTCAGTTCGACCATTTCAACCTATGCCCCTCAGCCTTACCAATCGCTTCCACCACCACACAACAAACCGATCACCCACATCTGCCATTTTCGCTTTCCCACATGTCAAAGTCATCTCAGCACCCTACAAACCGCAGCCTTCCCGAAGCCTCAGCCCTCGCCACCTTTCTTCCCTCCGCAAGCAATGCCCTCACTGATCCAAGTTTCCCGAAGCCTCGCACGTGAACCCTGCCTCCCTCGCCTTGTTTTCCTCCACGCTCATCCCTAGCACCGACCATCTAGACATCCGCCACATTTACCACCACTTCGCCGCCCATCTCCTTGTGCCAAACTTGCCTTGAGCCGCTGCATTTTCCTTCAAGCTCAGTCCTGTGACCATCATCCCATTTTCGTTGTCGTGCTCTGCAAAAGTAAGAATGAATATATATATATATATATATGTATATTATAAGCAATATATGTTAGTTTAATAATATGTTGGTTATATATATTATGGTTGTGTGTGTATATATATAAGTTATAGTACTATATATAAGTTACAATATTATATTATATATTAAGTCTACAGTATTATATTATATTACAGTGTGTGTGTATATATATATATATATATATGGTTGTTTTGTTGCGTGAGTGCACAATTGTTTGTATATCAGATCTTTTGTTTAAAATGCATAAGTTATATTAGTATATATAAAGTGAATTTGGTAAAGGGTAACTTGCTGTTGTTTATATGTATATATGTTGTAATAAAGTAAGTTGATATTGACTTTTATAATATATATTGTTTTTAAAATATAACACGTATATCAGTTTATATTAGTCTATATATTAGTGTATATAAGTATACTTGAGTTCGGGTTTTCAAATAATATATGAAGATTTATTTTATATGCGATTTGAAAATACATGAAGGTTTTATCTTAAACATGCGCTTTAAAATTAACTCTAGAGAAAATTTTGTATATAGTGTATATGTTTGATTTAAAATATATATGTTTAAATTTGAGCAATGATTGTGTAATGACATATATAGATTTCATTAATATATTATGTTTAAGTATATATATATAATATGGAAATTTTATTTTTAAAATGTGTATTTCTAAATTTAATTTTGGTTTTATATAATAAATTTTGTTTCAGTTATATCAAGCTGATTTTGATTTTTTTTCCATCGATTCCTATTTATCAGCTCTGTCCGTCAAATCCGTGTTCAACTTGCTTCGCTTTGAGATTTGTTGTTTGGATTGACCGATCGTCTACATCATGACTCAAATCGTACCTTGTTGTGTTGACTATCTTCTCTAGCCTCGAAAGGTGAGCAATCACTCATGATTAACATTCTTATAGTTAGTAAATTTGATTTCACTTGAAATGAAAATTGAAATATGTTATTTAATTTAAATTGCTTGTTATTTAATTTTTAAATATGATATGCCATTATCTGCAATTGTTCACATGTGATATATGACATCGTATCCAGTTGTGTATATTTTATTTAATGTATCACTGATTATCCCATTTTTGGTCAAAACTGGAATATCAATGTTGTGTGCGTTTCCACCACGACCGGAACAAGAAGAAGCAAGCAAGCGTATATAAGTCTGTGATTTCACTCATGATTCAAGTACAAAGGTTCATTCGGTAAAGCAAGGCAAGAGTTCGTTCGACACTACACTCCCCGAGTTCATCCGGTAATAAGCGTCATCTGGTACTTAAAACCCCTCGCTTTCGTCTGGTAGTTCAAGCGTATGAGTTCGTTCGGTATTCGAACCCCCCATGGCTCATTCGGCATTATCAAATATGAAGGCTCATTCGGCATTCCCAACACAAGGGATCATTCGGCATTCTCAGTATAGGATCCATTCGGTAGTACCGAGACCGAACCAACTCCACTTCCCTTCCCACCGAATCAACTACAACCGAAGCTCCATCTTTCACCACCCACTACCGGTCCAACATCTCCACTAAACCAATGCCGAACCGAGCCCCACAGAATCAAGCACCGGACCACCCTCACCGGATGGCTTCCCACCGATCCAAGCCTCACAGAATCAAGCACCGGACCAACCATCACCGGATGTATCCCCACCGAACCAGAGCATGCCGAACCAAAGTTGCCGGTCCAGATTGCATCAGCCCAGGCCCACCAGCAGCTATAAACATCCTAGACCCCTGCCCCCAACCTCACTCTATAAATAGAGGGGCAGGGGTACAACAATGACAGACAAGTTTGAGAGCTCAAGCACGGATAGAACTTTCAAACAACATTCATATACTTGTATACAAAGCTTTGTACTTGTAATCTGAAGAGAAAAAGGAGAATACCATACAAAGTGGACGTAGGCACGTTCTGGCCGAACCACTATAAATCTGTGTGTCTTTTACAGTTTAGTACCTTCTTTTTACACATTTGCATAAATCACTCAAATCATTAAGAACAACATATAATCAACTAAATCGTACGACTTTGAGGTGTTTGCCCCTTTTTTGCGCAAACATTTTGGTGCTTTCACTGAGAGGAACTAGCGCCCGCTATATCGGATAGAAGTTTGGATTTGGGAGACAATGGCTAGGCTAAATAGTAGAAGGCAAAGGGCTGAGAGAAGCCAACCGGAAGGAAGTCAGCAAGCATCCTCCGGAGCTGAGGAAGGACCGACTTCGATCTACATAACCCGGGACGAAATGGAAGCCATAACAAATTCACTGCAAGAGAGGTTGTTGAAGAGTCAACAGGAGATGATGCAGACTTTCTTGGAGCAAATGAGAGCTGCAGGGACCCAGAACTTAGGAACAGCTACAGCGGCGATGGATGCAGGACAAGGAGCTAGGGTTATGGAACCCAATGGAGGACATGATGCAGAGCCAGAGGGAAATCGACAAGGGCTTGGGGGCAAGCCCGCAGGATCCAACACAGGAGGACCTTTGGAAGGAGTTCAACAGGCTAGAACCGACGTTGCTGCTAGCGAGCCACATGAAGAGTATGTACCGGAATTCCCTCGGGGGCAACCCCCGACAGACAATGTTGGATTGGTAGATATAATCAGGAAGACTGTGCGAGGTGGTTTGACCAGCGGGGACTTGGAAGGGGTAAACAGGAGTCCGTTCGCTCGGGAAATAAGGATGGCTCAGAATCCACCTAAGTTCGAGCTACCTAGCGTGGAGGTATACGATGGCAAGGCAGACCCTACGGATCACCTGATGAGGTACACCAGACACATGGAGGTGCTGGGGGAAACGGAGGAAGTGATGGCTCGATGCTTCCCTTTGTACTTAACGGACTTAGCTGCGATGTGGTTTAGGCAGCTGGGAGAAGGATCTATCAGGACTTGGAGGGAATTGGTGGAAAGGTTTTTGGGACAGTTTCGAGTTCATGTCAAGAGACCGAAGAACGTGATGACATTAACATCGGTGAAGCAAAGGATCGATGAATCGCTTAGAGCCTTTCTAACTCGATTCAGTGCCGCAGTTGCTTCGGTGGATCGGCCCGATCCATCGATGGTTTTAATGGCAGCAGTATCAGGAGTCAGGGAGAACTCGGATTTCAAGGTATCTCTGATACGAGATCCCCCACGGGATCTCGACGAATTCTTTAACGAGGCAGAAAGGTTCCTTCGGCAAGAAGATGCGAGTACAGATTTAAAGTTAAAAAAGGTTAATGCAATTGAGGTTGGAGGACCATCCGCAAAGGTTTGGATAAAGACAAAGGAAAAAGGAAGTTGGACGATGATTTTAGAAATGCTAGGAAGCAATGGAAGGATCCAAAGTTTCCCACATACACAGGATTGAACGAGACACTGGAGCGGATATACCTGGATACTCGAAATCGCCTTCCCTACCGGAGGCCGGCTAGGAGAGAACCAACAGAACGGGAAAGAACATCAGGAAGGCACTGTCTCTTCCATGATTTGGATGGACACGACACCAACAGCTGCAGGCACCTAAAGGACATAATTGAGGAGCATGTAAGGAATGGACAGCTGCCACAATATGTTGGACCTCGGAATGCAACGGCGGGGCAGGAGCAACCGCCGCCTACCTCAAGCTACGATGGTGGGAGGCCCAGGAATGATGGTCGGTTGATCATCCATTGACTAGGTTATTATGAAATAAGTAGCGAACTATTGGCAAGCAACCAAGTCATTTACACATGTACGGGGACGGAGAGAGCCCCTAGGCATGCTCTGAATGATGATAAACTGCAATGCTATGGTTTGTGAAATTTATCTTTTGCTTTTGGATTGGACACTGCTTTTGTTTTTGGTTTTCGGTTTTGGAGCTTGGATTGAGCTCCTGGTTTTTCTTGCTTTTTGATTTGGATTTTCCTTTGAATGATTGTTTTCGGTTTTGGATGCTGGTTTGGATTTCTGGTTTTCTAGTTTTGATTTGGATTTTGGATGTGGATTTTGGATGTGGATTTTGGATTAGATTTTGATTGGATTTTTATTCTGGTTTTCTGGCTTTGATTTGGATTTTGGATTGGATTTCAATTGGATTTTTATTTGATTTTTGATAAACGGTCGTCAGGTATGGATTATGCCTGGCAAGGGGTGAGTCACTTTGCCCGAATATGGTAAATTGACTCATTCAGGTCGTCGAGTATGGACTATGCTCGGCAAGGGTCCGGAGTGACCAGGATTCGGCCTAGGACTTAGGCCCTGTATTATCAATTGTTATTTTCAGGTCGTTGAGTATGGACTATGCTCCACAAGGGTCCGGAGTGACCAGGATTCGGCCTAGGACTTAGGCCCTGTATTATCAATTGTTATTTTCAGGTCGTTGAGTATGGACTATGCTCCACAAGGGTCCGGAGAGACCAGGATTCGGCTTAGGACATAAGCCATGGCATTACACAGCGTCCAGGGACACTGGACCAAGGTCGTCAAGTGTGGATTACGCTTGGCAAGAACCCGGAGAGGTTAACACAGCGTCCAGGGACACTGGACCAAGGTCGTCAAGTGTGGATTACGCTTGGCAAGAACCCGAAGAGGTTAGCTCAACGTCCAGGGACACTGGACCAAGGTCGTCAAGTGTGGATTACGCTTGGCAAGAACCCGGAGAGGTTAGCTCAACGTCCAGGGACACTGGATCAAGGTCGTCAAGTATAGATTGCGCTTGGCAAGAACCCGGAGAGGCTAGCTTAACATCCAGGGAGACTGGATCACTGCCTTCAGGTGTAGATTGCGCTTAGCCCGAAGAGATCCTGGATTCGGTTATTGGCTATTGGATAAGAACGGTTTGGGGCTCGGTTGTCGAGTTCAGATGGACATGGAATTGGCTCAAGCTTTGGTTATTGGATTTGGAACTGGATATCGACTCGGAGCAGTCAAGGATGATATTCTCTGGCAATATGGTTATGACTTTGGATAATGGATTCGGAACTATTCAAAACACGCCTTATTATCACAAGGCATGTTTTGGGGGGCAAAGTGTTATCCCATTTTTGGTCAAAACTGGAATATCAATGTTGTGTGCGTTTCCACCACGACCGGAACAAGAAGAAGCAAGCAAGCGTATATAAGTCTGGGATTTCACTCATGATTCAAGTACAAAGGTTCATTCGGTAAAGCAAGGCAAGAGTTCGTTCGACACTACACTCCCCGAGTTCATCCGGTAATAAGCGTCATCTGGTACTTAAAACCCCTCGCTTTCGTTCGGTAGTTCAAGCGTATGAGTTCGTTCGGTATCGAACCCCCCATGGCTCATTCGGCATTCTCAAATATGAAGGCTCATTCGGCATTCCCAACACAAGGGATCATTCGGCATTCTCAGTATAGGATCCATTCGGTAGTACCGAGACCGAACCAACTCCACTTCCCTTCCCACCGAATCAACTACAACCGAAGCTCCATCTTTCACCACCCACTACCGGTCCAACATCTCCACTAAACCAATGCCGAACCGAGCCCCACAGAATCAAGCACCGGACCACCCTCACCGGATGGCTTCCCACCGATCCAAGCCTCACAGAATCAAGCACCGGACCAACCATCACCGGATGTATCCCCACCGAAGCAGAGCATGCCGAACCAAAGTTGCCGGTCGAGATTGCATCAGCCCAGGCCCACCAGCAGCTATAAACATCCTAGACCCCTGCCCCCAACCTCACTCTATAAATAGAGGGGCAGAGGTACAACAATGGCAGACAAGTTTGAGAGCTCAAGCATGGATAGAACTTTCAAACAACATTCATATACTTGTATACAAAGCTTTGTACTTGTAATCTGAAGAGAAAAAGGAGAATACCATATAAAGTGGACGTAGGCACGTTCTGGCCGAACCACTATAAATCTGTGTGTCTTTTACAGTTTAGTCCCTGCTTTTTACACATTTGCATAAATCACCCAAATCACTAAGAACAACATATAATCAACTAAATCGTACGACTTTGAGGTGTTTGCCCATTTTTTGCGCAAACAATATATGCCCGTTGTTGATATATTATATTATTGTCATATTTGTTCTCGCTCTGCAAGTTTCCTGTTAGTTTAGAATTCCCTATGGGTTGAAATGATACATACCCGAACGATATTCTAGAATAGGGGAAAATCGTTATGGGCTGAAACGATAAACCCAAGTGATTTTCATTTATTTTGAAATTTTAGGATTGCGGATTGAAATGATATATACTTGTAGATATTTAAATTACGGATTGAAATGATAAATATCTGTATCATTTGACCATAGGATAGAAAATTATCTACAGACACAGCTGGTCTAATTTTGAAAATGATTTCCAAAGTTTTGAAAGGAAATATATGGGTTTTAATAAGTATTAATTTTTTAAAAATAATATATAAATGTTATTTTATATAAGTTTAAATTTTATTTTTTTTAATTTTTATGTTTTGGAAATTTAAATTTATAAATTAGTTTTGAAAATAATTTTTTTGAAGATTTTACTTATAATTTTATTATTTTAATATATATGTATATATATATAGATTTTATATAAAATAAATTAATAATAAGATTTAATAAAATTTAATTTAATTAGTATATAATATTTTTAAGTATTTATTTAAATTTATATTAATATTTAAAAAAAAATTATAAATTTAATAAATAAAGGTTGGGAACATAAATTAATGATGACTTGGAATTTAAATTTTTGTTAATAATTGAATTTAGATAAGCATTGATTTAAACTAGTTGAATTTGAGATTTTAAGGATATGATTTATAACTTGATTTTTGATTAAAGGTGATTAAAGGAATATTTTCAAATTTAAATAAATTGGAATGGGATATTTAGTTTTATTTAAATTTGAGATTTTATTTAAATGATTATTGGATTAATTAAGTGAATGTTTCAAAACTAAATAATAATAAAGTTGAATTTGAAGTGAATGAAATGTATCAAATCGAGTTATCGTAAACGTTTGAATTTTAAACTTTGAAATCTATTGAAATTGAAATGGTTTAGTTTGTAGTTCAAATCTATATTTGAAATCTATATAAATTAAAATGGTTTATTGAGAGGCTGAATTGAATTGAAATTGATGAATTGGATTTTAAATTGAATGTTTTGGAATTTGAGTTGATTTGAATCGATTTGTGAAATTGGAGGAAACTATTTTATTATATAAAGTATTTTTAATATATATATATATATATGTACTATTTTAAATTTATAACTATTTTAATATATATACTATTTTCAACATCTAAACTGTTTAGGTGGAGAGTGTTATGATTTCCAAAGTATTATGATTTCTAAAGTGTTATGAAGCATTATGATTTCAAAAGTGTTATGATTTTGAAAGTGCTATAAATTTTAAATGTGTCATAATTTCGGAAACGAATATTATTTAAAGTGAATAATGATATCGAATTGATATGGTGTTGAAATGAATATGATATTTGATATGAAATATGAACTATTTGAAATGAAATGACCACGGTGTGAAATAAGCATTTGGTTGTTAAAGAGACCGGGATCGGATATTGTCATACTCTCTGCCAATGCCGATACCCACTTTAACAACTATGTACGTGGTGGATATTGTCGTACTCTATGTCTGTGATTCTATGATTTATTTATTTATTGTATATGTTGAGTTTTGCCAAATGTAAATTAACAATCTCACATTTTGAGCAATTCAAGTCTGACATGTGTGTCTGCGAATGGTTTGAAATACCAGTTCGTTACAGGGTCGGTAGTTTAAGGAGTAAAGGCTCTGTGGTTAAGCCATAGGAGATGGATCGACCTATACATAGGGAACGACCTTTCTATAGGGTTTGGTTGGTCTTAGTCGAGGAGAGGGATCGGTAGAGGAGCCTAGGGATAGGGATCACCATACACCATACGGATCGGCTTTGAGTTAAGGATTGGCTTATTTTTACTTGCAAACTAGTTCGTTCTGACTTGTTTGGGTAATCTCCATTAATTTACGTCAACGGGCTTTGACATATGATGACGATGAACAATAAAACATGCATATCAACTATCGAACTTGGGATTGAACAATCAAATTTCTGGAACTTCCAATATAAACTTAAAACTTGCATATGAACTTAAAGGACAAACTTCACATGCCAATATGCCGATAGTCGATCTCAAAGCTTTCGTAACTAATCAATCTTTTCGCTAGTTGATACGGTCGGTAGTGATGGTCACTCTGGTCGAACTTCCAAGTCTCATCATTTTATTTTGTTTTTTCGATTTTAAATTATTTATATCAGTTATACACTGCACTGCACTAGCTTACACTTAACATAGGGGGGGGGGGGGGAGAGGACAAGTTAACATTTCTAACCTCGATTATCCACCAGTATAGCTAACATGGATTCCAGATGCTCAGAGCGTTTAGCTGGTACATCTTCTGATTTGATGATGCAACAAATTGATTCTGAAGCAAAATCAGGTTCTACGACTATATCTGGTAGGCTTTCTCCCAACTACCATGCAGAACAGATGGAAGTTTCTAGCCCACTGATCAACCTTTTCTTGGATGTTTCGATCCTCCCGACGGAGGATACAAGTCCTGCTCCCGATGCAGTAGAGGGTGCTATTATTTTAAATAATCCAGTAGATTCACAGGCCTCCTGAATTGGTGAGGCTGCTCTTCGTCGGTTATGTTCTATTCATGAAATTCCATTCGTAGATGTCCTGGTCCCTTTAATAAATGATGGGCCTCATTTTCCATCAATAGAGTACATGGTGTATAATAAATTTATGTGCTGGGCCTGATGCGTATCGTCCTTTAACTCGTTTATTTGATAAATGCTGAGATACCTTGGAATAGTTCTCACTCAACTTCATCCAAACAGCTACGCCGTTATACATTGAACCTTCTTGTTATTTATGAGTGTTTTATTCCGTCCATCAACTCTTAAATACATAAGATTCATTTACAACTTCAAATGGCGATCGGGAAGTCTTTCTTATGTTTTCTTGAACCCTCATTGAATTGCCAAGTCTTGACAATCGTTTGGAATAAACTTTCTTTGTTTAAGCATGAGTGGTTTTATGTGTGATGTCCACCCAGCCTTGCGAGGCGATGGTTGGAAGGACGTAAGTATTACTTTCATTTCTTTCTCAAGTTCACTAATCTAAGTCATAACATTCCCTTTGAATATACTAACATCCAGAGTTCTTTCAGGTTTTCGCCCACGTCCTGATGGCGCAAATTTCTCAAGAGCAGCCGCCACCATTGGTGCTACCTTTGTCGAAAATAGGGACATCAAACTTCTTATAACCGACGAGTTACTTTCTTTATTCGGGTTGTTGGAGGAAGACCGTAGTATTAGGCTCCCCGTAGGTGCGACATTGCCATGGAATTCCGTAGAGCTGGGAAGGGATGTTATCAATACCATTGTGCCCCCAACCGAGGTGACTCGGGACGACAATGAAGAGGGTGAGATTAGGGATTTCCAAGCCGATAAACTTGGCGATGCTAAAGCAAGCCCAGGGAATGCGCCTATGGTAGAACCCCTCGAACACCCACTAAGAGAAAGAAAGGCTAGCATATAGGCTTCATAGAAGAAAGACTGTCGTAGATATAGAGTTTGTTATTACTTCTATCGAAGAAGTATCATCTTCCCAACAATTGGAAAGTTCACCGAAGGGATTTTCAAATCTCTAAATTCCAGACATCATCATGACTTACGACTTTTCGAATATTAACATCGAAGGAATTAATTCTCCTACTAGGAGCGGTGAAGGCATTCATCCTTCTTGTAAAGGAGAGAGAACGCCGATGAGCAAGGCTACAGCCACCGGTCTATCGAGGGGGAACATTAGGACAATCACAACCGCGTGCACTTCACCACACACAATTTATCAACCTTTCGCACGATAATTACTCATATGTTCACATTTGGTCTTTGCAGGTGCAATGACTTTGTACTAGGCCTTCGATCACTTAAGAGGTTCTTCGCATATTATCGATCTAGTCGGGATTCGGAATCTGGCCGGTGCAGGAAGAAAGATGAGGGATGGGATAAAAGCTATCACTCAAGGGAATCTTCTTCTTCTAAGTGCAAGTCCCAGTCCCAAACATCACCTCAAGGTGAATAGTCTAATTTTTCTTATTATAGTGGAGGCTATGCTCCTTACCGTGGTCCTCAAATCGTCGCATCTGATGAGCAACATTATGGCTCCTCGAGCTCTAAACAATATCGCGAACGTCGATCAAGCAAACACCCAATTGTTGCTTTTGATCCATCTTTGCTGGCTATTAATCCTGATGTTTCCACAGTAGAGAAGTTGGCCGAGCTTAAGACCACTTTTCCAAAAATTTGCTTTGATTGGCTTAAATTACTTCCCTCAATCCATACGATTTCGGGGCACGCTAAAGTGAGTTCATGCGTCAACGATGTGTTCATGCAGCATGATTCATTCCAACATTTGGCAAAAAAATATTCTGAAGTATCCATTGAGCGGCAACATGAAATAGGCCGTCTCAAGTTAGAAGTTATTCATGATATGGGCATAATCAAACATCAGGATGGAAAACTGTTAGAATTAAAAACACAACTTACTGAAGTAGAGAAAATTGCTAAGAAGGCGGCAGAGACATTGAGCCGTTTGGAAACTTCTCATAAAAAGGAACTCGACGCAGCCCTCAATCGCAGCGAGGCAGTTGCTCTAGAAAAAGATTCCTTGCGAAAGGAAAAAAGATATTCTAGCCCTCCACGTTGAGGAACTCGAAGTTCTTTTCAAAAAGGAATGGGAGGAGAAAATTAAAGCTCAGGAAGAATCACAGAAGTAATGAGAAGGGGTTGTCGAGGCCAGGAACCAAAAATAACACATAATGAGCAGCTTGCAAGAATTGAAGCTCTTAAAGAGGAGGCTCAAAAGGAGGGTCGCAAAGAAATTATTGAACATATTGAATCCCAAGCGGAAGCTGCAAAAGTGTCTGGTAGGAACGGGATCAAGGACTTGTTCGATCCATTGAACATTGAGTATAATACCAAAGTCCTCATCCACCATGTTTTCTTGGTGAGGGTTTCCTCAAATCACTTGCTAAAGCTTGGAAGCATATTATCAAGATGAAGAAGAGAGACTCGGGCGAAGCTGAACTCAATAAAGAAGAATTAATGATGGAGATTCTTCGTAGGAATGAACCCTTGGATTTGGCTGCCGTGAAACTTCGATAGTTCAACGTTTCTGCGCCTACCAAGAAAGGGGAACATATTGTTGGATCTTCAGGGTCCGATCCTAAGGGTCCCACTTCTTCCCAAGCAGCCGAAGCATCAGTCTCCCCTGACATAGAGCAGGATTTGGGATACTATCCAAACAAGCCCGGTTACCAATCCAAGGTGTTGTCCCCTACTTTAGATGGAGGTACTCCAACAACCATGGAGAGCCAACTGGATGCGGGAATCGCATTTTGCTCCTCAATTTATGAAAAGTTTTGTTCTTCGTGTGCAATGATTTTGATCTAATCTCAATGTTTTAACATAATTTGCCGGTTTTTCGAGCCCTAGTAAAACTCCCACCAGTGATGCTGTTGTAGAGCAATAGGAGAAACCGACTGAGGGTCTGCCCGATGTTGATGTACCGGGGCCAGATGCTCAAGTCATCGGGGCTTTTGATGACGATAAGGTCGAAGATCTGCTCTTAGTGGCTGAATCTGACGATGTAATGTTCACATCAGCCTCCAAACATACCGACAAGATTAGCTTAAAAGAGCGAATTGAAAAGGAGGAGTTGCTAAAAACAAAAGCTAAAACTAAGCCCATTGAGGTGTACAGTGACGATCCTCATCTTGTGCCATTGCAAATTATTCCACCTGGCGAGTTGATTCCCAGTGAATTTCCTCCAACCTTTGCATGCTCTCTTGGTAAAGGCGGCAATGGATCTAGAAAAAGAAGCACAAATGGCACTACTCCCGAAAAATCCAAGAAAGAGAGAAAGTAAAAGAAATAGCCGTCACTTTGGCTCAGTGTGTATATTGTTTGCACAGCCATTTCTTTCATTAGCTGTGGTTGTGCGAGCATGAGTCTCGATTTTTGGAGTAACTTGTACCATGATCTTGAAACCTGTAATGTTAATAAAAGTTTTTGTCTTCTGTTGAGCTTTCATGTGAATTGTCATTTAGTAGTTGAACTATCACGTTCTATTCAATGTACTTGTAATTCGTTGTTCATGAATTCTGGTAATAATCTATCAGCTTTATCCAAAGGCCTCCAAGTGGTCATGGCCTTCAGTTTTATCAAACATTAGGCTTAGGCTTTAGTGTTACGCTGTCAAGTTCAACGGTTTTTTTAGCAACTATACTCCTGCCCTAGTTTTAGGTTAGCGGGGTTAGATGTCGAATTCCATCCTTAGCGAGTTTATACTCCTCTTGTTGGTTTCTGACCGGAGTTTGTGGAATAGAGAACGGTCGAACTCCACTCATCTATTCATTCACGTTCGTATCCACACTCTGGGGGTAAGATTTAGTTGATGGGTGGTTGGATCGCACCCAGTCTATGTTTATACTCTATTCTGCACTCTGAAGACTCAAATTTATCTTGTGAATGGTCGATTCATGCCCGCTTTACGTTTATACTCCAGTCTGCACTCTGGGGACTTTGAGTTATCGCGTCGGTGGTCGGTTCACACTCGATTTATATTTATACTCCAGTCCGCACTCTAGGGACTTAGAGTTAGTTCGTGGGTGGTCAGTTCACACTCGATTTATGTTCATACTCCAGCCCGCACTCTGTGGCCTTAGAGTTATTTTAGAGAGCAGTCAGATTGTACTCTTTTTGATTGATTAATTTGCCCTCCAAGATTTAGGGTTTGATTTAACGAGCGATCGATTTGTCATGGTTGCTCTGATTTTATCTCAGTTCCACAGTTAGGAAGGAGTTATTCGATCATCAGATTATTGGCCACATTCATTCCTTATTGTGTAACCCGTCCTTTGGATTATGAACTAGAGTTGTTAAATGAACAAGTAGATTGAGCTCATCCTATTAAATTCCATTGGGAGTTAGCACGATTACTTGATTTCAAACTCTGGGAGCTTTTTCATACATATCGACATTAATCGGTTTCGCTGTGTAATTGGCATACAGTGTAATAGCAAACATAAATATAAAGGAAGCCTGAAACTTTATTCATTAAATGGAAAGGAATAACATAAACCGTCTTTTTATACATTCGAAAAATCAACTGCTAAAGGAAATTCCAAAAGTAAATACAATTGAAATGCAAAGGAAATAAGCTAAGCGAAATAGCATCATAGATGTTCGCTATTCCACACCCTTATAAGTGTAATGCCATTCGACAATCGCTAACTTGAAAGTTCCTTCTCCAAGCCTCTGTTTAATGACATATGGTCTTTCCCAGATTGGATTCATGTGCGATGGGATAGGAAAAACCCATTTCAGGATGAGATCGCCAATCTCGAATGTTCTAGGTCAAACTTTAGTGTAGTAATACCGGAAGACTTGGTGTCGATGTGCAGCTGCCCTCGGATCGGCTTCTTCACACTTCTCATCTATAAAGTCAATAGATTACAAGAGGAAATCTTTATTCTGTATGGGATCGTAGTAAGTCACTCGATGAGAAGGAACTTCGAACTCAACCGGAATTACAGCTTCGGAACCATAAGCGAGGGCGAATGGAGTATGACTAGTCGTAGACTTGTGGGTGGTCCTGTAAGCCCACAGTGTTG
This sequence comes from Allium cepa, assembly GCA_030765085.1. Taxonomy (NCBI): domain Eukaryota; kingdom Viridiplantae; phylum Streptophyta; class Magnoliopsida; order Asparagales; family Amaryllidaceae; genus Allium; species Allium cepa. Next base: position 564,761,105 of record CM060941.1, read on the forward strand.
TAGGGAGTTCATCCACCCACCCTGCCTCTAGCCTTCTCCAAACGCTTCTTCAAAATGGATTTTACAATCTTATTTACAGCTTCAACCTATCACTTTACCTAAGGGTGAGCGACCGCTGCAAATCTTTTTTCAATATAATACCTTCCACTTACAAAAGTCTTTGAATTCAGCACTGTCAAACTGAGTTCCATTATCTGTTACAATAGTTTGTGGAAGACCAAAACGACATATGATATTTTGGCAATAAATTTGATTACTTTTTTGGTTGTGATTGTGGCTAAAGGTTCCGCTTAAGCCCATTTGGTGAAGTAATCAACTATAATGATAGTGTACTTGGCGCCACCTTTAGAGATCGGTAAGGAGCCGATAATGTCTATACCCCACATAGAGAACGGCCATGGAATGACCGTCTGCATGATTTCTTTTGGCGGAGCCCTTGGAAATTTTGCATATATTTGACATTTATCACATTGTCTTACATAATTACCAACATCTTGATTATAGTTGATCAATAATACCCATAATAGAGTATTTTCTTTGCCAGAATTTTTCCTCCAGTGTGATTGCCGCATTCTCCTTCATGAACTTCTTTTAGAACACGTTTTATCTCATCGTGAGCGACACACCGAAGTAGAGGGACCGAAAAACCTTTCCTATACATAATTCTTTCTTGCAAAATATGCCATGAAACTTTGCAAGGACTTGTCGCTTTTCATTTCTTTTATCTGGTAGTACCCTGTGCAGTAAATATTCTTTAATCGGGGTCATCCAGGATTCCCTTTCAGGGTCTGCTTCCAGTATTTGGTCGATTTCCATCATCTTTATACTTGGGATATTTAATACTTCGACCGAAATCAAGCCCATCTGCTGTGCATCGCTGGTACTTACAAACATTGCCGATGAATCAGCCTCTATGTTTCGATCTCGTGGAATATGCAAAATGTCGTAGTATTCAGACTCCGTCAACAACTCTTCAAATTGGGTAAGGAATAGGGAAAGCTATTCTCCTTGGCATGGTAATCTCCTCTAACTTGATATACCATGAACTGGGAATGGCAAAAGATTTCAAGAGATTTTATTTCGAGTTCTCTAGCGAGTTTAAGCCAGCAATCAAAGCTTCATACTCGGCTTCGTTGTGTGTTTGTTGCTGGAAAACCAAGCTCAATGCATAATAGATTGGTCAATTTTCAAGAGTTACAAGCACAATTCCAGCTCCAGAACAATGATTATTAGATGCTCCATTAGTATATGATTTCCATCATACAGTAGGGATTTCACTGCCTATTGGAAATCATCTTGCACAGTAAACTCTACTATAAAGTCTACCAATGCCTGACCCTAGATAGCCCTTAAAGGAAGATAAGTGATGTCAAATTGGCTAAGCTCAATATTCCAGTTGAGTAACCTTCCAAAAACGTCCTAGGTCACTGTAGGACATGTCATAACGGTTGGTCGGTGTAAACATTGATCGGATTACCTGGAAGTATGGATGAATCTTCCATGATGCAATTAGTAAGCAGTACACCAATTTCTTTATTTTCGGATAGTTCCTTTTAGCTCCCATTAATCGTCTGCTGACGTACACAAAGCAATGTGACACTTATAGCGTGTACCGATACACCTAAATAAATGCACAACTCCTCATGTTCCACCGGCTTTGACACGATAGGAATTTCTCCAAATGATTCACCAAAGCTTGAAACGCGTCTTTACAATCTTGCATCCATTCAAAGTTTCTTTTTTCCTTTCCTCATCAAATCAAAGAAAGGAATGCATTTGTCGGTAGCTCTGGAGACAAATTGACTTAAGGCAACAACTTTCCCCTTCAGACTCTGCACTTGTTAATAGTTCTCGGCGCTAGGATATCACAGATAGCCCAAACCTTCTCAGGATTAGCTTCTATTCCACGAGCATTGATAATAAAGCCCAAGAATTTTCCTGATGCAACACCAAATGAACATGCGATATCCCGTATTTTTGGGCAATATCAATTTAATAATCTGCACTAAAAAAATTAAATCGATGATAATATTTGTTAATAAGATTTGAATTGATTTAATAATCTTCTTTTAAATAAACATTTAACTGATAATTTGTCTTTTAAAAAGCTAAAAAATTGTTTTCTATTTATATATGTATATATTATAAATAGGTAAGCTTTGTTTTAAATTTAACAAGTAAAACATATTTTCTAATTTTAATATTTTTGGTAATTATAATTTGATTTAATATATAACTTTTTTAAAAGCTATTTTATAAATAACTATATGGTTTAAAATACTTAAGATAAATGTTAATTGTTTTAAATTTTATTTTAGCTTAAGTTTAAATTTAAATAAGATCAACAAAAAGGTTTGTCCTATTTTCTTTTTAAATTTAGCTTGATAAATAAGTAATTTATTAATATAGGGATAATTTCTTTTATAAATTATTTAAAATATAGAATTTGTTATTTTCAAAACAATATTAACAATGTATTGTTTTTACAAATAGATTTTTATAAAATAGAATTTTTATTTCAAATTGAATTTGTTAGTTATATATGTATATATATATATATAACTTGATTTTAAAATTGGATTTTAGAATTTGATTTGAATTTAAAGTTCAAAGGATACATATTTAGGTATTTTGAATTTAAAGATAATTGTATAAGCTTTTATATAATTGGCTTTATTTTATTTCTTAAAATTTATCTATATATATTAATAAGTAAATGAAGTATTGAATAATTTAAGTTTAAAAAATAAAAGAAAGACAAAAGTGTAAATTGTTTAAGTATAAAAGTATATGGATATAAATTAAGTAATAAACCAATACAAATAACTATAGCAACTTTGTATTATATACATAGAGTATAAGAGTTGGACCAGGAAAAAGAATCTTATATATGAAGTTTAGATATGCTGGAAAGGAAAAAAGAAATATCTATGAACACATATACAAAAATGGATAATCATGAAACATAAAGGACTCTTGCATTTAATGCTAGCACAAGCAAGGTCATTCAAATGTTATAAAAAATCATTTCAACCTCCAGATGTTAAAAATCTCTGACCAAAGTAATAAAAAAAGAAAGTGTACCGGCTAACACTTATCTCCTGTAAACTTTGTTCTATATATCAATTCCCTTATTTCATTCGTTCTTCAAAAACATAGCAAACCAGAAGAAATATATATATATATATATATATATATATAGTAGGCATTTTCATTTTTTTTCAAACTCAAACAACATTCAACTAAACAAAGCAAGATGATTTAAGAAGGATCAAGATAGCAGTTTTCAAAAAAAAGAGCTCTGTCATCTTCTCAAAAACTATGAGTAACTTAAATTTAAAAATGCTTAAGTATATTCACATGTGTTGCTTATGTCTGAAATGAGTATGTTTATACATATATATATACTTATGCAATTCTGTGTATATATGATGCATGCATGTTTAGTGATATGGAAACATCTCTGTTTATAAAATTTCAAGCTCAGATTTAAACAAAAAATCATCTCTGCTTAATCTATTGGTTGATAGGACTCAGTATTCAAACAAATGTGTTTGTTTGATCATAAAGCAAATTTTAAAATTTGTATTTTAGTTAAACAAAGTAGAACTGTTCTGTAAAAACCTAAGAACAGCTAATGATTAACATGAGTGAAATTTCAGTCATCTTAAATTATTAATTCAGGTTTACATCTTGAATTATTATCTGAAATTTGGATTTTTAAAACTAATTTCACATTTTTTAGTTGAGTCTGGAGTAGGCATTTCTGCGTTGATTGTTTTGGGGATTTTTGGTTGCCTTTGGCAATCCTGTTGATCTGGAAGGTTGGGATTTTGTCTGGAGGTAGGACTGTGACCGGAGGTAATGGGAAAATTGACTGGTGGTTGGTTTGAGCATGGTGGTGGCAATGATTGTCATTTGGATTTTCTAAACCTAGTTTTTGCCTGGATTGGAATTTGGGTCAGTTTGAACTCCATAGTGCATCAAGTTCAACGTGCTTTTGGGGATTGGCAGAGGGGGGGGGGGGTAGTCGAAGCTATGGCCGGTGGTGATGGATCTTAGGTGGTCGGAATTTGGAGTACGGCAAAGTTTCCAGGTTTGGGAAGTTGGTTGGCAGTCCGTGTTCTAGGTTTGGGAATTTGCTTCTCGATTTTGATTCGAGCAATTGTGGTGAATTTGGAAGGCCGTGATGGTATCAGGTGATGATCATTGATGGGATGGAGGTCTGGTGGTTGGCCGGAGTTGGCCAGAGCCACGGTGTATGTGCACCGCGCATTTTATTTTCTGGTGAACTATTGTTTGTGTAGAAAATTTGCACTTGGGATTTACTCGAGTTATTCGAGTGATTACTTGAAGCAATAGGGGTTTGAACTCGAAGTAAAATAGTTGCATCGGGTTGTTTTTGTCTTGCTACAGGTTTTAGTAAACCTGACAGTAAAATTTGAATTTAAAGCAAATTTAAATAGAATTTAAATTGTGAATGGCTTTGAAATCTTAAAGTTTTAAAATATTTAAAAGAGGATTTCAGGTTTTTATAAAACCTAACAGTTTTATAGATTTTAAAATTTAGTTTAAAATCTAAAAACAGAATTTAAGCTAGGTTTAAATTCAAAAGTTAAGTTTAGTTTTCAAATAAACTTTTGAATCTTAAGCTTTTAAAATGAATTGGGATTTTAAATCAAGAATTTAAAATCAAGGTTTTAAAAGCAAGTTTAAATCAAAGTTTAAAGCCAAGTTTATATCAAATGTTTAGATATGGATTCAAGTTTCTTGAATTCAAATCTGTGATTTAAATCAGTTTTTAAATCTGAATGTTTTAAACAAGTTTAAATCAAATAGCTTTTTAAAGTAATTTGTTTTCAAATAAATATTTGAATTGGATTTTGATAAAGTTCTTTTATAAAAAGGATTTTGAATGAAAAGTTAAAATGAGTTAAAGTGAGTAATAAATATTTGTTTTAACTTGAATTTGCAAGTTAAAATGTAATGTATTTTAGAGCTTAAATTTTAAATAAAAATTTAAGTAATTTAGTTAGAACTTTTCTTATATAGGTTTATAAGTTGATATTTAAATTTGGTTAATGTTTAAATATATAATCATTTTAAATCTTAAATTCAAAATGAAATTTGAATCTAATTTAGAAGTGTAATGTTTTAAATACACTTTAATCTTAATGAAGTCATTAATAAAGAAATGGATAACCTTAGAGATAATTAAGGTATTAAAATGATTTAGTGAATAAGATAATTAAGGAATGACTTATTTATTTAATTTATAAATTAATGATTTAGATTAATTTATAATTAGAGATTAATTAGGAAAATAATTAAAGAATTTTTTTAGTTAATAAAGATAATTAACTAAGGATTATTGAATAATTAATTAATGTGATTAATTTTATTAATTAATTAGATTAATTAATAAAGATAAGCATTTGTAAATTGCTTAAGTGTAATTACTTGATGAAAGTAATAAAGGATTAATTGCTTATTGTAATTAATTTAAGTTAATTAATTTAGTTTAATTAATTTAAGAAATCATTTGATAATTGATAAGTGTAATTACTTAGTGTAATTTATGGAGCACAATTACTTAGGGAAGTAATAAATAATACTTACTGGAATGTAATTAGTGAAAGATGACTTATAATAAAGTAATTTGAGTAATTACTTTTGTAATTAATCAAGGGATTAATTAATGAAGATAATTAACTATGGAATAATTAATTTATTTATATGAGTAACTAAGGGTAGTTGATTACTGGTTGGTATTAATCAAGGGTGATTAATAATTTTGTTTAATTAAAGATTAATTACTGAATGTAATTAATTTAAATGAGGTAATTTAATTTAAATATAATTAGAGATCATTAATTAATATAATTAATGATGTAATTTATAATAGGTTAATTAAGGGATAATTAAAATGAAGTGATTAATTAATGTAATTAATTAAGGATAAATGTAATTAATTATATTTAATTAATAAATGAAGTAATTAAATGTTAATTACTATGAATAATTTAGGATAATTAATTTGTGAAATTAATTAAAGACTAATTACTTATTGTAATTAGAGAATGATTAATAAAAAGTGTTTAATCCTGATAAATATTTAGAGAATGGTTAATTAATTTGATTTATAATTAATTAATGGTTATATAAGCAGGATTTATAGATGTAGTAATTAAATTAATTAGAGATAGAAGTAATTAATTTAATTCATGTTAAATTAATTATAGATTGTGATTAATAAATCATTGCTTATGGATGAATGATATTGCTATTTCATTGAATGATTGTGATCTCAGATATGAGATGAGTATTATCTATGTGATATGGATGCTTGGTTTAAGTATGGTAATATTAATTATCTGTTTGGGATGATAATATGGATTATCTATTTATGATAATAATGTGATTATCTATTGTGGAGCTGTGATTTATATTTATATATGATAAAATCAAAATACAAATCATAATGGCGGCTGGATCTTGTATTCCTGAAACCCTAGGCGCGGACGATGAAGATGACGGCGGTGGCTGGAAGGAGGTTAAAAGTAGGGGAAGACAAAATCGTTTGCCGAAGCTCTCAAAGCAAACAAGGAGGTGGTCAAGGCTAGATCATGGATTGAGGCAGTCAGATCTAAAATTGAGCTTAAAGGAAATATAAATTACTACGCACCACAGTCAAATGGAGAAGAGGTATATCAATTGATAGATGATGAAGATTATGCTGAATCAAAAAAACTATGGCAACACTCGATCTATGCATATATGGCAGGGAAAAGACCTTATTTTGTTCACTTTAATGCATATATTAAGAGAACATGGAAACCAAAAGGATCATGGGATGTTTTTCCTCGCAACAATGGGTTCTACTTGATAAAATTCGAATTGGAAGAGGATTTTCAGCATATTATCAACAGCGGTCCTTGGTTTATGGACAGCAGGCTTATTTTGATGAGGAAATGGGAAGCTGACTTCAACTTTGAACACGCTATGTTATCAACATATCCTATTTGGATTAAATTTAATAATCTGGATCTTGCACTATGGAACATGAGATGTATAAGTAAACTAGCAAGCATTGTAGGAAGGCCAATAGACATTGATGAAAACACAAGAAAACTAAAAAAAAAATCAAATTTGTTAGGGTACTCGTTGAGATCTCAGCTTGTACAGTGCTGCCAAAAACAGTTAAAGCGATTGACAAGCAGGGATACATATATAAACAGGAGGTGGAATATGAATTCGTTCCACCAAAGTGTGATGAGTGTCCATGTTTTGGTCATACTAATCATCGGTGCCAAAATAAAGTAGCAGAAAGACAGAAGGTTTGGGTAGAAAAATCAGAAAACATATCCGATCTACCTGATTCAAGCAACCCCAAAAACAAGGAGGAGACTACAAAAAACATACAAAATGTCTCCCCTAACAGAGTTGACCAGCCTAAAGATCATCAGAAGGACCCTATGGTGTCGGACTGTGTATCAATGCAAGCATCTCTTCTATCTCCTGCTCAGATAGTGAAGGTACCCTATATAAAGGATCATCTGAACAGCTCTGTACCACATGACCCACTTCATGATCATCCAGAACAAAATCAGGCAGAGGATCCACCAATTGCTGAGGAGAAAAGGGGGGAGGAGGAACTTTCAAATTCTCTATCAGACATCCACAAGATGAACATAGAACTGGACTCAACTGAAAATGAAGAGGAAGAAGAATTGTCAGAAGATACAAGTAAGTTCACTAAATGTAATATTGATTATGATAATCAATTCATAAAATATGATAAAGGCATACGTTCGGTCTCGGTAGGTACTGCTCCGGTTACTCGGAGTAAATCTACCAAAAAATAATATGTCCATCATTTGTTGGAATGTGAGAGGTCTTAACAATGACACACGTATGTTAGACCTCCACATGTTATAGGCTAAACATAGACCTACTATTTTAGCCCTTTTGGAGAATAAATTAAATAACAATTATTTGGAGAAGATAAAAAATCAGTTTGGAAATCAGTGGCAATTCATTCTGTCTCAAACTAATGGTAGAATTACAGTAGGATGGGAAAGTAACTACTGGTCTGGCCGTATCATTGATAACAGTGATCAACAATTAACCATTTCCTTTCATAATAAAGGGGGACTTGAAATAACAACCACATTTGTATATGCTAAGAACTTAGCTTCGGAGAGGTTGATATTATGGAAACAAATTACTGACATTTCCAAAAACATTAATACTCCTTGGATAGTAACTGGGGATTTTAATGCGGTTCTTAAAACTGAAGAAAAGAAAGGTGGACTTACACTGCGTGTTGCACAAGTGGCTGAATTTAATAACTGTGTATTATCCGCTGGTCTTGCTGAAGCATTCCATTCAGGCCTGAAATATACATGGAGAAGTGGTGAGTCCAAGAAAATAACATCAAGACTGGATAGAGTTCTTGGAAACTCAGAGCTGTTTATAAAATTCCAAAACTTAAAGTAACGGTTCTACCTTGCTCGACAAGTGACCACTGTCCCCTTTTGTTACAATTCAATGATGATGACACTATGCAAAAGGGAAAACCATTCCGATATGCTAATCACTGGCCTCTGTTAGATGGATTTGATGAATTTGTGAATTTCAATATAGTTAAGATTCCTCCAGGTAACCACATGTATCGTTTTGTGATGCTCATTAAAATTATGAAAAATAGACTCAAAGAATGGAATAAGTGCAGACACAAGAATAATGATAAAATTGCTGTTATCCAACATCATTTAGAAGAAACTCAAATTAAACTTGATGAAGACCCTCTAAATGAAGGCTTGAATGCAGAATTTTATAAGTTACAAAGAAGTCTCAAAGAAGAAATTCACAAGAAAGATGTTGAGTTGAAACAAAAAGCAAAAGAAAGGTGGTTGAAACAGGGAGATGAATGTAACAAATTCTTCTACGCTAAAATGTCCATACGACAACATCATAACAACCTGCTGAACTGCATAGATGAACAAGGAAATACATCAAGACTTATAAAGAACATGGAGGAACAGGCTATTACCTACTTTACAAATTTATATAATGGAGAAAATGATGATCAATTACCTCAGGTCATTTTCATAAGGAGAATCTCTGCTGAAGGAAGTAATATGTTGACAGCTCCTATTATGGAGGGAGAATTGAAGGATGCTGTCACCTCCATCTGCAGTGACTCCTCCCCCGGACCTGATGGAATGGAGGCAGCCTTCTTCAAAATGCACTGGAAAAACCTGAAAGATATTATATTAAAAGCATATAATGAAGCTTTAAATTCAGGGGAATTCATTCAAGGAATCAACCATGCATTCATATCTTTTATTCCTAAAGTCCAAAACCCAGAGAGAATTGAAGAATATAGGCCGATAGCTTGTTGCAATGTCACATACAAAATCCTCAGTAAAATTATTTGCAAAAGGTTGAATAAAGTCTTACCAGACTTAATATCACAATGTCAAAGTGCATTCATCAAAGGTAAACTCATCTCTGAAAATTCTCTAATGGCTCATGAATTGATAAGGAACTTCAATAAAAAGGGAGCAGAAAAATTATGCATAAAAGTGGATTTGCAAAAGGCTTAGATAAAGTCAACAGAAATTTCATCACTCATATGCTAGAATCAATGGGGGTTCCAATGAAGCTAATAAAACTGATAAGATTCTGCCTAGACACTCCAACTTTCTCCATATTGATCAATGGTAGCCCTACAGGATATATTCAAAGCAATCGAGGGATAAGGCAGGGTGGCCCTCTATCCCCCTACCTTTTTGCAGTAGCAACGGAATGGTTTACATTACAAATGGAACTGGCATATAATCAAGGGTTTATTTAACCAATATATAATAACCTTCCATGTGTTACTCATTTACTATATGCAGATGACCTCCTAGTGGTGATTAAAGGTAATTTAAAAGCAATAGACAAGATTAAAGCAATATTTGGAGAACTGGAAAGGTATGCATGCCTCAAATTGAATGAAATGAAAACCAAATGCTATTTCAGCAAATACTGTCTTAACAAACAGTCCATGATTGACAAACTTGGCTTCACTGAAGGACATCTCCCAGTCAAGTATTTGGGAGTACCTTTGTCAAACAACAATATTACAGATGTAGAATGTGGTAAGCTTATTAACGAAATCAGGGGAAAATTACAAGGTTGGAGGTCAAAACTTTTATCTTTTGCTGGTAGAGTGGAGCTAGTACACACAGTCATAACTTCCAAAGTTAGATTCTGGCTCCAGTCTTTTCAAATTCCCGATTGTTCTATTGCTAAAATCAACTCAGTATGTGCTGATTTTATTTGGAGGGGAGGGATGCACAAGGTTAAATACTCAGACTTATGCAGGAAAAAGAAAGTGGGTGGAGTGGGATTGAAAAATCTTTATGAACTTAAAAAAGTGTACTGCCTCAAATTAGCCTGGAATGTATTAACTTCAAACAAACTATGGGCTTCCTGGATGAGATCTAGGTATCTGAAAGATAACTTCTGGACTACTAGAATAGATAATAATGCTTCAGTTACTTGGAAAAACATTCTTAAGACCAGAGAAGATTTTCAAAAGTATTTGGACAGAAAGATTGCCAATGGAAGGAAAACTGATATCTGGAGAGATCCATGGCTTAACTCTAAAAGTCTGATAGACAGGCTTGGTTGGGATGCATTCTCAGCATATGGAACTCCAAACTGGAAAGTAGTAGATATTATTGATAATGGAGAATGGCAATGTAACAATAACTTACTAACTCTCAATTACTAGGAAGAAATTCGAAAGAAATATATCTACAGAGAAGAAAATGAAGATAAATAGATATGGAAGGTGAGTGCTAATGGCCATTTCAAATTCAAAGACATTTGGGAAGAATCAAGAAATAAAAGTGCTGAGGTTAAATGGTCTGATATAGTATGGAGCAAATCTAATCCCCCAAAAATGGCGCACACACTATACAAGGCGATTCTGGGTAAATTACCCACAAAAGACAGACTAAAAAAATGGAAAATTTTGGAAGACACAACATGTCTCTTTTGTTTCAGGGAAGAAGAAACTCATGACCACTTATTTTTTGACTGTGAATACCCGAAAAGAATTTGGATCAACCAAAAGAACAGACTTCAGCTCAACAATTGTACTACTAGATTAAAAGGAGAGATAGATTACCTGCACGATGGGAGTAACTTCTCTAAGTTGATGAAGGAGCTCAGAAAAATTGGCCTCACAACCTGCTTGTGGTTCATCTGGAAGGAACGGAACTGTAGGACTTTTGAAGATAAAAAGCTAGACAAGTTAGCTCTCACAAATCGAATTAACAGAGAAATTGCTATTATTATCGAAAGAATCCCTAAGAAAATACTCACCACTGCATCGACACAAGAAGAATTACTATCGGCGAAGTTGAGGAAGATGGAACTGAGCAGACAAAATCAACCAAGGAGCTGGTAGCCGCCATAGATGTAACCTATTAAGGAAAGGAAGTTGAAGATGATAGTTTGACTGTATTTGTCGGTCCATTGTTTTATTATCTCTGATGTATTGTGCTATGGGCCGCAAAGCCTGTTTAGCAATCAAATTAACCTATTTTCAAAAAAAAGAAGATAATATTGAATTGAATTGTTTTAACTTTAAAATAACTTGTCCTTTAAGATACGTTTTGGATTTCGATGAGACCGGGATCAGATTTCCATATTACGAATTCCGGAAACCACATCGATCCAAATTAACGATAGGTCGTGATTCTAAAGTGAAGATGAAGATTCGGAGTGCAAGGGTTATTGTCGTTAGCTCTGTGGGTGATTCCAAAACGAGTGTAACGAGATAATGCCTTCGGTTTCGTTCGAACCCGGAACGAACTTGTATGGATTGAATGCTTTCAGAACATCGTCAGGTGGACGATGAGCATTCTAAGAGATGTGTTCTCTAAAGGTAATCGTAGCCTCAGGCCTCATCAATCGGGAATGGCTAAAACAGGGGATGTGCAGCAAGGTTAAGGGGGTGGCACCCAAGAAGGACAAGGTTTCCCCTGTCTAGATGTTCCTTTTATTCGGCTTAGTGGGCAGTAGCGACGGCTATCTGTGGGGTTGTCTTGTTCGGGACTGTTCAGTAAGGAGTGGTTCCGGCCTTGTGAGCAGGGGATTGGATGTGATCCTCGGTACGGTGATCTAGGCCCCGTGCTGTGATGGGCGGTACCCCGGTAGCCCTGCCATTGTATGGAATCCAATCTCCAATAAATGCCTTCGGACTTGATTGTATAATTCACTTTGTGGTTAGTAGCTGGAATTTAATCATGTAATAATTTCAGCTTTTTCTTATTTACTTAAAAACCCTAGACCTATTATAATATCACTGAATTTCCTATCAAATGTTTGGTTAGCGTAAGGTACAAACTTACCCATGTTTATTTGTGGGAAGTCTTACGTGATACCTTTTATTTCAAAGATTTTTAAAGTTAAGCAACTTTAACCCGTTACTCACACCAGACCCATGTCTGACCCAGAGTTTATTTATGTTTTTCCTAAACTCTTGGGTACTCAAATTTTTACGAGTAGCCTAGGGATTCAGGTTAGCTTTGACGAATTCTGGAGGAGCAATGGAGCAGGAGGCTTCAGCGTTTGTAGATATAGTTTTTCCGCTGTGTTGGTATCTCTGAGTCGTTCTCTATGTTGTATCTTTTGAGTTGTAATAACTAGACAGGTGTTTATAACTGTCTAGCATTGATGTGTATATCTGTGTAACTCTGATGTATATGATACTATGTAATATATTATTTGAAGTAATATAATTTATTCATTTTTGCTGGTTGAGATTCTATTGTTGTTTCTTCTTTCTTCTTTATCATTTCTATTTTCTATCCCTTTCTTTCTTCAAGATGATGCGTCTTTTGTGGCTTCAAAAGACGGGTCGTCACAGTTGGTATCAGAGCGCTAGGTTGAGTAGATACCTAGGCTCTGGAGTGATTTCTTTCTTGAGAGAATATATTTGTAATTTTGATATATATATATATATATATATATATATATATATTTCTACCTATTTGTTGGGTTACCTGTTCAGGTTTTCCAATGAGTTACAAAAGGTAGACAGGGTAGTGGTGTGTAGCACAACTGCCATTGGTTGGTGTTTGATTATGAGGTTGGGAGTATATCTGTCGAGACTGTAGACCTAATATCGTCTCGAGTTAGTTTTGTTGTGATGAAGGTTTTCATTAATCTCTGAAGGAAACCTGTTAAGGTTCGGAGTCCATTATTTAAGTGTAAGATGATCGCGCTCGTGTGAGCGGATTCTTGAGAGTTTGGATCTGTCGTTTGGGCCGAAGCAAGTGATGGTATTTTGATATCTCAAAAAGTAGTAGCTGTGTGATGAGACGCAGTGACTATAGATGTTTTAAAAGATATTTCTTTGGAATAAGTTTAAGGAAGTTTGTCTGCTTCGGTTTGTGACTGAGTTCAGTAGGGTGTTTGTGTTTGGCTTTGTGGTCCGAGTTTCTCGAAGAGTTTGGATTAGGAAGTTTCTTTGGCATCTGTGTCAGCAGTGCAGCTCGAAGTGCTCTATGTATCGTCAGGAGATCTTCTGGTGTAGCAGTTTTTCTTGAAGTGGAGTTCAGAAGCTGCAATGTGGATTCATTTCTTCGATGGATTGGTTAAATAAGCTTGAGCTGTTCTGATTGGTAAAGAGAGAACAGTTTTTCTTTGGAACTGGTTTGGGTTGATCACAAAAGTGACCTGCGATAGCTGAGTGTTCTCTTGGTTTATCAGTGATTTTTTTTCTAGATTGTGTTGTCTGGTCTGTGCTCTGTTCTTCATCGGCAATTTCTTCTGTTTCAAATCAGAGTTGCGCAGCGGAAGCAGTTTGGAAGTGCATCTGTTTATCTTTTTCTGGATAGGAGAAGTAAGATCTATCTTCTATTTGGGAAGTAATGGTGGTGTTCTTGATTTTGGATTGATCTTAAGTGGATCATTTTTGTTGGATTGTTTTGGTCCAGTTTGTTTCCAAGGGCATCAGCAAGGGTTGAGCTAATCAGTAAGGATGTAGGCGCCCGGGATCGTCCAAAGAGTTTTGTGGATAAGAGATGGAGGAATTTGGATTCCAAAGTTGGAGATTTGATTTTGGATAAGTGTTTGGTTTTCAAGATTGAATTGTCAGTTTGAATAACTGGGATTCGTTGTGTTTCACGTATCTCTGAGGGAGTACGTGTAAGATCTATCTCTGGTTGTAGAACCAGCAGTTCAGGGAGTTTTGGTTGTTGAGCCAGACTTGTCTGCAGTCTGATATCCTATCTTGTTTTGTATATGTAGATGAGTGAAAGCTCTATAGCTTAGTAGTATTAGTTGTTTGAATTCTGTAGAGCGGGTATTTCAGTATTTATACTTGGGAAACTCGAAAAGATTCTATCCAGAATTTTGTCTGGATAGTTAGATTTGTTTGTTTGGATGATTGGTTGCTATGGTTGTTAGCATATGTTTGATAATATATGATTGTATTTTAAAATTTAAAATCTCTAATGAGATTATTAAATCACCTTTGCTTTTAAATTTCGGGGACGAAATTCTTTTAAGGGGGGAGGAATGTGATATCTCGGAATTTTGGGCAATATCAATTTAATAATCTGCATTAAAAAAATTATATTGATTTGATAATATTTGTTAATAAGATTTGAATTGATTTAATAATCTTCTTTTAAATAAACATTTAACTGATAATTTATCTTTTAAAAAGCTAAAAAATTGTTTTCTATTTATATATGTATATATATTTGTATATATTGTAAATAGGTAAGTTATAATTTGATTTAATATATAACTTTTTTAAAAGCTATTTAATAAATAACTATATGGTTTAAAATACTTAAGGTAAATGTTAATTGTTTTAAATTTTATTTTAGCTTAAGTTTAAATTAAATAAGATGAACAAAAAGGTTTGTTCTATTTTCTTTTTAAATTTAGCTTGATAAAATAAGTAATTTATTAATATAGAGATAATTTCTTTTATAGATTATTTAAAATATAGAATTTGTTATTTTCATAACAATATTAACAATGTATTGTTTTTACAAATAGATTTTTTATAAAATAGAATTGTTATTTCAAATTAAATTTGTTAGTAATATATGTATATATATATAACTTGATTTTAAAATTGGATTTTAGAATTTGATTTGAATTTGAATTTAAAGTTCAAAGGATAAATATTTAGATATTTTGAATTTAAAGATAATTGTATAAGCTTTTATATAATTGGCTTTATTTTATATCTTAAAATTTATCTATATATATATATATATATACACACTAATAAGTAAATGAAGTATTGAATAATTTAAGTTTAAAAAATAAAAGAAAGATAAAAGTGTAAATTGTTTAAGTATAAAAGTATATGGATATAAATTAAGTAATAAACCAATACAAATGACTATAGCAACTTTGTATTATATACATAGAGTATAAGAGCATGACCAGGCAAAAGAATCTTATATATGAAGTTTAGATATGTTGGAAGGGAAAAAAGAAATATCTATGAACACGTATACAAAAATGCATAAGCATGAAACATAAAGGACTCTTGCATTTAATGCTAGCACAAACAAGGTCATTCGAATGTTATAAAAAATCATTTCAGCCTCCAAATGTTAAAAATCTCTAACCAAAGTAATAAAAAAAAAGTGCACCAGCTAACACTTATCTCCTGTAAACTTTGTTCTATATATCAATTCCCTTATTTCATTCGTTCTTCAAAAACATAGCAAAGCAGAAAAAAAAAATAGTAGGCATTTTCATTTTTTTTTCAAACTCAAACATCATTCAACTAAACAAATAAAGATGGTTTAAGATGGATCAAGATAGCAGTTTTCAAATAAAAGAGCTCTGTCATCTTCTCAAAAACTGTGAGTAACATAAATTTAAAAATGCTTAAGTATATTCACATATGTTGCTTATGTCTGAAATGAGTATGTTTATATGTATATATATTTATGCAATTCTGTGATATAGTGCCTGCATGTTTAGTGATCTGGAAACATCTCTGTTTATAAAACTTCAAGCTCAGATTTAAACAAAAAATCATCTCTGCTTAATCTATTGGTTTATAGGACTCAGTATTCAAATAAATGTGTTTGTTTGATCATAAAGCAAAATTTAAAATTTGTATTTTATTTTAATAAAGTAGAACTATTCTGTAAAAACCTAAGAACAATTAATGATTAACGAGTGAAATTTCAATCATCTTAAATTATTAATTCAGGTTTATATCTTGAATTATTATCTGAAATTTGGATTTTTAAAACTAATTTCACATTTTTTAGTTGAGTCTGGAGTAGGCATTTCTGTGTTGATTGTTTTGGGGATTTTGGTTGCCTCTGGCAATCCTGTTATCTGGAAGTTTGGGATTCTGTCTGGAGGTAGGAGTGTGACCGAAGGTAATAGGAAAATTGACTGGTGGTTGGTCTGAGCATGGTGGTGGCAATGATTGTCATTTGGATTTTCTAAACCTATTTTTTGCCTGGATTGGAATTTGGGTCAGTTTGAACTCCATAGTGCATCGAGTTCAACGTGCTTTTAGGGATTGGTAGAGGGGGGTAGTCGAACCTGTGGCCATTGATGATGGCTCTCAGGTGGTCGGAATTTGGAGTACGGCGAAGTTTCCAGGTTTTGGAAGTTGGTTGGCAGTCTGTGTTCTAGGTTTGGGAATTCGCTTCTCGATTTTGATTCGAGAAACTGTGGTGGATTTGGAAGGCCGTGATGGTGTCAGGCGATGGTCGTTGATTGGATGGAGGTTTGGTGGTTGGCCGGAGTTGGCCAGAGCCATGGTGTATGTGCACCGTGCATTTTATTTTCTGATGAACTATTGTTTGTGCAGAAGATTTGCACTCGGGATTTACTCGAGTTATTCGAGTGATTACTCGAAGCAATAGGGGTTTGAACTCGAAGTAAAATAGTTGCCTCAGGTTGTTTTTGTCTTGCTACAGGTCTTAGTAAACCTGATTGTAAAATTTGAATTTAAAGCAAATTTAAATAGAATTTAAATTGTGAGATAGATTTAAAAATAAGTTTAAATCTAGATGAAGTTAGATTCAAAATGGCTTTGAAACCTTAAAGTTTTAAAATATTTAAAAGAGGGTTTCAGGTTTTTTAAAAACCTAACAGTTTTCTAGATTTTAAAATTTAATTTAAAATCTGAAAACAGGGTTTAAATTCAAAAGTTAAGTTTATTTTTCAAATAAACTTTTGAATCTTAAGCTTTTAAAATGAATTGGGATTTTAAATCAATAATTTAAAATCAAGGTTTTAAAAGCAAGTTTAAATCAAAGTTTTAAATCAAAGTTTAAAGCCAAGTTTAAATCAAATGTTTAGATATGGATTCAAGTTTCTTGAATTCAAATATGTGATTTAAATTAGTTTTTAAATTTGAATGTTTTAAACAAGTTTAAATCAAATAGCTTTTTAAAGTAATCTGTTTTCAAATAAATATTTGAATTGGATTTTGATAAAGTTCTTTTATAAAAAGGATTTTGAATGAAAAGTTAAATAATTTGTTTTAACTTGAATTTGCATGTTAAAATGTAATGTATTTTAAAGCTTAAATTTTAAATAAAAATTTAAGTAATTTAGTTAGAACTTTTCTTATATAGGTTTATAAGTTGATATTTAAATTTGGTTAATGTTTAAATATATAATCATTTTGAATCTTATATTCAAAATGAAATTTGAATATAAATTTAGAAGTGTAATGTTTTAAATACACTTTAATGTTAATGAAGTCATTAATAAAGAAATGGATAACCTTAGAGATAATTAAGGTATTAAAATGATTTAGCGAATAAGATAATTAAGGAATGACTTATTATTTAATTTATAAATTAATTATTTAGATTAATTTATTATTAAAGATTAATTAGGAAAGTAATTAAAGAATTTTTTTAGTAAATGAAGATAATTAACCAAGGATTATTTAATAATTAATTAATGTGATTAATTTTATTAATTAATTAGATTAATTAATTAAGATAATCATTTGTAAATTGGTTAAGTGTAATTACTCGATGAAAGTAATTAAGGGTTAATTACCTTTTGTAATTAATTTTGATATTGTGATTAATTTAAGTTAATTAATTTAGTTTAATTAATGTAAGAAACCATATGATAATTTGATAAGTGTAATTACTTAGTGTAATTTATGGAGCATAATTACTTAGGGAAGTAATAAATGATACTTAATGGAATGTAACTAGTGAAAGATGATTTATAATGAAGTAATTTGAGTAATTACTTTTGTAATTAATCAAGGGATTAATTAATGAAGATAATTAATTATGGAATAATTTATTTATTTATAAGAGTAATTAAGGGTAGTTGATTACTGGTTGGTATTAATCAAGGGTGATTAATAATTGTGTTTAATTAAAGATTATTTTACTGAATGTAATTAATTTAAATGAAGTAATCTAATTTAAACATAATTAGAGATCATTAATTAATATAATTAATGATGTAATTTATAATAGATTAATTAAGGGATAATTAAAAATGAAGTGATTAATTAATGTAATTAATTAAGGATAAATGTAATTAATTATATTTAATTAATAAATAAAGTAATTAAATGTTAATTACTATGAATAATTTAGGATAATTAATTTGTGAAATTAATTAATGACTAATTACTTGTTGTAATTAGAGAATGATTAATCAAAAGTGTTTAATTAAGATAAATATTTAGAGAATGATTAATTAATTTGATTTATAACTAATTAATGGTTATATAAGCAAGATTTATAGATGTAGTAATTAAATTAATTTACTTTAAATTAATTAGAGATAGAAGTAATTAATTTAATTTATTTTAAATTAATTATAGATTGTGATTAATAAATCATTGCTTATGGATGAATGATATTGATATTTCATTGAATGATTGTGATCTCAGGTATGAGATGAGTAATATCTATGCGATATGGATGCTTGGTTTAAGTATGGTAATATTAATTATCTGTTTGGGATGATAATATGGATTATCTGTTTATGATAATAATGTGATTATCTATTGGAGATGTGATTTATCTATCTGTGTGTATATAGATAATATTGAACTGAATTATTTTAACTTTAAAACAACTTGGCCTTTAAGATACGTTTTGGATTTCGATGAGACCGGGATCAGATTTCCATATTGGGAATTCCGAAAACCACATCGATCCAAATTAATGGTAGGTCGTGATTTTGAAGTGAAGATGAAGATTTAGAGTGCAAGGGTTGGTGTCCTTAGCTCTGTGGGTGATTCCAAAACGAGTGTAACGAGATAATGCCTTCGGTTTTGTTCGAACCCGGAACGAATTTGTATGGATTGAATGCTTTCAGAAACATCATCAGGTGGACGATGAGCATTCTAAGAGATGTGTTCTCTAAAGATAATCATAGCCTCAAGCCTCATCAATCGGGAATAGCTAAAACATGGGATGTGTAGTAAGGTTAAGTGGGTAGCACCCAAATAGGACAAGGTTTCCCCTGTCTAGATGTTCCTTTTATTCGGCTTAGTGGGCAGTAGCGACGGCTATCTGCGGGGTTGTCTTGTTCGGGACTATTCAGTAAGGAGTGGTTCCGGCCTTATGAGCAAGGGATTGGGAGTGATCCTCGGTACGGTGATTTAGGCCCCGTACTGTGATGGGCGGTACCCCGGTAGCCCTGCAATTGTATGGAATCCAATCTCCAATAAGTGTCTTCGGACTTGATTGTATAATCCACTTTGTGGTTAGTAGCTGGAATTTAATCTGTAACAATTTCGGCTATTTCTTATTTACTTGAAAACCCTAGATCTATTATAATATCACTAAATTTCCTATCAAATGTTTGGTTAGCGTAAGGTAAAAACTTACCCATGTTTATTTGTGGGAAGTCTTACGTGATACCTTTTATTTCAAAGATTTTTGAAGTTAAGCAACTTTAAGCTGTTACTCACACCAGACCCATGTCTGACCCGAAATTTATTTCTGTTTTTCCTAAACTCTTGGGTACTCAATTTTTTACGAATAGCCTAGGGATTCAGGTTAGCTTTGACAAATTCTGGAGGAGCAATGGAGCATGAGGCTTCAGCGTTTGTAGATATAGTTTTTCCGCTATGTTGGTATCTCTGAGTCGTTCTCCGTGTTGTATCTTTTGAGTTGTAATAACTAGACAGGTGTTTATAACTGTCTAGCATTGATGTGTATATCTGTGTAACTCTGATGTATATGATACTATGTAATATATTATTTGAAGTAATATAATTTATTCGTTTCCGCTGGTTGAGATTCTATTATTGTTTCTTTTTTCTTCTTTTTCTTTTCTATTTTCTATCCCTTTCTTTCTTCAGGATGATGCGTCTTTTGTGGCTTCAAAAGACGGGTCGTCATAGAACACTTCAAAGGATTGATTTTCATCTTGTAATATCAGAGGCTATCAAATATTTCTGTCAAGTCTCTAATGGGGTCGCTTGATTGTCATGACTTCACGAGCATATCATCCATATACACCATTGTTTTTCCAATCTGGTCTTCAAACATCCTATTAACTAAGCATTAATAAGTTTCTCCGGCATTCTTCAATCCAAATGGCATTACTACATAACAGTACAATCCAACATCCATGATAAAACTAGTGTGCTCCTGATAGGAGAGCATTAGATTTTGGTTATATCCTGAGTATGCATCCATGAAAGATAACAATTCATGTCCTGCGTTTAAGTGAACCAGCTGGTCAATCCTTGGAAGGGAAAAAATATCTTTTGGACATGCTTTGTTCAAATCTAAGTAATCAATGCACAATCTCCATTTCCCATTCGCTTTCGTCATAAGTACAGGATTAGATACCCATTTAGGGTAGAGGGCGTCGTGAATAAACCTATTGTCTTTTAGTTTATTCACCTCCTCTTTAAGAGCGGAAGATCTCTCCAGATCCATACTGCATCTTTTTTGATTTATCGGGACATACCTCTGGTCAATATTCAATGCATGGCTCGTAATAGCAAGTGAAATTCCCCACATGTCAGAGTGAGTCCAAGCGAATAAATCTAGATTTAATCGAAGAAAACTAGCAAGTTCCTTCATCATTGAAGGGCTAATCTATGACCTAATCTTTAGAACTCATGATGGGTCATCATGGCTGACCAAGATATCAATTGTCAGCTCAGCCGTTGCAGCCTTGGTCTTTTTAGGCTCCTCTTCATCATCCCTTGGATCTATATCTCAATAGAACCGACTGTTACGTTCGAGCCAAGGCTCAGGCACTGATTGTCAAACTTCGGTAGCTTGGCTGCGGGGAGTCTTGTCCACACCTTTACCCTTTTGTTTATGCCTCCCTCAACTCAGCTACACAACAGGCACGTCCAGTCGCTTGACCGCCACAAACAGTTCCTACACCATTATCTGTTGGAAACTTCAGAGTCAAACACCATAGGGCAAGAGCTGCCCGAAATTCAACCAGCGCCGGTTGGCTTAGCAAAATATTGTAAGGAGAGTCAATACCCAAAATAATAAACGGCAAGATTCGAACTCTCCTCCGTTCACCTTCTCCCAATTCAACATGTAATACTACATAACCAACAGTTTTGGTCGCTATGCCATTAAAATCACGTATACGAGCTTTAGACGGTTTCAAATCTTTGGCTTCCATTCTCATATGATCATATGCCTTTTTGAAGATTATATTCACTAAACTTCCACAATAAATCAAAATCATCCTCACCAACTGTAACGACCCAGAATTTAAATCATTTGAAATTCGTATATTTAATTGATTTTAAATATTCACAAGTAAATTTTATAAGCTGAATAAATTATATTTGGAATATAGTAATTTCATTGGATATTTTAATTGTTAATTTAATATTTGAAATTGCAGATACAATTGAAAATTGGATTTAATATGAATAAAAATGATTTATAAAGTTGAACAAATTTTATTTGAATCAGAATGATGTTAGAGAAATTTTAAAATTGAATTAAAAGTTAATTTGTAGAATTGAATATTTTAATATTTAATTAACGAGCAAAAATAGTCATTTTCAAAAAGTCTCGAATTTCGATGAAACTAGTTCCATTGGATCCGTAATCTTATATTATTGTAAGATTTCAATTTTCATATCAATCAGATTTACGGTTTGTCAGGGGCAAGCTAAAACGCGTAGAAATTCGTTTAAGTGAATTTAAATTTAAATAATTCAATTCAAAAACCTATCTTCCAAATACGATCGAATTGTCTCCCAATATATACTCCATTGCATTTGGAATAAGGGTAAAACATTATAAATGCCAGGCGGCATGCTTCGTTTGGAGTTCGGAAAAATTTCGGGTGAATAATGTCGCGAAATTTTCCATAAAAGGCATCATTATTTTCTATTTTTCATTCAAGCCCTAGCCATGAAACCCTAGCTGCCACCTTGTATTTCATGGTCGAAAATCTTCCAACTTCCCTCCCTCCGATCTCCTCATCCATCCACAATTAGACGTCGGCTTCAATAGGAAAGTCGAAGAGCTTCGCGAGATCTACGTCTTCAATGGTGGTGATCGTCTAATTCGCAACGTGGAGGGAGCTAAGGGGCCACGTCCATGCCACGTTTCAATTTGTTTTTCTTGGTGAGGAAGCGACTGAGCTCGACAAGGCTCGGGCCAATGGTGCACGTGCGTGAGGGCTTCAGCGTGGTGGTACTCGATCGTCGTCTAGCATCGTGTGGCGTTCTCGAAAATTCAAGAATGAAGGCGGCTCTTTAGGTTTTCTTCATGCGGTTGGAACGAGGAGGAAGCAGATGATATTTGTGGCCCAGGTTCATTATGGCAGGAACGAGCGGCTTAGATCTATTCTAGGTTATAAAAAAATTGTAAATTATTATATATTTAAAATCGTATAAACTTTGTAACATCATAACTTCTTCATACGAGGCCCGTTTTTGACGAAACAAGTTGCATTTGGTCCGTATTGACGAGCATAACATTTTAGAGCTGGATTGGATTTGATTGGAGCTAGTATAAATTTTGGGTAAAATTAAACGCTCGTTTAATTTTATTTGGAATAAAACATTGCAACTGCTCTTGGAACCAAAGTGAGTACAACTCACTCTTTCTGTCTCACTGATATTTTTATATAAGTGAGAATAAATTTATTTTATGTTGATTGATGACTGTTTGGATGATATATGATATATTATCTATATATTGATTGGTATTTGGATATATTCCTGCCTATTGGAGCAGATGAGACCCTATACGTTCCCGTGTATGAGCGGATGACCTTTTATACGCGCATCTGCCTCGAAGCGGACATTGTACACATATTCTAATATGTATATTTGTTCCAAGTGACAGGTTGGAGTGATCCAACTGGATTCCTCAACAGTATTGGTCTATTTATAGATATTGTGATATATGCCGTTATCACGTGATATATGATATTTTGGATGTTGTGACTGATATATTTAGTATTGTTGCAGCATTGGGCCTATTTTTGGTGATTTAAAATTTTTAAAGTGATGATTTTAAGTTAAAAAGGATTTTCAAGTGATTTTAAAAATTGATGTTTTAGTAGTTTTTAATTATTAAGGAATGGATTTATTTTGAATAAATAAATCTATAATTTTTATGCTATAAATTTTTTGATGTTTGTGAAATATAATCAGAATGTGATTTTTGAAATATGGATTTAATGATTTTGTGAAATAGTTTAAACAGAGATTTTTGAATTTATTATAAATGGTAAATATATAAGATTTATAAAATTGATATCTTACGAATCAAAATGATGGAATTGTAAAGGAGTTTTATAAGTGTTAAAATGAAGTTAGAAATGGATTTTATAAGTCAATAAGATTTATAAATTGATGAAGTTATGAAAAGAATGAATTTTGGGAAATAAGAGAATTACAAGTAATTAACTTATAATTTGGATTTTTGGCATATAAATGAGATAAATGGAATTGGTTAATTAAGGAGATTTGTAAATTGAAGTTTTTACAAAATATAAATGTGATTTATAAACATTGATTTATAAATGTGAAATCAATTTAAATTGATAAACTAGATATGGATTTTTATTAAAGGAATTTCATCCATGATTTTGGACAGTGGATAATTCTTTAATAAATGTGTAGAAATATTGGATTTGGTACATGGACTATATTCACGATTTTGGACAGTGAATAATATATTTAATAAAATGGATATGTTTTGGAAAGTTGTCTTTTAAATTTAAAGACAGGTTTTGAAAAGTGATATTTTAAATGAAGTAAAATGGTTTAATGATGATTTTAAAATGTGTTAAGTATCGAATGCAAAGATTTCAACATTCATTGTTGAGATAGACGTTTTCGAGAAGTAAGGGAATGATGGACTATAACGCTGTTGTTATAGTAAATGATTTTCGAAAGGAAATGTTTTGTTTAGTATATGAGATTTATATATCTATCTTACTTTTGAATCCTTATACTAGTGATTTTGGATTGTCGTAACGATGTTTTATGCAATATTCGTTTTGACCCAAATAAATGTGTTTAAAGAGAATGTTTTCCTTAAAGAATAAAATATATACTTAATTCTGATTTAAGTATATGTAATATTTTCGAAATGTTGAAAATAAAGAGATTGTGGATTACTTATTATTAAATAAGTATATGGAAATGTTTTCTAATGTTGAAATATTGAAATGGTTTCGAGAATATATCTTTTTAAAGATAATTTGAAGTGAATTTTTGGCAAGTGATTTAATTAATAAAAGATTAATTAAAAAGGCCTAGCGATTGTTAAGGTGCTAAATATTTGTTTATCTTTTTTGATAGTTAAATAACCAACTATTAAATTTGGCCATTTTAGTTCCTCGACTTGATGTGGGAACTATTTAGTCGTACACTTAGTATGTAGCCTTCTATGTAGGCTTGATTATCGTTTGCATTAAGGATGTTGATCCGTATAGTGTGGAGTATTACTCCAATCTATCGAGCTTCCTTCTTGACCCAAAGGATAGCAAGTTGAAAGTTGGAGACGTGATAAGTCTGTGAGATTTAGTTTCTATGTGAGGTTGACAAACTCTTTTGCATTGTTGGTGCGAAGAGACCAGGATCAGATTTATTTGAAAACCACTTCGAACCAACGTATATGCGACGATTGTGCAGGTTGCTTGTGGTGATATTGATATTCTGGATTTTCATAGTAGGGTACTACTTGTTGATTGTTTGGGGTTAAAATCCCAATATACATATAGTAGCAGTGGTCTCTTCATTATGAAATATCCAATGCAATGACTATTCGCTGCTAATCCTAGGGATTTCTGACAGAATGTGGTAGGAAAGTACCTTCGGTTTTTCCTATTCCCGGACAACTTATATGGATGTTTGTCTGACGTTGCATTTCTGAAGATTACGTACATTGGTTTTTACAAACCTACATCAGTGGTGGCGAAGAATGCAACTTCTCTTAGCTTACCACCCTCCTTGAGACGTATGAGCTCAAGGGTTGTATTTTGTGGAAGGCAATTAGTAGTCAACGGAAATAGCCGTGTGGCATTCAAAGTGATGTGATTTTGATTTGTGAAAGGTAATCGTTACCTTAGGCCTCATCAACAGGAAATGACCAAAACAGGGTTAGATGCGACAAGGCTAAGTGGGTCGCTCCCAAGTAGGGTATGATCATCCTCTTCTAGATATATCTTTACACGCTATGACGTCGTGTATCTAATTATTATGGTTTATATGCTATGAGGGCCCTCGATATAGGTCGGTAACGACCGGAGGATGATATATTCGGTACCATCTAGTTATAGAGGTGGGCCGGTCTTGTGTTGGTAGATGATCTTTTGTGATGGTCCTCGGTACATTCTTCTAGAGATGTACTGTTGGAAGGTAGTCCCTTCACCTGGTCATTTGTATGAAAATCCAAACTCCACTACGTACCTTCCATTTTTATTGTATTACCCATTTTGGGCTATATGCTGGAATTTAATCAATGTAACAAATTCGGCTATGATTATTGCAATAGACACTAGTATAATATAAGAGGATTTGATACGAGTTGTTTTTGTTATCGTAAGGTAAAAATATGTCCGTGTTTATGTGTGGACGTGTCTTACAATATACTTTTGTTTTTACAAAAGAAAAGTTTGGTAATTTAATAAATTTAGTTGAGTGTATTTCTCACGTTGGTTTATCGAACTGATCCGGGCATTCTTTCCTTTCAAGTCTCAGGTTAGATCGAGTATATTTACAGGTTTAGATTGATGCTTTTGGAGCTTCAACTGGCGAGCTAGAGATCTTCATTTTCGTATACACGTATTTGTTTTGTTTATTGATTATCCGCTGCTTAGTTGTTGTATATTATCGGCAATTGTGAGGACCTGTTATTATAACTGTCCAGCTGATAACTATGATTGGTTATTGAACTCTGATTGATGTATATATATATATATACAGTTTATGTTTTGCAAAGATCATTGATATGATATTATATATTTTCTACTGCGATGTGAGATTCTGCATTATTCTGCTTGGTTCTATCTTCTCTCTTTCTTCTCTTCTTCTCTCTTCTTTTCTTTCTCTTGACTTTCTATCGGTCTGTTCTTTTGGGTTGGACATGTGAGGTTTATTATCGATTCAAAGGGTACGGATTTGTGGGTCGTCACAGCTGGTATCAGAGCTTAAATTTTGTAAATTCCTAAGCTTTTATGTGTACTCGGTATAGATAGGGACAATAGCATCCTAGATTGAGTTTGAGTGTATTATATATATGAGCGCGTATTTGTTAGTGATATAAAATGTCTAATATTGTGTTTACTTAGCCGTTGAGATGTTTGTGAATTCTGGTCAGTATGTGGGACGCCATATTATCGATAGAGATTTCTAAACACTTAAACGAAGCAAGTCGACATAGTATCATTTTGGGTAAATGAAATAATTTTACCTCGATTATATTTTATATATAAAGGAAATATTTTTCAAAAAATGATTAAAGTGTAAACAAATTGATTGTTTGAAAATGTAAATATATACAAGTTAATAAAAGTAGTTTGAATAATATAAAGAGAAACAACAATTATAAAAGAATAAATTATATAAGCAAATGAATTATAAGTATAGAATTATAATCAATATAATATACAATTGTGAACTAATCTTATATAAGAAGCGAAACTATATGAATATATTTATAAATACGAGTTATAAAGAAAAAATGAATTCAAACTAAGAATTTGAAATTTTGAATCACGTTGATTTTGAAAGTTATATTTCAAAGATTAAAGAGATTATTGTAAACCTAAGTAAGATAAATAAATTTAAAATGAATCTTATGTAAGTAAAGTGAAATAGTGAAATTATATAAGTAAAAGATTTATAAATGTGATTTATAAATATAAAAGGATTTTTTTTAAAAGAATAAAAGCTCTGAATTAACTACCGTTGCTGGGAAATAACAAGGTGATGACTGCAGCATCATCACTATCATTTTCGAGTTTCTATATAATGGATTTGCTACCAATAATAAATTGAAAATTTAATTTTTGTTTTGATAAACAAAATTGAATTTAAAATCCAAGTTGAAATTGATAAATATGAGTAAAATGAGTTTTGGACTTATAATATGAAATAAAATTTTAACTTGGTAAAGTTGAAATAAATTTGAGTTAGCATAATGGATATATGATTTGAAATTTAACTAAAGAAAGGTTAAATAAATTGAATTGGATTTGAACTAGATTATATAAGTTATTGAAATGGAAAATTAAACTTAACTTGTAAAGTGATTATATAATATGAATTTGGAAGTTTGAATAAATAAGTTGCATAACCTATAAAATTGGAAAAAGTAAGTAAAACCAATTGTTAAAATGGTTAAATAATTTTGTTAAGCAAAACGAAATCTGAATTTGAATAAGTGATATGAAATTAACTTAAGTAAAAGTTAAATAAAATAGAATTTGAAAAAAATTAGAAGTTTGTATAGTGGAAGTAAATGAAGGTGAGAGTGAAATGAAACATAACTTAAGTGATGTTGAATGAAGTTGAATTTGATATCAAAATGAATTAACAACGTGACGTGATGAAGGTGAACTTGAGTTATATAAATGAAATTCAACTTTGGTGGTAAAATGAATTAGCAATTGAATTAATGAATTGAATTGAACTAATGGAATAGATTAGTAAATGATATATGGATTGAATGTTAATCAATCGAATGTAAATGAATTGATATAGAATAATGGATGTAAGTGTTAATTCATTAAATGCTAATGAAATTGGGAATTGGATGTCGAATGTGAAGCAAATTAATTAAAGTTTGTTATGTTGGATATACATTGGTTGTTAGATGAATGTTAGTTGATTGTATAGAAATTCATTAAGTGTTAATAAAATTGAATTAACAAAATTGAAAGCTAAAGTAATTGAATTCAAATTGGAAGTTAAGTGAATTTAAATAGAAATAAATTTGGATTGAATTGAAAGTGAACTAACTTGAATGTAAATTACTGAATGTAAACTAATTAAATTTGAATAAATGAATATTAGTAAATCCAATGTTAATGAAACAAATGTGATTTAATTTTAAAATCAATTCAATGAATATTAATAAGAAGTAAATGTATGTTGATTTGGTTATGGGTTTGTTGGATGCTAGCGGGATGATAGCTGTATGATTGTTGGATTTGTTGCTTTTGATTGCATTGTTAGATTGGTATATATGGGTGTTGTATTGGTATATGTTGTATATTGATATTACTTTTCATATATACATGTTTCTCAATGTTGAGTGTTTAGTAGGCGTGTATGTCGCTTGCTTCGCATTTGGAGCTCGCTTTCGCGCTATATTAGCCGTATATGCTCGTTAATAATATGTAAGGTACATATCTCGGATTACATATCGTATTTTTACATTTTTTTCCTACGGGATGCCTCATCCTCAAAGATGAGATGTATACTTGATATATATATATATATATATGTATGTATATATATATACCTTGTGATTCTACTACGGTCGAACCGCGCAAAGGAGACGCTGGCGATTTTTTTTTAAAATTTATGGAATTAGAATTTTTTTGAGAAATTGGAAAAATTTGTGAAAATTAAATTTTGATATTGAGTTGAATTAAACGATATTAGTTTATTTTGAAAAGATAACTAAGTATGTATTTGAAAACTTACAAAAGTTTTTGTAAAAATTTTAACAAATGGATTTTCAAAAAGTTAAAAGGTAAAATGATTTTGGTAAATCTAGTTTGAACGAATTGTTTTGAAAAGTTAATGAATTTTGTAGCCTTTTCTTGCTTAGTAATTTCGGGGACGAAATTATTTTAAGTAGGGGAGAATGTAACGACCCAGAATTTTACTCATTTGAAATTTGTATATTTAATTGATTTCAAATATTCACAAATAAATTTTATACGCTGTAAATTATATTTTGAATATAGTT
This sequence comes from Allium cepa, assembly GCA_030765085.1. Lineage (NCBI taxonomy): Eukaryota > Viridiplantae > Streptophyta > Magnoliopsida > Asparagales > Amaryllidaceae > Allium > Allium cepa. The sequence goes on from CM060941.1 coordinate 564,790,543, forward strand.
ATTTAATTGGACAATTAAATAGTTAATTTAATATCTGAAATTGCAGAAATAATTGGAAATTGGATTTAATGTGGATAAAAATGATTTATAAAGTTGGATCAAATTCTATTTGAATCAAAATGATGTTAGAGAACTTTTGAAACTAAATTAAAAGTTAATTTGTACAAATTGAATATTAATATTCAATTAACGAGTAAAAATAGCCATTTTTCAAAAAGTTTTGGATTTTGACGAAACCAGTTTCATTGGATCCATAATTTTATATTATTGTATGATTTCAAATTTTGTGTCAATCAGATTTACGGTTTGTCCAGGGAAAGCTAAAACCCGTAGAAATTCATTTAAGTGAATTTAAAATTTAAATAATTCGATTTGAAACCCTATCTTGCAAATACGATTGAATTGGCTTCCGATATATATTCCATTCCATTCGGAATAGGGGTAAACATTATAAATGCCAGGCGGCATGCTTCGTTTGGAGTTCGAATTTTTTTTGGGTGAACAGTGTTGCGAAATTTTCTATAAAAGGCCTAATTATTTTCTATTTTCACTCAAGCCCTAGCCATGAAACCCTAGCCACCACCTTGTATTTCATCGTCAAAAATCTATCAATTTCCCTCCCTCTAATCTCCTCATCCATCCACAATTAGACCTCGGCTTCAATAGGGAAGTCGAAGAACTTCGCGAGATCTACGTCTTCAACAGTGGTGATCGTCAAATTCGCAATGTGGAGGGAGCTAAGGGCTGCGTTCGTGCCACGTTTCAGTTCAGTTTTCTCGACCAGGAAGTGACCGAGCACTACAAGGCTCCGGTCGATGGTGCATATGCGTAAAGGCTTCAGCGTGATGGTACTCGATCATCGTCTAGCATCGTGTGGTGTTCTCAAAAATTCGAGAAAGAAGGCGGCTCTTAGGTTTTCTTCACACGATTGAAATGAGGACGAAGAAGATGATATTCACGGCCCAGGTTCGTGGGGACAAGAACGAGCGGCCGAGATCTATTCTAGGTTATTAAAAAAAGAAATTGTAAATTATTATATATTTAAAATCGTATAAAATTTGTAACATCATAATTTCTTCATACGAGGTCCGTTTTTGACGAAATAAGTTGCGTTGGGTCCATATTGAAGAGCACTACATTTTAGAGCTGGTTTGGAGTTGATTGGAGCTAGTGTAAATTTTGGGTAAAATTAAACACTCGTTTAATTTTATTCAAAATAAAACACAACAACTGCACTTGGAACCAAAGTGAGTATAACTCACTCTTTCTGTCTTACTAATATTTTTATATAAGTGAGAATAAATTTATTTTATGTTGATTGATGACTGTTTGGATGATATATGATATATTATCTGTATATTGATTGGTATTTGGATATATCCTACATATTGGAGTAGATGAGACCCTGTACGTTCCCGTGTATGAGCGGATGACTTTTTGTACGTGCATCTGCCTCGAAGCGGACATTGTACACATATTCTAATATCTATATTTGTTACAGATGACATGTTGGAGGGATCCAACTGGATTCCTCACCATTATTGGTTTATTTACAGATATTGTGATATATGCCGTTATCATGTGATATATGATATTTTGTGTAACGACCCAGACTTTTTATTAATTAAAATATGAATATTTAATTTATTTTAAATATTAATAAGTGAATTTATAAGTCAAATAAATTTTTATTTGAATTATTGGATTTAACTGAATAAATAAATCGATAATTTAATACGTTAAATTATGGAAATAATGGAAAATTGAGTTAAATATGATTGAAAATGATTTGTAAAATTTTATTTTATCATATGGGAGTTAGAATGATATTTTAGAACTTTTAAAATCGAATTAAAAGTTAATTTGTGAAAATTGAATATTTTAATATTAAATCGACTAGTGAAAATAGTCAATTTTTGAACAGTCTCAGAATTGAACGAAACCAGTTCCATTGGATCCATAATAGTTAGTTATTACCGGATTTCAATTTTCGTGTCAATCGGAGTTATCGTTTGAGTGTGGCAGCTCGAAACACATCGATTTATTTTTAATTTTAATTTGGCGAGTTAAAATAGCCATTTTTCAAAAAGTCTCGGATTTCGACGAAACCAGTTTCATCGGATCCGTAGTGTGATATTATTGTAAGGTTTCGAATTTCGTGTCAATTGGATTTACCGTTTGTCCGATACGAATTAAAACGCCTAGAAATCGATTTAATTTAAATCGAGCGTTTATAGCCATAACTCGCACAGATGTCCGAATTAGCTTTCGAAACCTGTTCCATTGTGTCCGGAACGCGGGGTAAACCTTAGAAACACTGGTTACGGCGCGTAAATCGGAGTTCGGAATTTCCGGATGAATAGTGTTCGATTTTCTTCTATAAATAGCACCACCATCTTCATAATTTAGAAAATAAAAATAAAAAAACCTAATAAAACCCTAGCCGCCTCTTTTGTATCAATGGCCAGAAATTGATTTCACTTCCCCCTCAATCTCTCTCAATTTACAAAGATTTAGCCAAGGTGTTCAACACGAAGGTTGGAGAGCACGACGAGAGCTTTCAATCCATACGGATATGATCGCGTATGGAATTGTATTTCGTGTGAAAATAGGCCGCGTCCTCTTCGACTTGCGCACGGTTTTCCATGCAAGGGGGGGTGCCGAGCTCAGAGCTGTTCATGGCGTGGGTAGACGTGGCCTTGAGCTACGAATTGGAGCTTCCCGATCGAATTCTAGTCGAGTGTAGGAGGAGAAAAATCAAAACCTAATTGGTGATGGATGGGTTCGGCCTTCCTGTAGGTTGCGTGCGTGATGTAGAAGAAAGGGGGGACGGCCAGGATGGAAAGAAAGTGGATCCAGTGGCTGTGATGAAGCTAGGTAGAAAAATAGTTAAATTAAAGTTGTATATTGTAAATATAAATCGTGTACAATCTTTAAAAATTCATAACCTTTTCATACGAGGTCGAAAACGCGCGAAACCAGTTGCGTTGGAATCGTATGGACGAGCACTACGCGATGGAGTTGGTTTGGAGTCGTTTGGAGTTAGTGAGAATTTTGGGTAAAATTAAACGTCCGTTTAATTTTATTCAAAATAAATCGCTAAAACGGAAATAAAATCAAGGTGAGAATTTCTCACTCAATCGAATCAGTTTCGATTTTATTTTAAATAGTTAGATTTAAAATATTTGAATGCATGTTTGAATGTTGATTGTTATCTATTGATTGTTAAAATAGACATTATACGCCGTTAGTAAGCGGATGTTATTTATTAAAAACATATATCGCGAATATTTCATAAACAGTGAAATTGGTATTATATATAATACCAATATATATATATTGGCATATGTATATATTGCAGTTGTTGATTTCCCGCATTTTTTGTTTAGCGGATGAGACCCTATTGCGCCGTTATTAAGCGGATAATATTTAATAAGAACATATACCGCGATAATTTCGTACTGGAGCGAAATTGGTATTGTGCTAATGTTTGTGAATGCAGGAAAACAGGTTGGAGGGATCCAACTGGATTCCTCAACAGTTTTTATTTGATTTCAGATATTTTGATATTTGATTGATTATCATATCGATATATGATATCGTTGTTGTCGTGATTGACTATTTGGTGTGTAGCATCATTGGACCAAGTTTTGGAATTTTAAAATGATTTTTTAAGTGATTTTTGAGAATATAAAATATTTTTGGAATTGATCCATTTTAAATAAATAAACGTTATAATTTTTAATGTTATAAAACTTATGATTTTTGTGAAATACAGTTAAAAACTGATTTTTGAGAATATGATGCTAACGATTTTATAAAATAGTTTAATCGGGATTTTAGAATTATTGTGAACAGTTTAAATATAGGATTTATAAAATTTAATTATTTTATGAATCAAAAGAATGAAGTTTTTAAAGGAATTTAAGACGTTTAAAAAGAATAATATGAATTGATTTATATAAGAGATTTATAAATGGATATTTATAAATTGAGATATTGAAATTATAAAATGAGTTTTTATAAGTGTTTGAATGAAGTGAAAATGAATTTCATTAAAGAATGAAATTTATAAAATTATAAACTGTGAAGTTATAAATAAAATTTATAAATAGTAAGATTTATAAATTTGTGAAGTTATTGAAAGAATAGTTTTGGTTAAATAAATGAATCTTATAAGTTATAAGATTTATGGTTTGGAAAGTCTTTAGAGGAACGATTTTGTAAAATAATCGTTTTATAAGTATTTAACTTACAATATGAACTTTTAGTTTAAAATTAAGTTATAAACTGGAATAGGTTAATAAAGGAATTTATAAAAAGGAAGTTTTTATAAATAAATAGAAATGGAATTTATAAACGTTGTTTTATAAATTCGCAAATGACTTATTTTGACAAGAAAATTTGTTGAAACCTATAAATGGAGTTATATTCACATTTTTGAATACTGAATAATCCTTTGAATTAAAATGAATAAAAGGATGAAATTGTTAATGAAGTATATTCACGTTTTTGAATAGTGAATAACACGTTAAAGAAATTGTTTTAGATTTGATATTTTGAATTGAATTAAAACGATCTAACGATGTTTTAAAATGTGTTGAGATTCGAAACCATAGATTTCAACATTTATTGTTGAAATAGACGTTTTCGAGAAATAGAAGGAGATGATGGACTATAACACTGTTGTTATAGTAAATGATTTCCGAAAGGAAATGTTTTGTATAGTATTGGGATTTATATATCTATTTTAATTTCGAATCCCTATACTGGTGATTTTGGGACGTCATAACGATGTTTTACGCAACATTCGTTTTGGCCCAAATAAATATGTTTAAGAGAATGATTTCCTTAAAGAATGAAATTTATACTTAATTTCGATTTAAGTATATTGAATATTTTCTAAGTGTTGAAAATAAATAAAATTTGTGAATTACTTATGAATAAATAAGTATGGAAATGTTTTTCCCAATATAAAGTGAATATTAGAGAATTTATCTTTTTGAAGATAAATTGAAATGAATAATCGAAATTGAATATTCATAGATATTTTGGATTATAAATTCACTATGGAATTTATGAATGAAAAGGAGAATTTGTTTAAAAATAAATATTGATTTATTTTTGAAGTTTTGAATTTATATATCTAGTGAAGATATTTTGGAAAATAAATAATTTGGAAAATTATTTGGAATCTGGTGATGTGTGCATATCCATTGATAGTTCAATAACCGACTATCAATATTTCCCTTTGAATGGGTAATTGATGTGATTTGTTTGAATGTGAATGCTACACTTATTTTTGAATAAGCGCTCACTATTCGGGTTAACCGGGAAAGGACCATGGGGTCGTATAACCCATTCCGAATATGTGATACGTCGTTATAATTGCATTGAAGATCGGTGTTGAAGACCCGGTATTTGCGAGAACGATAGGATGACCTGTCGATTGACTCGGCACCGAGTAGCTACGGTATTGAGTTCTCCATATGTGACGGTGAATCCGATCAGGATTGTGAATATCCGGATTGCAAGGACTTCTTTGTAAGTGCCTTCGGTTTTGTTCGAGCCCGGAACAGACTTGTATGGATTGTATGTCTGACATTACAAGTTGAGATATAAAGCCGATTTCTTTCAAATATATTTCTGTTGGTGGCGAAGAATTTATTCTTTTAGCTTAACACCCTTCTCTGAGACGTACGAGCTCAGAGGTTATGTAGTTGAATGTTATCAGCGATATATTCCCAATTTGGTAATGTGACATGCTGAGTGTTGCTGAAATGATCATTGTGTTGATTATTGTGATAGGACGTTTATTTGATCGTCTATCTTGGTGATCATTGTGTTGATCATTTGTTGACCCAAAGCATGGCTTTTGTATAAAGTATGTTTTTGTGGACGTGACTTCGTCGAACCTCACACCCCGGAAATGGTCAAAACAGGAAAGATGCGGCAAGGTTATGAGGGGTAGCTCCCTTTAGGGTATGTACATTTCCTTCTGGATAGAGGTGGTATCATGGTATGGAGCCCAGATATTTAACCTATGTGGTTACTACGAATTTATTACTTTGTGGTTGTTGGCTTTCGGGATCCCGTGAGAAAGGTCATTTACGATCGGGGAATGGCGTGCTCGTGTCAGTAGTTACCCAGTTAGGGGTAACCCGGCCTTGTGTTGGCAGAGTTCCGGTTTGGTTCTCGGGGATGTCTTTCCAGAGGCATTCTCATGTGGCAATGGGAAGTTCCTTGGCCTGACCATTTGTTGGAAATCCAAAGAAACAATACGTGACTTGTACGGTTTTAGTTGTATAACCTGCTATGGAATGTGGCGGTAACCTGCTATTGAACATAGTTAGCTATAGTAGGCATACGATAATGGTCGTATGTTGGCTAAGATTTATATTCTACTTTCAAAAATAATTTTTCCTACACTATGCACTAGTAATAACATCAAATGTTATTTTAAATGCGTATCAAGCATCTTTGACTATCATAAGGAGAAATCTCCTCCGATTCTGCGTTTGCATTGTGTGTGTGTGCGGGAGGCCTTATGGTAGTCTCATTTTTAAAAGCATTGCGAATTGAAATAAAAATATTCCTCTATTTTTGATTTTAAAGATAAATAAACTGTTTTGAGTTCTCACACCAGTCACATGACTGACTTGGAGTTTATTGTTTTCCTTCCTAAACTCTGGGTGCCCACCAATTTCCACACGGGCAGTCGAGAGTTAAGGTTTATCAGGATATTCTGGATATTCAGGAATTGCTGGAGGCAAGATGGATGGCATGGCGTATTACTAGTTTATATAGTATTTCTTTTTCCGCTGCACTGTTTGTTTGATGTTGTATACTCTGATGATATGATGTAATGTAATGTGATGAAATGTAATAACTGATATAGTTCTTTGTTTAAAGATTATTCATTTATTATTATATGTTGTTCCGCTGCGAATTGTGAGATTCTGATGTTGTTCTGTTGTTTTCTGTTCCGTCCTATTTTCTTCTGTTTTTCTTTTTCCTCTATTCTCTTTTTCTTCTATTTTAAAATGTTCTATCTTCTTTTCTTTCCTATCTTCTTTCTTCTTTCTTCTTCTTTTCTGTTTTCTATTCTCTCTAATTTCTATTTTCTTTTCCCTATCTAAATTTTCTATCCTTTTCATTTTCTTTTCTTTCTTTCTTCTTTCTTAAACCCATAACATTTCGGGTTTTCGGCCTTCGATTTCTCGGCAGTCGATAAAGTGAGTGTCGATGTTGAATTTTCGAAAGTCGAAAATTTTCGGAGCGTTACATTTTGGATGTTGTGATTGATATATTTAGTGCTGTTGCAGCATTGAATGTGATGGTACGATTCTTAGACGCCCCGAAAGCCGACATTAATACGTCCACAACTGCCGAGAAATCGAAGGCCGGAAAACCGAATTATTAGAGTTAAAGAAGAAGAGGTAGAAGAAGAAAGAAAGAAGAAGCAACAGAAAAAATATCAGAATCTCACAATCGCAGCAGAACAACATATAATAGATAAATGAATAATCTTTAAATCAAAAGAACTATACATTTTATACATTACATCACATTACATTACATTATCAGGGTTTACAACAACAAACAGCGGAAAAGAAATACTATATACTAGTTGATACGCCACGCCATCTAGCTCGCCTCTTTAGCTCCACAGCATCTCCTGAATTCCAGAATGACCTGATAACCTGACTCTAGACTGCCCGTGTGGAAATTGGTGGGCACCAAGAGTTTAGGAAGGGAACAATAAACTCCAAGTCAGTCATGAGAGTGGTGTGAGAAATTAAAACAGTTATTCTTTAAAAACAAAGAAAGAAATATTTTAAAATAGATTCGCAATGCTTTTGGAAATGAAACTACCATAAGGCCTCCCGCACACACACACAATGCAAAAGCAGAATCGGAGGAGATTTCTCCTTATGATAGTCAAACATGCTTGATACGTAGAAAATTTTATTTGATATTTTTATTATAAGTGCAAAGTGGAAAACCTTTCGAAAGTATGATATAAATCTTAGCCAATATACGACCATTATCGTATGCCTACTATAGTTACCATCTAAACAATGGGGCGCCACCATAAGTAAATGGCAGGTTATACAACTAAAACTGTACAAGGCTCGTATTGTTTCTTTGGATTTTCCAACGAATGGTCAGGCTAAGGCCCTTCCCATTTCCACATGGGTACGCCTCTACAGAGACGCCCGAGAACCTAACCGGATCTCTGCCAACACAGGGCCGGGATACCTCTGCAAAAGTAGGTAACAACTGACACGAGTATGTCATCCCCCGATTGTAAACAACCTTTATCCGAGGATCCTAAACCAACATCAATCACAAAGTCATATATATTTGCGACATCCACATAAGTAAGTATCTAGGCTCCATACCATGATACCACTTCTATCCAGAAGGAAATGCACATACACTAAGGGGCGCTACTCCCTAAAACCTTGCTGCATCTTTCCTGTTTTGACCATTTTCGAGGTGTGAGGTCCGACGAAGTCTCATCCACAAAGCTACGCTTTATACAAAAGCTATGCTTTGATCAACAAATGATCTGCAGCACTTCGTATGCCACATTACCAAATTGGGAATGTATCACTAGCAACCATCAACTACATAACCTCTGAACTCGTACGTCTCAGAGAAGGGTGTTAAGCTAAAAGAATAAATTCTCCGCCACCAATGGAAATATATTTGATAGAAACCAGCTTTACGTCTAAAATTGTAACGTCATACACACATCCATAAAAGTCCGTTCCGGGATCGAACGGAACCGAAGGCACTTCCAAAGAAGCCCTTGCAATCCGGATATTCACTAATCATGACCGGACTTCCCATCACAAAGGGTGGTAAAATCTCTATATCGGAGATCAGCCGATGTAGAGACATTCGACGATAATCCTTCTATTTTCGAAAATACCCGGTCTTCAACCCCTGTCTTCAAATGCTATCCATTACGACGTATCACTATTCAGAATGGGATTCATGACCCAAAGGTCCTCTCCGGCTAAACCGAATAACGAGCACTTATTTTAAAATAAGTGTAGCATTAAAATTCAAGCAAATCACAACAAATACTCATTTAAAGGTAAATATTGATAGTCGGTTATTTAACTATCAATAGATATGCACAACATCACCAGATTCCAAATAATTTCCCAAATTATTCATTTTCCAAAAAAACTATCTTTACAAGTATATTTTTTCACACTTCAACCATTTGAAAACAAATTTCAAATCACATTTCACCTTTACAACTTTTGAAATCAAATTTCAAATCATTTTCCTTACGCGGAAACACTTTCAAATATTTATTCATTTTCAATTTATCTTTAAAAGATAAAAACTCAAAACATTTCACTTCATATTGGAAAACAATTCCATACTTATTTAATAATAAGTAATTCATAAATCTATTTATTTTCAACATTTGAAAAATATTCAATATACTTAAATCACAATTAAGTATATATTTTATTCATTAAGGAAAAAATTCTCTTAAACATATTCATTTGAGTCAAAACGAATGTTGCGTAAAACATCGTTACTACAACCCAAAATCACTAGTATAGGGATTCGAAATTAAGATAGATATATAAACCCCAATACTATATAAAACATTTCCTTTCGAAAATCATTTACTATAACAACAGTGTTATAGTCCACCATTTCCTTATTTCTCGAAAACGTCTATTTTCATACAATCGATAGCAATTTATCATTCAATCACACAATCAAGCAATTTTAAATTTAACTATTTAAAATTTAAATCAAAACACAATTCGATTGAGTGAGAAGTTCTCACCTTGCTTTCAATAACAGTTTCAGTGTTTTATTTCGAATAAAATTAAACGCGCGTTTAATTTTACCCAAAATTCACACTAGCTCCAATCAATTCCAATCTAGGTCCATCGCGTAGTATTCGCCAATACGATTCCAATGCAATTTGTTTCGTGCGAAACAAACCTCGTATGAAAAAGTTATGCTATTTTAAAGATTGTACGATTTATAAATATAATTATTTCAACTTTATTTTAAATTTTTAAACCTAAGATGCATCTGGACCGTTCATCCCCCTGTTGTAAATCCGGGCCGCACCTTCCATCTTCCTTCTCCAGTAACGAACGCGTTCGAAGAAACCCATCTAGCCGCCACAAACCCTAATAGCTACGGCCACCACGTCGACTTCTACCGCGATCAAGCAACGCCAAACGAACGGCATCACGAGTGCTACCTACGGCCAGAAAATAGTGAAGCTCGACCTCCCCTTCCCTTGAAAAACACGCACGAACGTGGCATGTTCGAGTGAAATTTGCCATCGATTCATAGCTTCGTTCTCGATCATCACCGTTGGATATCTAACTCTCGACGTTGTTTACAACTTTCATTTAGGAAGTTTCACGAATTGATTTGTGGATTTGAAGAAAATGAGGGAGGAAGAAGAAAAAGTTCCGGCCATTAACTATCTTCTGGCAGCTAGGGTTAGAAATTAGGGTTTTGTTGCAAAAGTGAATAATAGAGGTGCTTTTATAGAAAATATCGAAACACTATTCATCCCGAAATTTTCCGAACTCAAATCGAAGCGTGCCGCCTGACGTTTATAATGCTTTACCTCTATTCTGAATGCAATGGAATATATATCAAGAGCCAATTCGATTGTATTTGAAAGATGGGTTTTCAAATCGACTATTTAAATTTAAAAATTCACTTAAATCGATTTCAGTGCGTTTTAGCTTGCCCCGGACAAACCGTAAATCCGATTGACATGAAATTTGAAATCATACAATAATTTAACATTACACAATAATTTAACATTACAGATCCAATGAAACTAGTTTCGTCGAAATCCGAGACTGTTTAAAAAATGACTATTTTTACTCGCCAATTAAATATTAAAATATTCGATTTCTACAAATTAACTTTTAATTCAATTTTAAAAGTTCTATAACATCATTCCAACTCCAATATGATTTAATACAACTTTACAAATCAATTTTAATCACATTAAACCCAATTTCCAATTATTTCTGTAATTTCACATATTAAATTATGGATTTAATTATCTAATTAAATCTAGATATTCGAAATAAAATTTATTCGACTTATAAATTTTACTTTTTAATATTTAAAATCAATTAAATATACGAATTTCAAATGACGGAAATTCCTAGTCGTTACAAACTTCCCCCCTTAAAAGAATTTCGTCCTCGAAATTGCCAGGTAAGAAAAAGTCTTGAAATCCATTAACCTTTCAAAACCAACTATATCGTTTAACTTCTCACTCCAAAATCAAAGTTATAGTTTTCAAAAGTTTTCAATTTTCTCAAAAATATTATAATGCCTTAAATTTTCGAAAAATTTCGCCATAGTCTCCTTTGCGCGGCTAGCTCGGTACGACTACAAAAATGGCACCATGTCCACTAGATTTCAAAAAGAATAGAAAAAGCCAAGTGGTTGGACAAGAAAATCATCAAATTTCATACTGAAATTAAAATACATACCTTTTGTCGAGCAATTCAATTTTTTTATCTTCGAAATCAAAATCCAATTTCCTTTAATCCACCTGTATATCCTGCTAACCATAATATCCATTTTCATTCAATCTCACATTATCAATTTCATTTGAATTCAATTTACAATTTCAATTCTATTTGGATTCAATTTACCTTCTGAATATTGAATTTTATCAATTATTTTTCATTCACAACTGATTCATCTTGCTATTTTAAATTAGTTTCTTTTACTAATTCATTACAAGTTCTGACTCATTTCATCTCGCACAATTCAAATTGGTTTTCGATATTCAGTTTTCAATACCAGTTTTTATTCCTTTGTTCGTTCATAAACACAATTAAATTCACTATTCCGGTTTATAACCACTTATTTTTAAACTGGATTTCAAATTCTATATGAATTTAATTTACCCTTTATTTATAAATGTTGAATTCAATTCATTTCAACCCATATTAAATTTGTCATTTCTTCAGTTAGTTTTACTTACCAATTTTATTTTAATACTTAGCTTCATTTGACATAACTTGACAAATTTTCAATTTACTTGCAATTGTAAATTCATTCATTCATAAATTTATTCCATAATTCAAACTCAATTTCATTCATTTCTCCCCCAAATTTATTTTCAACTCAATAAATTTTATTCCATAACTATTTTTATCAGATTTCAGAGTCTTTCCAACATTTCGAAATTATTTTTGAAACCAATTCAAATTATTCTTTGAATTTCAGAACCCAAACCCAAATTTTCCAAACAACTTCCATTTAAAACAACTTGGCAGCAATCCCTCTTTTGGAAACCCGAAAATGAACACCGTTGATGCTGCAGTCATCACCGAAGTTATTTTCCAACGACCGAAAAGAGTTTAGAGCTTTTATCCCTTCAAAAATATTTTTCCAAACCCTTGAAAACTATTTTCAAACTCAATTTTTTTTTAAAAATCTTTTCCAAATTGCTAACCCTTTCAAAACATTTCCAAATATTCCTCTGGAATTTTACTTCAAATTACAATTCACATTTACAATTTACATTCTCCAATTCTATTTGTATGTGAATTTATTTCTTAACTTCGGAGTTACGATTTTAATTTCTTTTTCAACATTAATGATAATAATTTAATATTATCACTTTCTAGCAACCAAGCAATCATATATTATAATAATTCACAGAAAATTCTTCTTTATACACGAAAATAATTTAGGTAAAATTATTTCATTTACCCTATTTTAAAACGATATCGTGTCAAATTTGTTCTGTACAAGTGTTTAGAGATTCCTATCAATAACATTAATTACTCGTATTGACCAGAGTCCTTATGCCACTCAACAAATCAATCAACAAAATATAAAACAATTTTTATATTCACTAACAAATACGCGTTCATATCTATTATTACACTCACACTCATTCTAGAGTACTACTGATTCTATCTCTAATGAATAACACCCAACAGAACCAAGGTTGTCGCTTAACCAAATGCTCTGATACCAAATGGGACGTTTCAAAACAGCGGCGACCGGTAGGCTTTGCAACCATCCCAGACCCAATGTGGCTTACACTGGTACTGCGTTTACGGCCAGCCTTTCGACTGTCACGGATTACGCCTAACCAACCCCGTAAAGAGGACATGTAGGGGTGAGAGTCTTCCATTCGCCACCTAACGCGAAGCGAAACCCCCCATCACATTTCACTAAGACAAGCAAGTCTCGTCCACAAAGCTACGCTTTATACAAAAGTTATGCTTTGATCAACAAATGATCAGCAGCACTTCGTATGCCACATTACCAAATTGGGAATGTATCACTAGTAACCATCAACTACATAACCTCTGAGCTCGTACGTCTCAGAGAAGGGTGTTAAGCTAACAGAATAAATTCTCCGCCACCAACAGAAATATATTTGATAGAAACCAGCTTTACATCTCAAATTGTAACGTCAGACACACATCCTTACAAGTCCGTTCCGGGATCGAACGGAACCGAAGGCACTTCCAAAGAACCCTTGCAATCCGGATATTCACTAATCACGATTGGACTTCCCATAACAAAGGGTGATAGAATCTCTATATCGGGGATCAGCCGATGTAGAGACATTCGACGGTAATCCTTCCATTTTCGAAAATACCCGGTCTTCAACACCGATCTCCAAATACTATCCATTACGACGTATCACTATTCGGAATGGGATTCATGACCCAAAGGTCCTCTCCGGCTAAACCGAATAACAAGCGCTTATTTTAAAATAAGTGTAGCATTCAAATTCAAGCAAATCACAACAAATACCCATTTAAAGGTATATATTGATAGTCGGTTATTTAACTATCAATAGATATGCACAACAGCACTAGATTCCAAATAATTTCCCAAATTATTCATTTTCCAAAAAAAATATCTTTACAAGATATATTTTTCCACACTTCAACCATTTGAAAACAAATTTCAAATCACATTTCACCTTTACAACTTTTGAAATCAAATTTCAAATCATTTTCCTTACGCGGAAACACTTCCAAATATTTATTCATTTTCAATTTATCTTTAAAAGATAAAAACTCAAAACATTTCACTTCATATTGGAAAACATTTCCATACTTATTTAATAATAAGTAATTCACAAATCTATTTATTTTCAACATTTGAAAAATATTTTATATACTTAAAACACAATTACGTATATATTTTATTCTTTAAGGAAAAACATTCTCTTAAACATATTCATTTGAGTCAATACGAATGTTGCGTAAAACATCATTACTACAATCCAAAATCACTAGTATAGGGATTTGAAATTAAGATAGATATATAAATCCCAATACTATATAAAACATTTCCTTTCGAAAATCATTTACTATAACAACAGTGTTATAGTCCACCATTTCCTTATTTCTCGAAAACGCCTATTTCAATACAACTGATAGCAATTTATCATTCAATCACACAATCAAGCAATTTTAAATTTAACTATTTAAAATTTAAATCGAAACACAATTCGATTGAGTGAGAAGTTCTCACCTTGCTTTCAATAACAGTTTCAGTGTTTTATTTCGAATAAAATTAAACGTGCATTTAATTTTACCCAAAATTTGCACTAGCTCCAATCAATTCCAATCTAGCTCCATCGCGTAGTATTTGCCAATACGATACCAACGCAATTTGTTTCGCGCGAAACGGACCTCGTATAAAAAAGTTATGCTATTTTAAAGATTGTACGATTTATAAATATAATTATTTCAACTTTTATTTTAAAATTTTAAACCTAAGATGCATCTGGACCGTTCATCCCCCTGTTGTAAATCTAGGCCACACCTTCCATCTTCTTTCTCCAGTAACGAACGCGTTCGAAGAAACCCATCTAGCCGCCACAAACCCTAATAGCTGCGGCCACCACGTCGACTTCTACCGCGATCAAGCAACGCAAATTGTAACGACCCAGAATTTTTGATAATTTAAAAATTGGATATTTAATTGAATTTAAATATTAATAAATGAAATTCTTAAGTCGAATAATTTTATTTCGAATTTCTGGATTTAATTGGACAATTAAATCGATAATTTAATAAGTTAAATTCCAGAAATAATTAAAAAAATCAAGTTAATATGATTGAAAATGATTTGGAAAATTTTGTTATATCATATTGGGGTTATAGAAATGTTACAGAACTTTTAAAATTGAATTTGGAGTTAATCTGCGAAAATTGAATATTTTAATATTTAATTATCCACTGAAAAATAGCCAATTTTTGAACAGTCTCAGAATTGAACGAGACTAGTTCCATTGGATCCATAATAGTTAGTTATTATCCGATTTCAATTTTCGTAGCAATCGGAGTTGTCGTTTGACCGTGGCAGCTCGAAACGCATCGAATTGTTTTTAATTATAATTTGGCGAGTTAAAATAGTCGTTTTTCAAACGGTCTCGGATTTCGACGAAACTAGTTTCATCGGATCCGTAATGTGATATTATTGTAAGATTTCAAATCTCGTGTCAATTGGATTTACCGTTTGTCCGGGGCAAGCTAAAACGCCTAGAAAATGGTTTAAATCGATTTAATTCAAATTGATCGTTTATAGCCGTATCTCGCACAGATGATCGAATTAGCTTCCGAAACCTGTTCCATTGTGTCCGAAACGTGGAAAAACCCCAAGATCGCCTGTTGGAACGCGTTGTTTGGAGATCGTTTGAGAAAATGGTTTATAGGTGATTTGGTATTAAAATAATAATAATTGTTTATAAATATAAGTCTTCTTCAGTAAAACCCTAATCCACTTTAGTAGCCGCCGCTTATAACTTTAATGGCCAAAATGTTCTTTCATTTTCCCCCACTTTTCTCAACATCCACTCAATAATTTCAAAAACCCTCAACTAGAGAATCGTAGAGCACTCCAAGTACTCCACATCCAACGGTGATGATCATCATCGGAGGTCAGGATTCGCCAGAATCGTGTGGCAAAGGGGTGCCGTTCGCACGCAAAAAGAGGGAGCAAGGGGCGACCGAGCTCTGAGATTTTTGGGCCGAGCATTAGGTTGGAGTGGAGCTTCGAAATGGCGCAATCTGATCGTGGTGGAAGTCGATGTGGACGTGGCGGCAGTTAGGGTTTCGCGTGTGATATATGGGTTCGGTTGTGTATTTCCTGAGGGAAGAAGATGCTACGCGCGTGAGAGATGGGGATGGACGGCCTGACTTTGAAGTTTGAAATTCACGGCTGAGATGGCAAGGTTATAAAAAATATAGAGAAATTGTAAATAAAAAATATATATTTAAAATCATACAAATATTTGAAGTGTTGTATCTTTGTCATGCGAGGTCAGAATCGGACGAACTTTTTGCGTTGCATTCGTATCGTCGAGCTCTTCGCGATGGAGCTGGATTGGAAATTTTTGGAGCTAGCGAAAATTTCGGGTAAAATTAAACGCCCGTTTAATTTTATTCGCAATAAAACGCTACGGATTGCTATCGAAAAATCAAGGTGAGAACTCCTCACTCAATCGAACAGATCGAATTAAATTTTAAATAGTTAGATTTAAAATTTTTGAATGATGATTTCAATTATTGATTGCTGTTTGATTGTGATAGTAGATATAGTAGGATATATCTATATATATAGCAATATATATATTGGCATATGTATATATTGCAATTGATTGATTTCCCGCATTGTATAGCGGATGAGACCCTATTGCGCCGCCTATTAAGCGGATAATATTTTAAAAATCCCATATACCGCGATATTCCACCTCGAAGTGGGATTGGTATTGTGCTAACATCTTTGGATGTAGGGAAACAGGTTGGAGGGATCCAACTGGATTCCTCACAAATATTTATATGATTATAGATATTGTGTGATTATATGATATTTGTGCCGTGATTGACTATTCGATACTGTTGCATCATCGGATTCATTTTTAAAGTTAAAAATAACGATTTTGAATTTAAAAGGGTTTTTAAAGTGATTTTTTAAAGAATATGTTTTATTAAATTTTTGTATTGATTCATTTTAAAATAAATAAACTTATAAATTTTTATATTATAAAAAAAAAATTAACATTTTTATGAAATATGACAGAAAGGTAATTTTAAAAATACATAGATTTTTATAAAATAGTTAAATTGGGATTTTGGATAAATTTTATTATCGGTTTATATAAAAGATTTTATAAATGGATATTTGTGAATTAAATTTATTGGAATTCTGAAACGGGTTTATAAAGTGTTGAGTTGATGAATAAAACGAATTTCATTAAAATTCATAGATTTATAAGTTGTGAAAGTTATCAAATGAATAGATGTTGAAAATAAAAGTTTTATAGGAAATTAACTTATAAACTGGCTTTTGGGCATTTAAATGGGATACTGATAGAAATAGTTAATAAAAGATATCTTTTATAAGTTGGAATTGAAATAAAATATATAAAGGAATCTTATAAGTAATAAGATTTAAAAAATTTGTGAAGTTCAAAGGAACGATTTGGTAAATAAATAATATTATAAGTATTCAACTTATAATATAGATTTTGGTTTATAATTGGGTTATATAAATTGAATTGGATTTAATAAAAGAGATTTATAAAAGATCAAAGTTATAAATAGAAATGGAATTTATAGACATTGTTTATAAATTCAAAAATCAATTGAATTTGATCAATTGAATATAAAAGTTATTAAAGGAGTTATATTCACGTTTTTGAACAGTGAATATATCGTTAAAATAAATTGGATATCTTTTGGGAAAAGGATGTTTTAAATAGAATTTAAAACGATTTAAAGATGTTTTAAAATGCATCAAGTATCGAAACATAGATTTCAACATTCATTGTTGAAATAGACGTTTTCGAGAAATAGAGGGAAATGAAAACATAGATTTCAACATTTATTGTTGAGATAGACGTTTTCGAGAAATAGAAAGACTATAACACTGTTGTTATAGTAAATGATTTCCGAAAGGAAATATTTTTGTATAGTATTGGGATTTATATATCTATTTAATTTCGAACCCCTATACTAGTGATTTTGGGTTGTCGTAACGATGTTTTACGCAACATTCGTTTTGACCCAAGTAAATGTGAATAAAAGAACGTTTTTCCTTAAGGAATGAAAAATATACTTAACTATGGTTTAAGTATACCGAATATTTTCAAATGGTGAAAATAAATAATATTTGTGAATCACTTGCTTTTAAATAAGTATGGAATTGTTTTTCCAATATGAAATGGAATGTTTTTAAGAATTTATCTTTTTGAAGATAAATTGGAATTGAGTATTTGAAATCTATTGAAAACTGTAGATCAATAGATAATTTGAAATATAAATTCACTATGGAAATTATAAATGAAAAGGGAAAATTGGTTTTCAAAATAAACGTTGTTTATTTTTGAAGTGTGGAAAATTTTATATCTTGTAAAGATATTTTTGGGAAAATAAATAATTTGAGAAATTATTTGGAATCTGGTGATGTTGCGCATCTTTATTGATAGTTAAACAACCGACTATCAATGTTTACCTTTAAATAGGTATTTGTTGTGATTGTTTGAATTGGATGCCACACTTATTTTTAAATAAGCGCTCACTATTCGGGTTAACCGGGAAAGGACCATGGGGTCGTATAACCCACTCCGAATAGTGATACGTCGTTATGAATTGCATTTGAAGACCGGTGTTGAAGACCGGATATTTGTGAAAACGGATGGATTACAGTCGAGTTACTCTACATCGGCTGATCTCCGATACAGAGGTTTATCACCCTTAGTGACGGGATGTCCGGACGTGATTAGTGAATATCCGGATTTGCAAGGGCTTCTTTGGAAGTGCCTTCGGTTCCGTTCGATCCCGGAACGGACTTGTATGGATTGTATGTCTGACGTTACAATTTGAGATGTAAAGCTGGTTTCTATCAAATATATTTCTGTTGGTGGCGGAGAATTTATTCTCTTAGCTTAACACCCTTCTCTGAGACGTACGAGCTCAGAGGTTATATAGTTGATGGTTACTAGTGATACATTCCCGAATTGGTAATGTGGCATACTGAGTGATGCTGTGAAATGATCATTGGTTGATCGTTTGTGATAGGATCATCTGTTTGATCGTCTATCTTGATGATCATTGCTTTGATCATTTGTTGACCCAAAGCACTGCTTTTGTAAAGCGTGGCTTTGTGGACGAGACTTCGTCGGACCTCACACCCCAGAAATGGTCAAAACAGGAAGAATGCGGCAAGGTTATTAGGGGGTAGCACCTCTTTAGTGTATGTCATTCCTTCTGGATAGAGGTGGTATCATGGTATGGAGCCCAGATACTTAACCTATGTGGTTACTGCAAATTTATTACTTTGTGGTTGTTGGAAATCGGGGATCCTCGGATATAGATCGGTTACGATCGGGGAATGACATATTCGTGTCAGTAGTTACCCAGTTAGGGGTAACCCGGCCTTGTGTTAGCAGAGATCCGGTTAGGTTCTCGGGACGTCATTCCAGAGGCGTTTCCATGTGGCATGGGAAGTTCCTTGGCCTGACCATTTGTTGGAAATCCAAAGAAACAATACGAGCTTTGTACGGTTTTAGTTGTATTACCTGCTATGGAATGTGGCGGTAACCTGCTATTGAACATAGTAGTTATAGTAGGCATACGATAATGGTCGTATGTTGGCTAAGATTTATATTCTACTTTCAAAATGATTTTTCTACACTATGCACTAGCAATAATATCAAATGCTTCTTTTTAATGCGTATCAAGCATCTTTGACTATCATAAGGAGAAATCTCCTTTGATTCTGCGTTTGCATTGTGTGTGTGTGTGCGGGAGGCCTTATGGTAGTCTCATTTTCTAAAAAGCATTGCGAATTTTCTTTTAAAAATTATCCTATTCCTTGTTTTAAAGATAAATAACTGTTTTAGTTCTCACACCAGTCACATGACTGACCTGGAGTTTATTGTTCTCTTCCTAAACTCTGGGTGCCCACCAATTTCCACACGGGCAGTCAAGAGTCAGGTTTATCAGGTTATTCTGGACTTTGGAGTGCTATGGAGCTCAGGAGGCGAGCTGCATATCGAGACGTACCACTTGTATATGATATTATACTATTTATTATTCCGCTGTGTATTCTATATGAGGACAAGTTTATATAACTGTCCATTGATGTATTGACTCTGTTGTCTATTTGTTGTAAACTCTGATAATGATGTAATGTATAAAATGTATAGTTCTTTGTTTTAATGATATTCATTTATCTATTATATGTTGTTCCGCTGCGATTGTGAGATTCTGATACGATTCTGTGTTACTTTCTTTTCTGTTCTGCTTTTTCTTTCTTTCTCTCTCTTCTTCTACCTCTTTCTTCTTCTTTAACCATAACTTTTCGGTTTTTCGGCAACGAAAAATCGTAAACGTTACACAAACGAACGGCCATCACGAGTGCTACCCACGGCCAGAAAATAGTGAAGCTCGGCCTCCCCCTTCCCTTGAAAAACACGCACGAACGCGACATGTTCGAGTGAAATTGCCATCGATTCATAGCTTCGTTCTCGATCATCACCGTTGGATCTAGCTCTCGTCGTTGTCTACAACTTTCATTTAGGAAGTTTCACGAATTGATTTGTGGATTTGAAGAAAATAAGGGAGGAAGAAGAAAAAGTTTCGGTCACTAACTATCTTCTGGCGACTAGGGTTAGAAATTAGGGTTTTGTTGCAAAAGTGAATAATAGAGGTGCTTTTATAGAAAATATCGAAACACTATTCATCCCGATATTTTCCGAACTCAAATAGAAGCGTGCCACCTGGCGTTTATAATGTTTTACCCCTATTCCGAACGCAATGGAATATATATCGGGAGCCAATTCGACTTTATTTTAAAGATCGGTTTTCAAGTCGACTATTTAAATTTAAAAATTCACTTAAGCCGATTTCAGTGCGTTTTAGCTTGCCCCGGACAAACCGTAAATCCAATTGACACGAAATTTGAAATCTTACAATAATTTAACATTACAGATCCAATGAAACTGGTTTTATCGAAATCCGAGACTGTTTGAAAAATGACTATTTTTACTTGCCAATTAAATATTAAAATATTCGATTTCTACAAATGAACTTTTAATTCAATTTTAAAAGTTCTATAACATCATTCTAATTCCAATATGATTTAATACAACTTTACAAATCAATTTTAATCACATTAAATCCAATTTCCAATTATTTCTGTAATTTCACATATTAAATTATGGATTTAATTATCCAATTAAATCAAGATATTCGAAATAAAATTTATTCGACTAACAAATTTTACTTTTTAATATTTAAAATCAATTAAATATACGAATTTCAAATGACGAAAATTCTGGGTCGTTACATTGGACCTATTTTTGGTGATTTAAAAATGTTAAAGTGATGATTTTAAATTAAAAAGGATTTCAAGTGATTTTGAAAGTAGATGTTTTATTAATTTTTAATTATTAAGGAATGGATTTATTTTGAATAAATAAATGTTGTAATTTTTATGTTATAAAAATTATGATGTTTGTGAAATATAATCAGAATGTGATTTTTGAAATATGGAGTTAATGATTTTGTGAAATAGTTTAAATGGAGATTTTTGAATTTATTATAAATGGTATATATATAAGATTTATAAGATTGATATCTTATGAATCAAAATGATGGAATTGTAAAGGAGTTTTATAAGTGTTAAAATGAAGTTAGAAATGGATTTTATAAGTCAGTAAGATTTATAAATTGATGAAGTTATAAAAATAACCAATTTTGAAAAATAAGAGAATTATAAGTAATTAACTTATAATTTGGTGGCATATAAAGGAGATAAATGGAATTGGTTAATAAAGGAGATTTATAAATTGTAGTTTTTACAAAATATAAATGTGATTTATAGACATTGATTTATAAATGTGAAATCAATTTAAATTGATAAATTAGATATGGATTTTTATTAAAGGAATTTCGTCCACGATTTTAGACAGTGGATAATTCTTTAACAAATGTGTAGAAATATTGAATTTGGTAAATGGACTATATTCATGATTTTGGACAGTGAATAATATATTAAATAAAATGGATATGTTTTGGAAAGCGATCTTTTATATTTAAAGACAGGCTTTGAAAAGTGATGTTTTGAATGAAGTAAAATGGTTTAAGATGATTTTAAAATGTGTTAAGTATCGAATGCATAGATTTCAACATTCATTTTTGAAATAGACGTTGTCGAGAAATAAGGAAATGATGGATTATAACACTGTTGTTATAGTAAATGATTTTCAAAAGGAAATGTTTTGTTTAGTATATGAGATTTATATATCTATCTTACTTTCGAATCCCTATACTAGTGATTTTGGGTTGTCGTAATGATATTATGCGCAACATTCGTTTTGACCCAAATAAATTTATTTAAAGAGAATGTTTTCCTTAAATAATAAAACATATACTTAATTCTGATTTAAGTATATGTAATATTTTCGAAGTGTTGAAAATAAAAAGATTGTGAATTATTTATTATTAAATAAGTATATGTAAATGTTTCCAATAATGAAATATTGAAACGGTTTTGAGAATATATCTTTTTAAAGATAATTTGAAGCGAATATTTGGCAAGTGATTTAATTAATAATAGATTAACTAAAAGGGCCTAGCGATTGTTATGGTGCTAAATATTTGTTTGTTTGTTTTTTATAGTTAAATAACCGGCTATAAAATTTGGCCATTTTAGTTCCTCCACTTGATGTGGGAATTATTTAGTCGTACATTTAGTACGTAGCCTTCTGTGTAGGCTTGATTATCGTTTGTGTTAAGGATGTTGATTCGTATAGTGTGGAGTATTACTCCAATCTATCGAGCCTCCTTCTTGGCCCAAAGGATAGCAAGTTGAAAGTTGGAGATGTGATAAATCTACGAGACTTAGTTTCTATGTGAGGTTGAGAAATGCTTTTGCTTTGTTGGTGTGAAGAGACTAGGATTAGATTTATCTGAAAATCACTACGAACCAACGTGTATGCGATGATTTTGCAGGTTGCTTGTGATGATATTGCTATTTTAGATTTTCATGGTGGGCGACTGCTTGTTGATTGTTTGGGGTTAAAATCCCAATATACATATAGTAGCAGTGGTCTCTTCATTATGAGATATCGGACTATTCGCTACTAATCCTAGGGATTTCCCGCTAGGATGTGATAGGAAAGTACTTCAGTTTGTCATGTTCTTGGATAACTTGTATGGATGTTTGTCTAACATTGCCTTTCTAAAGATTACGTACATTGGTTTTTACAAACGTACATCGGTGGTAGCGGAGAAGGAAACTTCTATTAGCTTAACACCCTCCTTGAGACGTACGAGCTAAAGGGTTTCATTTTTGTAGAAGGCAATTAGTAGTTGTAACGACCCAGAAATTCTGTCATTTGAAATTCAGATATTTAATTGATTTTAAATATCAACAAGTAAAATTTATAAGTCGAATAATTTATTTTTCGAATATCTGAATTTAATTGGATAATTAAATCGGCAATTTAATATTTGAAATTGCGTAAATAATTGAAAATTGGGTTTTGATGTGATTAAAAATGATTTATAAAGTTATATTAAATCATATTGGAGTTAGAACAATGTCTGTGAACTTTTAAAATTGAATTTAAAGTTAATTTGTGAAAATTGGATATTTTAATATTTAATTGACGAGTTAAAATAGTCATTTTTCAAACAGTCTCGGATTTGGACGAAACCAGTTTCATCGGATCCGTAATGTGATATTATTGTAAGGTTTCAAATTTCGTATCAATCGGATTTACCGTTTGTCCGGGCAAGCCAAAACGCATAGAAATTAGTTTAAATTGATTTAATTTAAATTTGATCGTTTATTTCCATAACTCACACAAATGATCGAATTAGCTTCCGAAACCTATTCCATTGTGTTCGGAACGCGGGGTAAACCCTAGAAACACCAGTCACCGCGCGAGATTTGGAGTTTGGAAAATTTCAACTGAATAGTAATTTGGCAATTTTCTATACAAGGACTTCATATTCACAAATTGCAAAAGAAAACACAGCTAGGGTTTGTGGCCGCCATTATCTTTATGAATGGCCGAAATTAATCTGTCTTCTTCCCTCAATTACTTCCAATCCACAAACAATTACAGAAAACTTTCAACATGAAAAACGTAGAGCTTGGAGTGATCTTCGAATCCATACGGAGATGATGGATTTTAGAGCAACGTAGTGGAAGTTGTGGGCCTGCGTCCTCCTACCGTTCGCACGTGATTTTTAGGCAGATGGCTTGACCGAGTTCGATGCTATGCTGGCCAAAGGTCGTGCTCGCAGTGGGCTTCCATATGAAGGTGGTTGATCGATGTATTAGTCGACGTGGTGGTGGCGATTTCAAGCCCTAGGTGGCGACGTTCATGGGTTCTTCGACCTAGAGGGATACACGTTTGGGAAGATGGACGCATGCAGCCTTGATTGCGTGCAAGGGAGATCTACGGACGAGATTTAAATTAGGGTATAAAAGTTAAAATAAATTTGTAAATAAATTATATTTAAATTTGTATAATCTTTAAACTATCATAACTTTGTCATACGAGGTCGGAAAATTACGAAACAAGTTGCTTTGGAATCGTATGGACGAGCACTACGCAATGGAGATGGTTTGGAGTCATTTGGAGCTAGTGAAAATTCCGGGTAAAATTAAATGCACGTTTAATTTTATTCGAAATAAAATGCTACAACTGTTATCGGAAACTCAAGGTGAGAACTTCTCACTCAATCGAATTGTTTCGATTTAAATTTTAAATAGTTAAATTTAAAATTGCTTGATTGTGTGATTGGATGATAGTTATCATCTATTGTTTGAAATAGACCCTATACGCCGTATATTAAGCGGATGTTATTTATTAAAAACATATACCGTGATAATTCGAACTTGTATGGAATTGGTATTATATATGTATTTGGAGTTGATTTTCCCGCATTATATAGCAGATGGGACCCTATTGCGCCGCATAATAGCGGATAATATTTTATAAATCCCATATACCGCGATATTTCGTCTTGAAGCGGAATTGGTATTGTGCTAACATCTTTGGATGCAGGAAACAGGTTGGAGGGATCCAACTGGATTCCTCAAATGATTGAATTGCTTTCAATGTTGTGTTTTGGTCTATTAATTGATCAATTTATAATCTGCGTGATTATCTTTGTGATTGAAATCATTAAAGGCTAAATTTTAGCCAAATATATTTTTGGTATCGTTAGATGCCGGAAATAAATAAAATTTGATTTCTGAAAATTTAAGTTGAGAATTCATAATAAAATTTAATTTTGGAATTGATTCATTTTAAACAAATAAACGTTGAATTTTTATGTTATAAAAATTATGATTTTTTTGAAATATAACCGAAAGTAATTTTTGAAATAAGTAGTTGATTAATTTATAAAATGGGTTAAATAGGGATTTTTGAATTATTATAAATGATTTATATAAAATATTTATAAAATTGATATTTATAAATTAAAATATTGGAATTATAAAACGAGTTTTTATAAGTGTTGAAATGAAGTATAAATGGATTTCATAAGCGGATGAAATCTATAGATTTATAAATTGTGAAGTTACAAAATAAATAGATTTTTGTAAAATAAAAGATTTATGAGTAATTAACTTATAAACTGGATTTTGGCATGTAAATGGAATATGGATAGAATTTGTTAATAAAGTGATTTTATAAGTTAAAATTGTTATTAAATATAAATGGAATTTATAAGCGTTGTTTTATAAATCCGAAATCGACTTATTTTAATAAGTTAATTATTATAGCTTATTAAAGGAGATATATCTACGATTTTGGGACAGTGGATAATCCTTTAAATAAAATATGTAGAAATTGAATTTGGTTAACTACGTATATTCCCGATTTTGGACGGTGAATAATATATTAAAGAAATATTTTGGGAAAGTGATATTTTAAATAGAATTAAAATGATTTAAAAATGTTTTAAATTGTATTAAGTGTCGAAACCATAGATTTCAACATTCATTGTTGAAATAGACGTTTTCGAGAAATAGAAGGAAATGGTGGACTATAACACTGTTGTTATAGTAAATGATTTCCAAAACGAAAAGTTTTGTATAGTATTGGGGTTTATATATCTATCTTAATTTCGGATCCCTATATTAGTGATTTTGGGTTGTTGTAACGATGTTTTACGCAACATTCGTTTTGACTCAAATAAATGTGTTTAAGAGAAGTTTTCCTTAAAGAATAAAATATATACTTAATCTGGATTTAAGTATATTGAATTTTTTCCAAGTGTTGAAAATAAATAGATTGGTGAATTACTTATTATTAGATAAGTATGGAAATGTTTTTCCAATATGAAGTGAATGTTTTGATATTTTATCTTTTAAAGATAAATTGAAAGTGAATAATTGAAATCGATTTGTAAAATCATATAAAAAGTGAATATTTGGAAATGTAAATTCACAATGGAAATTTATAAGGGAAATTTGCTTTAAAAATAAACATTGATTTATTTTTAAAAAGTGTGGAATAAATTTACGAATTTGGAACGTAAATTTAAATAAATCGGTAAGGATTTATTTGATTGGTTTAAATGAACCATTTTGAAATGAAAGTTGTAAGGGTGTAAATTGATTTGAAATTGGTTTTCAAATGGTTGAAGTGTGCAAATTATATCTTGTAAAGATATTTTTGAAAATAAATAAGTTGGGAAATTATTTGAATTAGGGTTATGTTGTGAATATTGATTGATAGTTAAATAACCGACTATCAATATTGACCCTTGAGTGGCTATTTGTTGTGAATTGGTTGAAATTGAATGCTACACTTATTTTTAAATTATTGCGCTCGTTATTCGGATTACCTATTCCGAATAGTGATACGACGTAATGGATAGCATTTAAGACCGGTGGTGAAGACCGGGTATTTGTGAAAACGATAGGATGACCTATCGATTGTCTTTGCACCATTAGCTACGGTATATAGATTTCCTTTGTGATGAGAAATCGATCGGGATTGTGAATACCCGGATTGCAAGGGCTTCTTTTGAAGTGCCTTCGGTTCTGTTCGAGCCCGGAACATACTTGTATAGTTACGTGTCTGACATTACATTTTGAGATATAAAGCAGATTTCTTTCAATTACATTTCTGTGGTGGTGGAGAATTTATTCTCTTAGCTTAACACCCTTCTCTGAGACGTACGAGCTCAGAGGTTTTGTAGTGGAAGGTTATCCGCGATATATTCCCAATTTGGTAATGTGGCATGCTGAGTGTTGCCGTGTGATGATTATTTATTGATCATTTGTTGATCGAAGCATGGCTTTATGAAAAATCGTAGCTTTGTGGACGAGACTTCTTCAGACCTTACACCCCGGAAATGGTCGAAACAGGAATATGCGGCAAGGTTATGAGGGTCGCGCCCTTTAGGGTATGTAATTCCCTTCTGGAAAAGGGTGGTGTCAGGTATGGAGCCCTGATGCTTAACCTATGTGGTTGCTCCAATCTCATTTTTCTGTGTGGTTGTTGCTTGGTGATAGAGGGCCCTCAGATAAAGGTCCCAAAGGACCGGGGGTGGCATATTCGTGTAGTAGTTACCTAGTTACAAAGGTAACCCGACCTTGTGCTGGCAGAGAGCTGGTTAAGTTCTTGGGACGTCCCGCCAGAGGCGATCCCATTGACAGTAGGAAGTTCCTTAGCCTGACCATTTGTTGGAAAATCCAAAGAAACAATACGAGCCTTGCACGGTTTTAGTTGTATAACCTGCCTCCTCAGGAGGTAGCTATAGCAGGCATAATATAATGGTACCTATGCTGGCTAAGATTTATATTCTATTTTCGAAATGCTTTCATCACTATGCACTAATAATAATATCAAAATTGATTTGTTTTACGTAGTAAGCATCTTTGACTATCATAAGGGGAAATCTCCTCCAATTCTGCGTTTGCATCGTGTGTGTGCGGGGAGGCCTTATGGTAGTTTCATTTTTCAAAAGCATTACGGATATTTTCCACTTCTATTGTTGTTGTTTCAAAAGATAAATAATTATTTTAAGTTCTCACACCAGTCCCATGACTGACCTGGAGTTTATTGTTCTCTTCCTAAACTCTGGGTGCCCATAATTTTCCACACGGGCAGTCTAGAATCAGGTTATCAGGTCATTCTAGATTCAGAGGTGCTATGGAGCTTAAGTGGCGAGTTGGATGGCGAGGCGTATTACTCGTATATGATATTATCTTTCCACTGTGTAATTCACTTGTAAGGACATATTGTATAACTATCTATTGTTTGTTGTATTATATATTGTTATTGTACACTCTGATGATAATGTAATGTAATAACTGATATAGTTCTTTTTTATTTAAAGATTATTCATTTATCTATTATATGTTGTTCCGCTGCGACTGTGAGATTCTGATATTGTTTCTGCTATGTTTCCCTACTTCTTCTATCTTTTTCTTCTACCTCTTCTTTTTAACCCTCATGGTTCGGTTTTCCGGCATTCGATTGCTCGACACTTGATACAGTGGACGTATTGATGTCGATTTTCGAAAGTCGAAGAATCGGGTTATGACAATGTGGTGTCAGAGCATTTAGTTAAGTGACAACCTTGGCTCTGTTGGGGATTACTCATTAGAGATAGAGTCAGCAATACTCTAGAATGAGTTGAGTGTAATAATAGTTATGAGCGCGTATTTGTTAGTGAATATGAATTTTTTTTGTATTGTGTTGACTTATCAGTTGATTGTTTATAAATTCTGGTCGGTGCAGTCTAGCTAACTGTCGTCGATAGGGGTTCTAAACTCTTAAACGAGATAAACCGACATAATATCATTTTAAATTGGGTAAATGAAATAATTTTACCTCGATTATATTTTATATATAAAGGAATAGTTTTTCAGAAATCACTAAAGTGTATATAAAATTGAATTGTTTGATTGTTGAAAATGTAAGAAAATATATAAGTGAATCAAAGGATGTTCGAATAATATGAATTAAAGTAACAATTGTGAAAGAAAAAATTATATTAAAGCAACAATTGTATAAGTATAGAATTATAATTGAAATGATTTGCAGTTGTGAAATAACCTTGTATAAGTAAAGGGAAATAGTGAAATTATATAAGAAAGGATTTATAAATGTTATTTATAAATAAAAGGAATTTAAAGCATTGGATTCACTACTGTTGCTGGGAAATAATAAGGGTGATGACTGCAGCATCATCAGTATCATTTTCGAGTTTCCGTGTGATGGATTTGCTATCATAGTAAATTGAAATTGAATTTTGTTGTGATAAACAAAATTTGAAATTAAAATCCAAGTTGAAATTGATGAATGTAAGTTATCAAGTTTTGAACTTATAATATGAGATTATAAAGATTTAGCTTTGGTAAAATTGAAATAAATTTGAACTAGTATAATAAAATATATGATGTGAAATTTAACTAAAGAAAGTTAAATAAATTAAATCAGATTTGGAAGTTGAATAATAGGTTGTATAACTTATTAAATGTGAAGATGTAAGTAAAACCAATTATCAAAAATGGTTAAACAACTTTGTTAAGCAAAATGAAGTATGAATCTGAATAAGGGGTAAAAAATTTGACTTTGGTAAAAGTTAAACAAAATTTACTTTGGAGTTGAAATTTGAATTGGATTTTAACTGGATTAGATATGTTGTTGAAATGGAAAATTAAGTTAAGTTAAACAAATGATGTTTAAATGGAATATAACTTAAGTGATGTTGAATAAAGTTGATTTTGGTATCAAAATGAATTAATGAAATGAAGTGAATTAAATGGATATGAACTTGAGTTATATAAAGAAGATCCAACTTTATTTGTAAAATAAATTAGTCATTGAACTAATGAATTGAATGCTAATCAATCGAATGTAATAAATTGATATGGAAATAATGGAGATAACTGTTGATTCATTTAAGGCTAATTGAATGTTAAACCAAATTGAAGGTAAACAAAGTGAATATGAATGTTGAATGTGAAGTAAATTAAATTTGATTGTGTTGGTTATACATTGGTTGTTAGATTATTGTTAATTGATTGAATAAAAATTCATGTGTAATTGAATGAATAAAATTGAAAGCTAAAGCAATTAAATTCAAATTGGAAGTTAAGCAAGTTTAATTGAATGGAGATTGATTGAATTGGAAGTGGACCAACTTGAATGTAAATTAGTGAATGTAAACTAATTGAAGATGAATAATTGAATGTCGTTGTATATGAATTGGTGGTAAACAATTACAAGTAATGTTGAAATCATATAAGTTGCTTATAAACCTTGTTTAGTATGCATTTCTTTTAATATGCATGTGTTGTAGTTACTCAAAAGAGTAAAATGTTAATAATTTCTTATATATGTCACTTACGTGTTTATATTGAGTAAGTACAGGTACCGGGGCTACCGTTAGTGGGATTTGGGTTGCGCAAAATGCTTAATAAATAACTGCTTTACTTAAAAATGCTAAAAAGGTACGCCTAAGCAATAAAAATAGGAAATACGAACTGTTTTTCTGTTTTCCGACCGGGTGGGTCGATGTATATATATTTATCTCTATTGTGATATTGTAAAAGCTCCACTGTACAAAGGAGGTTATGGCGAAATGTTTTGAAAATTTAAGGCGTTAGAAAATTTTCGGAAAATTTTGGACTTTTTTTTTGTGAAAACTAAGTTTTGATTTGAAGTTAAAGGTTAAATGATATAGTTGGTTTTGAAAAGATAACTATACATGGATTTGAAAACTTAGTAAATATTTGTAAGAAGTTTAACTATGGATTTGGAAAAGTTAAACACTTAAGAGATTTGTAAATCAAACTTGAACGGTTTTTTTTGAAAAGTTAATGGATTTCAAAACTCTTTCTTACTTGACAATTTCGAGGACGAAATTCTTTTAAGGGGGGAAGTTTGTAACGACCCAGAAATTCTGTCATTTGAAATTCAGATATTTAATTGATTATAAATATCAACAAGTAAAATTTATAAGTCAAATAATTTATTTTTCGAATATCTGGATTTAATTGGATAATTAAATCGGCTATTTAATATTTGAAATTGCGTAAATAATTGGAAATCGGGTTTAATGTGATTAAATATGATTTATAAAGTTATATTAAATCATATTGGAGTTAGAACAATGTTAGTGAACTTGTAAAATTGAATTTAAAGTTAATTTGTGAAAATTGAATATTTTAATATTTAATTGACGAGTTAAAATAGTCATTTTTCAAACAGTCTTGGATTTCGACGAAACCACTTTCATCGGATCCATAATGTGATATTATTATAAGGTTTCAAATTTCGCGTCAATCGGATTTATCGTTTGTCTGGGGTAAGTCAAAATGCATAGAAATT
The DNA here is from genome assembly GCA_030765085.1 of Allium cepa. Taxonomy (NCBI): domain Eukaryota; kingdom Viridiplantae; phylum Streptophyta; class Magnoliopsida; order Asparagales; family Amaryllidaceae; genus Allium; species Allium cepa. The sequence goes on from CM060941.1 coordinate 564,821,945, forward strand.
AGTTTAAATCGATTTAATTTAAATTTGATCGTTTATTTCCGTAGCTCACCCAGATGATCGAATTAGCTTTCGTAACCTATTCCATTATGTCCGGAACGTGGGGTAAACCCCAGAAACACCAGTCACCGCGCGAGATTTGGAGTTCGGAAAATTTCGAGTGAATAGTAATTTGGCAATTTTCTATATAAGGACTTCATATTCACAAATTGCAAAAGAAAACGCAGCTAGGATTTGTGGCCGCCATTATCTTTATGAATGGCCGAAATTCATCTATCTTCTTCCCTCAATTACTTCCAATCTATAAACAATTACAGAAAACTTTCATACATGAAAAACATAGAGCTTGGAGTGATCTTCGAATCCATACGGAAATGATGGATTTTAGAGCAACGTAATGGAAGTTGTGGGCCTGCATCCTCCCGCCGTTCGCACGCGATTTTTGGGCAGATGGCTCGACCGAGTTCGATGCTATGCTGGCCAAAGGTCGTGCTCGCAGTGGGCTTCCATATGAAGGTGGTTGATCGATGTATTAGTCGACGTGGCGGCGGCGATTTCAAGCCCTAGGTGGCGACGTTCATGGGTTCTTCGACCTAGAGGGATACACGTTTGGGAAGATGGACGCATGCAGCCTTGACTGCGTGCAAGGGAGATCTACGGACGAGATTTAAATTTAAATAAATCGGTAAGGATTTATTTGATTGGTTTAAATGAACCATTTTGAAATGAAAGTTGTAAGGGTGTAAATTGATTTGAAATTGGTTTTCAAATGGTTGAAGTGTGGATACTATATCATCTAAAGATATTTTTGAAAATAAACAATTTGGGAAATTATTTGAATTTGGGTTATAGTGTGAATATTGATTGATAGTTAAATAACCGACTATCAATATTGACCCTTAGGTGGCTATTTGTTGTGAATTGGTTGAAATTGAATGCTACACTTATTTTTAAATTATTGCGCTCGTTATTCGGATTACCCATTCCGAATAGTGATACGACGTAATGGATAGAATTTAAGACCGATGGTGAAGATCGGGTATTTGTGAAAACGATAGGATGACCTATCGATTGTCTCTGCACCATTAGCTACGGTATAGAGATTTCCTTTGTGATGGGAAATTCAATCGGGATTGCGAATACCCGGATTGCAAGGGCTTCTTTTGAAGTGCCTTCGTTTCCGTTCGAGCCCGGAACAGACTTGTATAGTTACGTGTCTGACATTACATTTTTGAGATATAAAGCAGATTTCTTTCAAATACATTTCTGTGGTGGCGGAGAATTTATTCTCTTAGCTTAACACCCTTCTCTGAGACATACGAGCTCAGAGTTTTGTAGTTGAAGGTTATCAGCGATATATTCCCTATTTGGTAATGTGGCATGCTGAGTGTTGCTGTGTGATGATTATTTATTGATAATTTGTTGACCAAAGCGTGACTTTGTGAAAAAGCGTAGCTTTGTGGATGAGACTTCGTCAGACCTCACACCCCGGAAATGGTCGAAACAAGAATATGCGGCAAGGTTATGAGGGTCACGCCCTTTAGGGTATGTCATTCCCTTTTGGAAAAGGGTGGTGTCAGGTATAGAACCCTGATGCTTAACCTATGTGGTTGCTCCAATCTCATTTTTCTGTGTGGTTGTTGCTTGGTGATAGAGGGCCCTCGGATAAAGGTCCCAAAGGACCGGGGGTGGCATATTCGTGTAGTAGTTACCTAGTTACAAAGGTAACCCGGCCTTGTGTTGGCAGAGAGCTGGTTAAGTTCTCGGGACGTCCCGCCAGAGGCGATCCCATTGACAGTAGGAAATTTCTTAGCCTGAACATTTGTTGGAAAATCCAAAAAAACAATACGAGCCTTGTACGGTTTTAGTTGTATAACCTGCCTCCTCAGGAGGTAGCTATAGCAGACATAATATAATGGTACCTATGCTGGCTAAGATTTATATTCTATTTTCGAAATGCTTTCATCACTATGCACTAATAATAATATCAAAATTGATTTGTTTTGCGTAGTAAGCATCTTTGACTATCATAAGGGAAAATCTCCTCCAATTCTGCGTTTGCATTGTGTGTGTGCGGGGAGGCCTTATGGTAGTTTCATTTTTCAAAAGCATTGCGGATATTTTCCACTTCTATTGTTGTTGTTGTTGTTTCAAAAGATAAATAACTGTTTTAAGTTCTCACACCAGTCCCATGACTGACCTGGAGTTTATTGTTCTCTTCCTAAACTCTGGATGCCCATAATTTTCCACACGGGCAGTCTAGAGTCAGGTTATCAGGTCATTCTAGATTCAGAGGTGCTATGGAGCTCAAGTGGCGAGTTGGATGTCGAGGCGTATTACTCGTATATGATATTATCTTTCCGCTGTGTAATTCACTTATAAGGACATATTGTATAACTGTCCATTATTTGTTGTATTATATATTGTTGTTGTACACTCTGATGATAATGTAATGTAATAACTGAGATAGTTCTTTTTGATTTAAAGATTATTCATTTATCTATTATATGTTGTTCCGCTGCGACTGTGAGATTCTGATATTATTTCTGCTCTGTTTCCTTACTTCTTCTATCGTTTTCTTCTACCTCTTCTTTTTAACCCTCATGGTTTGGTTTTTGGGCATTCGATTGCTCGGCAGTTGATACAGTGGACATATTGTTGTCGATTTTCAGAAGTCGAAGAATCAGGTTATGACAGTAGTCAATGGAAATGGCCGTGTGGCATTCAAAGTAACGTGATTGTAATTTGTGAAAGGTAATCGCTACCTCAGGCTTCATCAACCGAAAATAACCAAAACAGGGTTAGATGCGGTAAGGCTAAGTGGCTCGCTCCCAAGTAGGGTATGATCATCCTCTTCTAGATATATCTTTACACGCTTTAACGTCGTGTATTTGATTATTGTGGTTTGTATGCTATGAGGGCCTTCAGTAAAGGTCGGTAACGATCGGATGATGATATATTCGATACCATCTAGTTATAGAGGTGGGCCGGTCTTGTCGTGGTAGAGGATCCTTTGTGATGGTCCTCGGTACATTCTTGTAGAGATGTATTGCCGGAAGGTAGTCCCTTCACCTGGTCATTTGTATGGAAATCCAAACTCCACTACGTACCTGCCATTTTGATTGTATTACCCATTTTGGTCTATATGCTGGAATTTAATCAATGTAACAATTTCAGCCATGATTAATATTATTTGTGCAATAGACATTAGTATAATATAAGAGGATTTGATATGAAATGTTTTAGTTATCGAAAGGTAAAAACATGTCCGTGTTTATGTGTGGGCATGTATTACGAGATAATTTTGTTTTGGCAAAAGAAAAGTTCGGTAATTTAATAAATTCAGTTGAGTTTGTTTCTTACGCTAGTTTACCAGACTGATCCCGATGTTCTTCCCTTTCAATGCTCGGATCAAGCCAAGTATATTTACAGGTTTAGATTGGTGCTTTTGGAGCTTCAGCTGGCGAGCCGGAGATCTTCATTTTCGTATACACGTATCTGTTTTGTTTATTGATTATTTGCTGCTTAGTTGTTGTATATCATCGGCAATTGTGAGGACAAGTTATTATAACCGTCCAGGCTTATATCTAGTGATTGATTGTTGAACTCTAATTGATGTGTATATATACAATTTCTGTTTTGTAAAGATCATTGATATGATATTATATGTTTTCCCTTGCGATGTGAGCTTCTGTATTGTTCTATTTGGTTCTATCTTCTCTTCTCTTCTTCTCTCTTCTTTTCTTTCTCTTGACTTTCTGTCGGTCTGTGCTTTTTGGGTCGGACAAGTGTGGTTTATTGTCAATTCAAAGGGCACGGATTTACGAGTCGTCGCACCAATGCAGGACCAATCATAGTTGAAATGACCATTGGGTTATTGGAGCCTCTACTTTGTCTCATCCCTATTCCTAAACACAATATCATCTGCCATCATGTGCTGCTGTTTCATTGAACCTCCATCTTCCATATTCGAACAACATTCAAAATCCATACGCCTAATCGCGCTAGCATAATGCTCCATCTCTTGCCAATGCCTATCTGCCAGGTGCAGTCTATCATATTTATCACTAGTCTTTCACCAGTCCGCGCAAGCTCCTCAGCCTTACATGGAGCTTGTCCTCAATTAGGGTCAGATGTTTCCTACCCACCATCCTGTGGAGTTTTCACAAATTATTGCAATTTCCTTTCCTGAATTAGCTTTTCTTTAGCATTCTGGATATGCCTGCAATCATTAGTGTTGTTCCCATAGCACTCATGAAACTAACAATATTTCTCGGTCTATTTCTACTTCTTTGGTGATTCGTTTGGAGGCAACTTCCTATGCTGCATGGTATTGCAAGTGGACAGATAGATATTCTCCAAGGATGTGTTTAGCGGCGTGTAATTATCATACATTGGAATCCTAGGCTTTAGTCTTCCAGAATCCCTCTTTCATTCTCGATTCCTATCTCCGCATCTCTTTTGCTAATTTGGCTTATTTTGAATGTTCACTTGGACTTTTCCAGAACTATCATCAGACTGTTTGATTGCAATGTTACTTTATAGTGCCTCTCCAATCAGTCCTGTAACATTATTTTTTATGGAGGACCTGGCTTCCTCCTTTCTCAAAAACTAAGCCGCCTTTGAATAAAAGAGATTCAACATGGAAGGCGGTTTACCAACGAGCCAATCGCCAATCTTAAACTCTAGATCAATCCCTCTCGTCACGGCCATGAGTATCGCGTGATCATTCGGCTTACTGGCTTTCATGGTAGATATATGAAATCTATTCAAATAATCTTTCAATGACTCCCCTAGAGCCTGAATCACGTTGGAAAGGGACATTACGTCTTTAGGACAAGTCGCGAGCATTCCGAATTGCTCTACAAACTTGGTTGCCAACTCATCGAATCTAGAAATTGATCGTAGGGGTAGTCTCATGAACCACATCTTTGCTATTCCAAAAAGGGTTGTAGGAAAGCATCTGCACTTGGTCGCATCATTAAGTCGCGCAGAGTCCTTCAGCGATTCGTATCTCGTAATATGCTTCCTGGGGTCAGTATTTCACTCGTGGGCAGGGATTGATGGCATGTTGAACCTTGTCGGATATTCTGCATGTAGAACATTATCAGTAATAGGTGTTGAATATGCTAGTATATAATTTTTGTTTGATGATAATAAACACACACACACACACACACATATATATATATTCATTTAAATATATTTGTTATTGTACTATTTTATTTTTCACATAATTAGATAAATATTTGTTGAATAAAATTAATAACACAGAATTTAAATTCAAACAAATACTTTATTGCAATTTTGAAAAGTACAAATTTGAGCTCTCACTACATATATACATTTCCAATCACCATACAATCTCGATTAAATCACAAATTTCACTTTACAATGTTCACCTCCCTACATATCACTCATTCACTCGTATTTTATCTCCAACTTTGTTCCAGCCTGCATCCAACATCTAATTTATCTACAAAATAAACACTGACGAAGTAAAATTGAAAAAGAAATATTTTGCTGTGTACAATAAAAATGTATTTTTGAAAATGTTATTTGCCTCATCTATTTTGTTCATCATTTATTTCTTTTGAATTCATCTTACACAAATAGCTTGTAACATGCACAGTGTATCACTGTACATGTCACATGGCCGTGCACACCGATATACACTTGATAAACTGCAGGGAAAAGTGAGCACAAGGTCAAACCCAACCAAATGGTGGATTCAACTCAGGTGCAATACAAAATTAAAATAGGATGGTCAAGTACGAGAGTCAATGGTTAGCCAACATGAATAAAAGACCAGTGAAATGGCCGAACTCAAATGTACACAACCAGATCACACATGAACACTTGAATCAGAATCATGAACACAAGTAAGCACAATGAAACCAGACTTAAGTAGCTGCAACAACTCATACATGTACACCAAAACAACTCGACGGCGGGTTAATAAAGAAGAGGCACGAAAAGATGATAACCAGCAAACAATGAGGCATGAAATTCAAAAACAAATCTAGTTACAAGTTCTCATGCAACAAGACTTCAAAAAGAACAAAACAAAATAATAATGCAGTCTAGACTCAAATCAACATGTAATGCATAAGCATTGGTGAACCAAACTAAACCAGACAAGGTCATCAAAGAATCCAGACTAGATCAGAGTATGTGGAACCAAACCCAGTGCAAACTCAAGTGAAACAAAGTCAGAAAAGGTCATCAAGCAATGCGTCATCAAGGCAACCCGATTCAAATAAATGTAAATGAATATATACACAATCACATATGTAACCATAACAGTGCACCAAACCAACAAGGATATGTCTACATGAATGAACACAAAAATCAGTTCACTTAAACAACACAGCATCAACCAAAACACAAATACACAAGCATGGATGGTCGAGCCACATAAACCATCATACACACACACATATATGTATACACACATGTATACATATATATATGTAGTGCACAACAACTAAACATGAAGACCACCAGGGAATCAACACAACTCAGACCAAACCAGATAAGTAAAACATGAACCAAAGACCAAAACCAAACAAGTGATCAAGTTGCAAATGCATTCATGGGTCAGAAAGCTTAAACAGGGTCACTAAAACACATATATACATACATATATGTATGAAGACAATAGACCATCAAAACTGCATGAACACAAAGACAGTCATGGCCAAATATGATGAACACAACAAGCAAATGGGTCAAAGACAACATTCAGGCATGAACTCAATGAAGCAGTGGACTAACTAGCCAGAACTACAAATTTATATGTATGCGTATATGAAATTATATACATACACATAATAGTAGCAAGTATGCAATAGAGGAGACTTCAAATGCAAAGCATCAGATCGTACACACACACATATACATACATGCATGTATATATACATGGTTACACAAAAACAAGACCTGCCATTGATGGACAGAGTATGGTACACACGCATTCAAAAATGGAACTGTAACGACCCGTAATTTTCAATAATTAATTTTTTTAATTTAGTTAGAAATTGTGAATAAATATTTGAAGATACAATTTTTTTTGTAATTTATTTAACGAAACAATAACTAAAGTGAAAAGCAACAATGTTATTTATAGTTAATTATTTACAACTGGAATGGAATTCCAATTAGTCGAAATAAGGTAAATGTATACTTAGTAATAAATTTAATATAAGAAAACAAAAGTAAATATTGAATTAATTAATGAATTAACAATAATAAATAGTAATTGAATAAGTAATTGTTTGGAAATGATAGCTTATATAAATATGATTAAGAGTAGTGACAACAATTATTATAAGTTACCGATATATTTTTAATCCATTAAATTTAATTGGAATCAATTGCAATATCTAAATAAAATATCATGTTAATGTTAATCAAGGTAATATTTGGAAATAATGTTAATGTTATTCATAATAGGACAATCTGTTGAATTAAAAGAATGGAAATAAAGATTTACCAATTTATTGGGATTTGAACTATAATAATTGGAGTAATTGCAATTAAATGAAATTAAATATCTAAATATTACGTTAATTAAAATTAAGATAGAATTTGAGAATATTAATGTAATAGATCATGAATCCAATGTTAATTTCATCCATTTAACAACGATGAATTGAATAATAGAATGAAAAGTAAATTAAATGGAATTTATTGGAAATTAAATTTATAATTTCTGAATTTATTGAAATTGAGATTAACACTGAAATTGATAAATTAATCAACTCTAAATTGACATCTAAATTTGTGTAAATGATTAAAAAAATTAAAAATGACAAGAATTGTCAATTATAGAATAGAAATTGAAAATTTGATTTAATTAATTAATTATTAATTTTTTTAATTAATGTAAAAATAGCCATTTTAGCAACTGACTCGGATTTTGGCAAAACCAGTTTCATCGGATCCGTAACGATGAATTATTATAAGATTTCAAGTTTCGTAGCGATCGGGCTTGTTGTTTGATCGTACGGACTCGAAACACCTAGAAATTAATTTAATTGAAATCAGTTGAAATCAATTTGAAATAATTTAATTTTGGCTTAACTTCTTCATATGATGGAATTTGGACTTGAAACCTATTCCATTGCGTTTAAAATATTCAAAAACATCTATTTTGATATATGGATTGACCAAATTTCGTTCCGGAGTCAGAACGGGCTTTTCGGTCCATTTATCGTTCATTGGTCCAAACCAATCGTATCCGTTCCTCTATTTCTTAGCTCTACCTATATATATATCCTATTATAAACCCAAGCAGGCTTTCTATTTCTCATTTCTGTACGTACGAAAATTTCTGTTCCTCCTCTTTCCAATGGCTGGAAACCCTAAAACTCCTCAGTTCAATTCCAATTCAAATTCTACTTCAAAAATTAAAACTCTTCAAACTATAACAATTTATATACCGTTTTGAAGCTCTCGATGAGCGCATCTCAGATTTTAAATTCATTTTTCATTTTGGTTCATCGTTTGATTTGTAATCATCAAAGAGTTCTCGGTCGTTCATAGGCCACATGCTTGATCAACGGTGGATTTTCAACTTTTGGTCGATCGGGGAGTATGGGCTGGAAGAGGAGCTCGAGCAGGCCTTAGACCTATAATTCGTTTGCGCTATGGGGTACTGATCTCACCAGGATCGGTCGGTGAACATGGGCGGCATCAATTCGTTTTCTGGTTCTTCGAGCGACCGCAAGGCCAAGGAAGGGTCAGCCGTGGGAGGGGAGATGATCGGCGATGTCAGATGTGGGGGGTCGTGGCTTCTGGCACATGTGGTGTGTCGATTTGGGGCAGCATTTCATATCGTTCTCACGATTGTAGGGTTCTGGAAGAGGCAGAACGCATATTGGCAGGTGATGTGGCATATTCCTATTTGCCTTGCATTATTTAATTTTAATTTTTGTTTTCAACACTTCTAACGATCATAACTATCACATACGAAGTCCAATTTATGCGCGGTTTCCTCCGCTAGGATCGTATTGAAATTCCGGACATTGTGACCCTAGTTTGGATGAATTATGAGACTGTTCAATTTTTGGATTTAAATTGGATTTGAATTCAATTTAAATTCAAAAGGTGAGTGTTTTAACCCACTCGTAACTTCTAAAATTTCTTACGTTTGTTAAATTGATTTATGATGTGATTAGAAATTTATTTACAAATGTTTGGCATATTTTGAATCATCATCTCAGTTTATTTAAATTTATTCGAATAAAATAGTTATTTAATTTATTATTGAATATAAACTGCCTGTAAATACCGATTATTTATTATCTGTTCTATATTGATGTATTGATTGGATTGGATGATGATTGTGATAAATGTTTGATGATTGATATTGGATGAGTGGATGTTGTATTCTATATTGTTATAAACTGCAAGTTGTTATGGATTTTATTTCATTCGGGATTACAGTTTAAAATGATATATAACCATATCTATATTTTAAATTACGGATTGAAATGATAAATATCTGTATCACTTGACGATAGGATTGAAATTATATACAGACACCATGGTCTATACATAAAAATATTTTGATATGATTTCTACGGTTTTGTAAAGAAATATATGGGTTATATAAATATTGATTTTAGATGTCATATAAATATTATTTTATTATTGATTTTTAGCTATGTATAAATTTGTTTTGAAATATAAAATAAGTTAAATAATAAAGTTTGATTGTTTTTGTATAATATGGTTAGTATCTGTTTAAATTATGTTGTATATAGAGTTATAATGACTTAAATAAAATTATGGTTGGAACATAAATATGAAATTGATTTGGATTAAATTATTTAAGAATTATACTCGAATAAATTTGATTTTAAATTTAAATAAAATTGAGATGTTAAAGGGTATGATTTTTATAACTTGATTTCAGTTTAAAGTGATTTAAATGAATATCAAGTTGATTTAAATGAATATATTGATTTAAATAAATTTAAAGAATATATAGTTATTTGAAGTTTAAAAGGTTTACTTAAATGATAATGGATTTATTAAGTAAACATATCAAATCTAAATAATAGTGATTGAATTTGATATATATGGAATTATCAAAGAATTAATTTTGAAATGGTGGAATATTTAAAGCTTTGAAATATATGGAAATTGAAATGGTTTATTTGGGGGTTCAAATCTATATTTGAAATTGATTTGTGAAATTGAAGAAGCTATTTTATTATATAAGGTAATTTAATATTTAAGTGGTGTAGTTATGTTTCAAAGTTATGAGTTTCAAAGGATTATGATTTGAAAGTGTTATACTTTAAGTGTTTTGATTTCGAAGTGTTATAACTTTGAAAGTGCTATGATTTTGGAAAAATGATATATTTGAAATAAAAATGATATTATATTGATTTGGGTTTTTATAAAAATGATATCATATTGATTTGGTTTTTAAAACAGAAATGATATCGTATTTATATGGTTTTGAAATGGATATTATATTCCAGTTTTGAAGTATAAATTATTTTGAAATGACCGCGGTGTTATAATAACGTTTGATTGTCAAAAAGACCGAGATCGGAAGTTGTCATACTCTCTGCCAACTCCAAAAACCACTTTAACAACCGTGTACGCGGTGGAGATTCCAGAATGAAGTAGGATGGTGGAGTCATTTTCTTTAAGGTATATATGTGGACCCGACTCCCATGAGTTGATATAAGGTGGCTAAAACATGAGCGGTCGACAGGGCTAAGAAGGTAGCACTTTTATCGGACACACTCCTTCGATAACATTCTATTACTTTGTGATTGATTTGGGCCCTTTGATTTTTGGGGTGTGGCTCGAGGTGGGCGGTAGTAGCTGCTACGCGTTACCACCGGTCCAGAAGTATAATTGGTATATCTACCCTGGCATTGCCTAGTTGTGCCATGTCACCTACCTTAGCGCGGCTTGTACGAGTTTGGTTTTCTCCCTAGCCCATGTGGCATCCTCTGGTGGCTTCCCGATCAGGAGGAACTGTGATACTGGATGGACTACTGAACTATTATGTGGTAAGGGCTATATGGGTAACCCCTTAATGCTATTTAAAAGTAAGTTTATTTTACTATAGACATTATTATAATAGCCAAATATTACTACATAGTAAATAGTTTAACGTATCCTTAGGAGATGTGAATCCCGAGCATCTCTTAAGTTACTGTACTCACGTTAGACACTGCATAGGAAATGTCAAATCCCATAAACATCTCTGGTGCCGTTCCACTCATATATTTACCATTGATTTAACTTACATAAGATCTTTTAGTTCTGACTCGAGTGTTTTGTCTTTTCAGTTCGCTCAGGTCAATCTGAGCATTTCAGGGTTTAAAGACCTTATTTCTGGAGGACGAAGACTAAGGTTGTATTATTACTATTATTTGCTACATTGTTCCGCTGCATTGTTATTATTATTCTTTGGTATATGTAACTCTGATTTTGTGTTGTAAACTTATAATCAAACTTTTGTAAAACAGCTTCATGAACTGTTATTTGATTATTATATTTTGTCATTCGGCTGCGAAATTCTATTTTGTTTTCTTTCTTCCTTCCTTTTTCTTATTCACCCCAATAACAATTCACCATTTTGTATGGTTTGAGTCTGACGTGTGTGATTTTTTATCAATTTAAAACGTACAAAAAGGCGGGATGTTACAGGAACAGTGGGTAACCAGTCAAACTCCATCCAGTTTAAGTATACACATATATACAGTAAAAAATATGAAGCCGTAAGTCAAGCTCTTGAGCAAAATCAGAAATTATAAGAACACAGTGAAAATATCAAAGCCAACAAAATTGGAATAAAGAAAAAGTGTAGAAATTATCTCAAAAATTAAAACACCGAAGTCATAGGAACTGACCTAAAGCAATTCATGAAATTCGAACCCAAGAAGAGTACAATGAACAAGTCAATGCCGAAATAAATGAAGCAAATTCAAAGTCATGGAGCAACACGTATGGATGAACGAGTTAGAATAAATCACAAGCATTCAAGTAACAATCTTATGGCTGAGCAAATTAATAGATGAATTCAAACCAGAAATATACGAATGGTAAAATAGTGTTTTAATCCCTATAAAACCTAGTTACGTCATCGGCATATAAAAGCATTCGATTTCAAGCAATTACCAGAGCAAGGCATTGAAATAAATCACAAGCTAATAACTCAAATCAAAATCGAGCAAAATCGAGTATAAGTATAAATCGAAAAAGGGAAAACAAGTACCAATTCAAAGCACGTATCATTCAAGCTCGACATTGAAGTCACCGCATATTAATCAAAGCAAGGATCTATTGTTGAAGCAAAGCTGAAGTGAATTCAACCCTCAATCGATCAATTTTTGGATCGGCGCCTCAAATCACAGTAAAACCCTAATTGTTGAAGAAGAACAAATAAAGAATTCGGCAGCCATTTTAAAGAGAAAAAGAAAAGATGTCTTTAAGTTTTAATAGGCCGGCTCTATTTGTTTTTTATTTTGGGCTTAAGTTTATGAAATTAGATTTTGGTTTTGTTTTTTTTAGTTTTTATTTTCAGTTATAATTTTCTTTTTCAAACTATGTTTTTCTAGTCTTGTGACTAGGATACGAATTATGATGGTGTAGTTCGAGAACCTTGATTTGGCCCGAAGCTATAACAGACGCATTGGAGTATTGTAGGAGAAAATGGTTCTGGGAGCGTAAGGGGATTCCTGATTTGGCCCCCACTTAACTCATCACTGGAGGTGAGTAGCAATGGCCTAACTCCATTCATTAAATCCTTTTTTTAATACCTGGTAGTTGAGTATCTATGATGGTCGGCGTCAAAGAGGTCCTCCTGAAAATAGGCCAAGTCCATGTTTACCTCCCTTCTAAGGCAATTAAGGAGGAGGTGACGCTGGATGAATCTGATATAGAGCAGAACCCATCTAACATAGGAGCACAATCTGGACCCACCTTGCTAAGATATTTAAATAATACAGATGTAAATGCTTGAATACTTTTATTGTTTTTTTTCTTTTTGTATATTCTGATTAGGTTGTACAATTTTGAGTTGTGTATATGTAGATAGTGGATTTATAAGATATTGGTTATTCACCTTATTGTATTTTTTTAATTTATGTGTAGTAGTATGTTTTGAACCTGTGTTCTCTTACTTTTCCTTTTAGGTAAGAGAAGTAGGTATTAAGAGAGCCTTATGGTTGAAGTCATGCGAGGGAGATAATTTTTTTCAACACTTAACGGAGCGTCACTACACCAGAAAAGACATTTAATAGCGTTGAAAAACGCTACCATTACTTGTAGTAGCGTTTCGTTAAACGCTGCGACACTACATGCAACTAAAAGTCTGAAAATTTTATAGCATTGTAGGAAACACGGCCTAAACTCGACATATTGTAGGACTTTAAAAGCGCTACAAAAAGTTTGAGACTTTTAGTAGCATGTCGGATCAGGCCGTTTACCGAAACGCTACAAAAAGTTCTGATAGCGTTTTTTGACGCTATAAAAATCATATCACAGCCGTTTACATTTATTTTCGTAGAGTTTCTAAAATGCTACTGAAATTTATTAACTGTTTTGCAGCATACTGTCCATGCGACCGTTTCCTGCTAGTGGCTTGTATCATTTCCAACCATCATCGCAAAATAGTCTTATTAAATTAGCAATTAATCACATAATCGTTGTATTCAAATCAACAATCAATCAATTACATAATCATCATATTCAAACAATTGAAACAATACGTTAATCACTTAATCAAATATGATATCCATAACCCTTTTGATAATAGTTTTTTGACAAAATAAGCAAATTCACATAAAATCCATAACCATTCATAAACAAGTTTACACAACAAGTACTAACAAAAAGTTATTATATATATAAATTGCAGCCTTGATGTTCTGGTGGCTTTTCACCCTTGTTCTTTCCACAAGTATGGTGTCAGTCTTGGGGCTAGAAAGCCACCATCACTTAGAAAGTGACATAAATCTTAAGCGTGCATATTTAAGAGAAGGAACTGCATACCTAGAACCTTGATATTAATTTTTTGGGATTGTACCTGACAAATCAGAAGTGATATAAGGAGGTAGTTTACAAGTTAATCTAAATATTGTGATTTATATCTATTAAATGGCATTAATATATGTCTAATATCATAAATTCAAGTTCACAGATTTACTAAATTGTGGATACATAATCAAACACTTTTGTTGGTTAGCTAATTATATATGTAGTATTTATGCATAGTTTAGTATGCATCGCAATCAATAAAACTGTAATCAGTAATAAATTAAATGATATTTATTTAGAGTTTCAAGAGTGAGATATTTGCAATAAGTAGTGGCAAATAAATTGTTTTTTCTAAGCATTACATACAACGATGCTGTAAAATGGAATGCTATAAAAATTTATTTCCTCTAAGGTTTTATTTTTAACTTTTAATTTGGATGTTTTTTTTGTGGGAACCAAATTATTACTTTGTTTATATTAAAATAATTAAATGTCATGTTTATTTCTAATTTGTATGTATAGGTTGACTTATTTGGTCTTAAACCACATATTTTTTAAACCCAAATTATAATACAATTTCTCCAGTTAAATCAAGAACCCCCTTTATTGCATCTCTAATTTGATCATCCAAACAGAATATATGTCCATCATCCTCCATATAAATGGGCCCCAACACACACACACACACACACACACACACATATACATAGATAAAAATAACTCAAGCAGGTGTTTATCATGGTTAGTCAGTCTATTTTTCATGTCTAATCTAAGTGTGTTTTCATTAAAACATGTCATGCATAACATAAGCAACATTAGGACCATTAAAACGACTCATCGGTCTAAAACAAGAAATAAAAGACAAGTAATTCAACATAGCCTAACCATACATACAAAAAATTCAGCACAAGTGTCAAAAGAATGATGCTACGTCAAAGCAAGATAATATAATGAACATCAGACGCCGATCATGTCCACAACAAAGCGGTGAAACATAGTTCACTAGTTGTATATTCAAAAAGGACATAAATTAAGTAAAAATAATCAAGCCATTACCTCGGATAAACAAAAAGCAAAAGAGCAACAACATACTCAACGGTGATTGTGAATACAAGTTCAAATAAGGAGGGAACTAATCTGAATTCATACATTTGTAAATGCATATACAATTCTTATTTGATTAACCAACAACATAAAAGAACAATAAAGTTGTTCATAATTGTATCATACAAAGTCAGGATCACTAAAACAAAAAGCACAACTAAAAATAGGATAATTATAAGTGGAATTGTTCTATAAAATTTGATACCATATTCTGAATTTATTAAACTTGTAATGCCATTAAAGAATACATGTTTTATCAACACTATCAAATGCCAAGGTATTCATCGGTCTATTCTATGTTTGTGTGTGTATGTGTGTATAAATTGGTTGTACAAAGGAAGTAAAGTTATATATTTGTTTGTTTCCAGCTTCCGCTTCAACGTTACTGAGCCCAGGGTCAGTGGCAAATGCTCCTAACCTTCCTCCCTTCCATCATTTTGGAAGTATTATTATTGTTACTACTATTATTTTGACTAAAGAAACTATAACAAAGTATTGAAAATATTCCTACAAGTATTTTTATATAACGTAACATTAGGATCGAATACCGAGCCACCAGTAGAATCACCATCATCTGATGCTGATGAATCTGTATCTCCACTGTCCAATCAAGGGTAGTGACCAATCTTGGTTCCCAGTTAAGCTATCTAAAGCTCTTATTTTATTTCACCAAGTTTGTTATTCTTGTTCTTCTATTATGTGTTGTAAAGGAAGTAGAATGAGTGCTATATTTGTTTGTATACTATGATTTTTATTTTTTATTTTTTGTATTCTTTTCTATTTGTTAAAGGCAAGTCCTTGTTGGCTTATATTGATGTAATTTTCAAAAGATAAAGGAGATCGTCCATACTGATTAATTGGGTCATAGAGATTAAAAGGTATGCACCATTTGCTTTTGTATTTTGTTCATTCCAGTAAAAATTATTTATTTTTCCAGCATGTGAAGCTCCTATTTACTTGATTTATCTCCAACATGGAAACAATGCACTATTATGAAGAGTGATGATATATGATTAACACACACACACACACACACACACACACACACACACACACACACACACACACCCCTCAAGGATACGGATCAAATTTGGAATATCATCTTCAGTAACTCTGACACTAAAATTTTAAGGTATATAAAGCATTTTGCATAGAAGAAGCATTTTATTTTTCAATTCATGGTATCAAGATAAGTGTACAATGTAACGGCTAAGTTACATCCAATTATATGGTATCAGAATGAAAGGGTAAAAAAATAACCACAGAGGAATAGAAGAGATGATTTGAACTCACCTTGTACATAAAAGAGGATTGACGCTGGTCCCACTAGCTTGTGTGATGAACGTCAGGTCGTGAAAATCTACCCATTTTGCATGTAGCGTCACCTTCGAATTCTACATCAAGCTTTATGCCAGCTTAACAACAATTGAATTGTGCAGCCACCATTCAATTCAGTTGTCGATCCTATTTAAAAAATTAAAACCTCAATAATCTTGATGTGTTAACAAATCATCAACCAGCTAATAGCCATGATGACCTAAATAGACACATGTGATCAACATTACATTCTTGAAACTCAATCAATCTCCAATAGTTATCATTATAGCGAACTTTTCAAACTCAATCAATCCATCTCTACTTATATTTCATTTCTAATATCATGAATATTTTTTCAGACTTCGTATTTGAATTTGAATGTCAAAAATACTTTTGAATTCGAAAATACTATAATACCTAAATTGGATGCAATAGAACAGCGAAACCCTAGATTTTGCCGGCTACTATCTCATCTACCATTGGTGTAGCCACCTAAAATAAATTTCGATTTAGGGGGAGGAAGAGAATTGGATACCTAAACCTGATTTAGGTTAAAAAACAGAGTTACGAATCTATGAATAATTGGATACCTGGATGAGATTATGTATCATTGACCTAAAGAAGCGCCGTCAATTAACCACTAACGTCAATTGGTGGTGGTGTGCAACATATATGCTGATGCGATGTTCAATCAGTGATGATTTTTATAATTAACAATCTGATTTTGTTTTGTTAGAAGTGAAAAATATTTTATAGATTTGAGAAGAGGAGTGGTAACAGCTGATTTTGGTTGGAAGTTCCAACTTTCTTTTGGCGGCAGAGTACTAAAGTATGATAGAACAGTGGGTGAGAAGTGAAATAAAATCTGCTTATAAATATCCCAAAACATATCTAAAATTAAACGCTACAAATATATTAAGGTCAGTAAAATAATTGCATTTAGCATTAAAACGCTACTATTTAATGCAACTAAAATCACATTTTCTTATAATGCGTATTGAGTGTCTTAAAAAGCTAGCTATCGAGAGGCTATCGGTAAAAGTTGACTTTGTATATAGAAGGGAAAATTAGCATGAGAGGTTTGTGGCACAATTAAAGAAAGAGTCTTAAGGTCTTCTGTTTAGGCTTACCCAAGCCATTCATGAGAGAGACGTGCTTTTTGACTTAGTACTGCATAGATGAGGTTCTTCATTAAAGAATAAGTCTGTTGCCTTAGGACATCCATATTTATTATGGTTCAAAAATAAACCGATTTGGAAGCGGGAGTAGTGTTTACTTTCATGTATTTTCGACTTTTAATTGAAAAAGACCTTTTCCTTGTTGTACATATATTTTTCATGATCGTTTATTGATTTTCTACTTGTTTACTTTATATTTATAGATTACTCTCATTTCTCCCATCGAAGCTATCCTAACCGATTTTACTGAAGATAGCCGCCCCTTATTCATCCTTTATACTTCTTGTTTGAGAGGACTATCTTCTTCAATTGTTATTGAAGATTACGAAACCAGGATTAAAGAACTTGAGCTACTAATGCAGCCCTTGTTAAGGAGAAAGAATTAATGGCTGATGACGTTCAAGAGGAATGGCATACCCGGTATAATGAACAAACAAGGGAGTTCAAAGAATCTAAGCAAGCTACTCATTGAAAGTATGCTTGTATCAACAAGCATCTCAGATCTGCTCAGGTTCGCATTACTGAACTGGAGGGATTATTGAAAGATATACAGAGTTGATAAAGGGTTACCTATGAAGATGAGATCAAAGAGCTTAGAAAAGAAAACGATTAATTGTCTCAAAAGGTCGCTACCCAACTATCTAAGTAAGAAGACTCTAACACTCTTTATTCTCGGGCAGCTCATTTCCCTCTTCCAAGTGTGTATGAGGATGAGGCTTCTTAATGGAAGAAGCAATTTACAACATACTACCAAAAACTTTAAGGAGAGTTGAAAGCTACTTCTAATGAATGTTTGAAAGGTTTAACTAGTGGTGTGAAGTTGGAGAAATGTGTTAGAATCTTGTATTTTGATAATGAAAAAACTACACATGAACTATTTCTATATATACTCAACTTTGTAGGAAAACTAGATCATTGATCAACAAAGAGATAACATGAAGATGATAAAGGTGTATAAGTCATAGTTATTTACATCTAGAAGTACAAAATTGTTAAAATCTCCCAGCTGGTATACACAGAAATCATTATAGTTGCATTTCCATTTTTAAAAACAGAAAAACACAAAACTAGGCGATTAAAACCACTCAACAAGTCGACTAATACAATATCAGTTGATTGGTCAAACTTATTTAGTCGACTATATACTTGTGCAATTTTTTATATAAGACAACATAGCTAATCGACTAAAACCATAAAAATAGTCGACTAATGATTCAACCATTCGACCGTTCCTATAGTTTCAATCGACTAGAACTAATCAATTTTGAACTAAGTTTTTTTTGGTTGAAAGTCACCTTTAGACCCTCGACCAGATGACTAACCGGTCATTACCAGTTGGCTTTTTGCCTGTAACGTGCGGATTTTTGAAAATGTGGAAACTTGTTTCTTTCCCAGTGAACGAGCACTTCTCTCTGTAAAGAGTCGCATCCATCTTCGATGGTGATTACATTTCATCAAGGGATACTACTTTTTAACATCTATAATTAAGGCTTTTAATCCAGAAATAACAAACCAATTCCATACTCTTTTCTTTTTAACTCTCTAGCAATTATATTCTTGCATTCAAAAGCTTTTCACTTCCATAAACATACAAATACACTCACACCACTCTCAAAGGAGATCATTAGAAGTTTGTAACAGAAGTCAAAATCCATGTTAATAGAACACAATATCATCAAGTCGGAAAATTCTTGTAGTGCCTATTCCTTTGGGCTAAGTGAGAGAGGTTGATTGGTGAAAATCCAAATAGGTGCTTCAGGACTAGACCTAGGATGAGAGGTAAATCTCAGTGTGATTTCTTTTTACTTTATTCTACTTTATTATTATCTAGCTTGATATTAACACATTTACATTAATTAGCCATATTGGAGATCCTTTATGCGTTCATTTAGTATTAGAGTAGGAATTTTCATTGACCGCAAATTTTTTCTGAAAACGTAATAATATGGCAAGCACATCTCTTGAAGGTCAATTTACTGCACGACCTCCACTTTTTACTGGCTCAAAATATGCATATTATTCTATACGAATGAGAATTTATATTAGAGCCAGTGGCCTTGAGATTTGGAAAGATACTCAAAATAAGTACGAAGCATCTTCTACTGAAATGAGTATCTAGTCGGATGCTCAAAAATCCACGACAATCAATAATGCAAAAGCTATGAATGTTTTAGTTTGTCCCTTTGATTAAAATGAATTTTCTAGACTCATGCTTTACAAAACCGCCGTGACATTTAGGTACATGAAGAGACAAGCAAAGTAAAGCAAACTAGGATTTCACTTCTTAAAAATCAATTTCAATTGTTTAAAATGAAAGCTAACGAGTCCATTGTTAATGTGTATTCAATATTTTATACTATTCAACAACATCACATGGCATTAGGAGTTCAATTTACCGATTTTGACCAACACAAATTTTAAATTCTTTAATGATTGAGTGGGAAAGAAAAGTTCTAACGATAAAAGAAGCCGATGCTCTTTCCCAACAAAAAGTTAAAAAATTAATTGGAAATTTAATGTTACCTGAAACTAATTTGTAGGCTAAGAAGGAACAAACTCAAGAAAATAAGACTATTACATTTCAAGGAAACGACCGGGATTCATATTTAGATGAGATTGTATTCATTTCCAAAAACTACAAAAAGTTCAAAAATTCAAGAAAATGATGAAGGCACAAAGTTTTAGAAATTCAACCTTAATCAAATGCTTTGAATGTGACGAAGTCGGCCACATGGACAAGGATTGTCTGCAACTTAACAAAGATAAGAAAAGGACGAAGTAAATTTTGAAAATTTTAAAAAGGAAAGCTTTTCAAGTCGCTTGGGATGTCTCGGACTCCTCTTCAGTAGACAGTGACATGGAACAAGCAATGTTTATTTCATGGCCACTAGTGAGGTAAATTCCAATCTCTTTATAACGATCTTCCAGAAATTAGCATGGAACTTGATGATGAATTTAGAAATTCAAAAAATTTGTATAAATAAAATGTTGGCAAATTAAATAGGGCTGAATTAGAAATTGGAATGTTAAAAGATGAGAAATTTATTTTTGAAGAAGAGTTAGAAAATTCACAAAAATATTATGAAAATTTAACTTTTCAAAATATGGCTTTTGTTGGAGAAATTAAAGCATGTAATATTGAGAATATTGAACTTGCAAAAGAAGTTTATGAACTCAAATCTAACTTAGAATCTACTAAAAGGTAAGTGCATGAATTAAGACAAAAGTTAGAATAAACCACTAGCACTGTTTTAAAATTTTAAAAGGAAAATAATATTTAGAAAATTTAATTAAAATTTCAAAACCATCAAGTAATAAAAATGGACTTGATTTTAAAAATTCAGAACAAATAAAAAATAGTGCTAAAAAGTATAGCACCTTGTACACAAAGTTTAAGAACTAAAAATTATTGGTAAAAAAAAATTCTTCAAATTCTATAAGCATTAAAGTTTAGGTGCCTAAATCTAATAATAATTTGAATAGACAAAAATATATAGATAGTTTCCTAAAAAAGTATATTATAGTAGTAATTACATTTTTAAAGGTCCCAAACCTATATGGATATGGTACCTTCTTTTATTAACACATAGGACCTTAACGTAGGAAATGGATACCAATAAAATGCTTTTCATATTTTTTGCAGGCACCCAATAACAAAAAGGAGAAATTGATATTCGATAGTGGATGTTCCAATCATATGACATGCAATGCAAATATGTCGTCTAACATAACGTATACAGATGGGGAACCATCACATTCGGAGACAGCTTGAAAGGATTTGTGGTTGGAATTGGAGACATCATCAATGTCGGTATATCTAACTCTCCTTTAGTTACAAACGTTTATTAGTAGAAAATTTAAAATATAATCTTTTGAGTGTCAGCCAACTATGTGATAAAATTTTAAAATTGACTTTGAAAATGATAAATGCAACATTTTTTGTCTAAATAAAAATTTAATTTTTGAATGTATATGAAAACAAAATATTTATGTTCTAAATATAATTTTAATCATAATACTGATATGTGTTTAGTTGCGAATCATAACGATGCGTGGTTTTGGCATAAAGGATTTTGTCGTATTAATTTTAAATACATTCATAAACTTGCTAAAAATTATTTAGGAAGAGGTTTACCAAAAATAATTTTTAAAGTCAATAATTTATATGATGCATGTCAATATGGAAAATTAAACAAAATGCCTTTAATCTAAAAAGGAAATTTAAAAAAAAACACTTCATTTATTACACTTAGTTTTAATTCATCCTAACTAAGATCAATAAATCATAACATATATATTTTGTGGTTATCGATGACTTTTCTAGATTTATACGGACTTTATATTTAAAGCCCAAAAGTGATACATTTGAGGTATTAAAAATCTTTGCTAAACGAATTCAAACATTTTAAAATTTAAAATAAAAAAGAAGTAACCATGAAGGACAATCTGAAATTGAACTTTATAATAATTTTTGTAATAGAAAAGGTATTAGTCATAATCTTTTTTCCACGAACACCACAACAAAATTGTGTAGTAGAAAGAAAAAATCGTATCTTACAAGAGTATGCAAGAACATTACTAAGTAGTAGCAATTAACTAAATTTTTTTTTGGCTGAAGCCGTTGTTACTGCTTGCTATGTACTTAATCGTGTCTCTTTAAGACCAATGACTAAAAACATTTCTTATGAAATGTTTCATGGAAATAAACCAAAAGTTTTATATTTTCGTATTTTTGGGTTAAAATGTTTTATTTTAAATATAAAATATAATTTATGAAAATTTGATCTGAAAGCGAATGAAGGCATTTTTATTGGTTATTCGGAATAAAGCAAAACCTATAGAGTTTTCAACAAACATGCTAATACAATTGAAGAAAGTTTACATCTTTCGTTTGATGAAAATCTCAAAAAATAAAAATGATGATGAAGAAATTTTAGGAATTAACCAACCATGTGTTATAGAATAATACTAATTCCAATAACGAAATTAAAAATAATATGGATTCTAATGATAAGATCTTAAGATCCCCTCCTAAAATTTTACATCCCATGGATAATACAATAGGAGACATGAACGCTAGGATCACAACTAGAAATCAACTAAATCAAATTGGTGACATGGCTTTTTATTTCAAATATAGAGCCTAAGAATTATAAGGAAGTCGCTAAAGATGATTTTTTTGATATTAGCAATGTAAGAAGAACTTAATTAATTTGAAAGAAATAATGTTTGGAAACTTATACTAAGACCTAACGATCAATCCGTTATTGAAACAAAATGGGTATTTAAAAATAATGCTGATGAAAATGGTAATATAATTCGTAATAAGGCTAGATTAGTGGCTCAGGTGTATAATCAAGGAAGAATATATTATGAAGAAATATTTGCGCTTGTAGTAAGACTAGAAGCAATGCAAATATTAATTGCTTTTGCATTCCATAATAATTTACACTTTATCAAATGGATGTCAAAAGTGCTTTCTTGAACGGTTTTATTAAAGAAAATGTTTATATTTAACAACCACCTTTTTTGTTCATGAAAAGTTTCCAGACCATGTTTTTAAACTAAGAAAGGCGCTTTATTGTCTTACATAAACACCCCATACTTGGTATGATAAACTCAAAGCCACCTTTTAAACTATGGTTTTCAAATTGGTAAAATTGGTTCTACATTAATTGATTCTACATTATTTATCAAAAATGATAATGATGATATTTTAATCGTTCAAATCTATGTTGATGATATAATATTTTGATCTATAAATGAAGATCTTTGTAATGATTTTTCAACTATTATGAAAAATGAATATGAAATGTCTCATACGAGAGAATCAAATTTCTTTTTGGGTTTACAAATTAAACAACAAGAAAAAAGAATTTTTATCTATCATGAAAAATATTGTAGTGTGTTACTAAAACATTTTCGAATGGATAACACTTCAAGTAACCACTTTAATGAGTACTAGCTTACATATAGAGAAAAATGAGAATGGTAAGGATTTTGATTAAAAACTTTATAGAAGCATGATAAGTTCCTTACTTTATCTAACTGCTAGTAGACCAGAGAGTATGATGAGTGTTTGTGTATATGCATGATTTCAAGCACATCCCAAAGATCACATTATCGAGCCGTGAAACGAATTCTACGATATTTGACCGATACCAAAGATTATAGTTTTTTCTATCCGAAAGACAGCTCTTTTGAATTGGTTTCGTATAGTGATGCCGATTTTGGAGGTTACAAGATGGATTAGAAGAGCACCAGTGGAACTTACCACTTTATTAGTAAATCTTTGGTCTCATGGTTTAATAAGAAGCAAAATTGTGTTTTATTATCGACAACTAAGGTCGAGTATATCTCAGCTGCTTTTGCTTGTGCTCAAGTTATCTATATGCAATAAAAACTTAGAGATTACATCATCATTTTATATGAGATTACGTAGTAAAAGAAATCATTTCTCCAGAATCTATTAATACGAAAAATCAAATAGCGGATATTCTCACTAAACCATTATGTGAAACAACTTTTCTAAAATTGCATAGTGAATTATGCATTTGTTCTTTAAATGAGTTAATTAATTAAAAATATATTCTTGAAAATTAAGCAGATACATAGGAATAGTTTCTCTTCATGAAAGCTCTTTTTATTATTGGCTAAATAAATTTTTACCTAAAAATAGTAATTAGTATAGTCGATCTAAGGTAAATTAAAAGTCTATATCATATAAAATGTTTTATCAATTTTTAGTAACCTTCTAAGTATTTAGACATCTCTTTTAGTAAGTTAAAAATAAATCATCATTATAATATGTCTTCCTTTCAAAAAAATTCTTCACCTTCTTTTAAAATTATTTCTTCTCCATTTGAGAGAGCTGGATATTCTCCAAAGGGAAGAAATTTAATAGTCAATAAAATTTTAAGGTCGCTTAACTACTACTAAACACAATTGTATCGATGATATAGATCACTATCAAAGAGAAATACTGAAAATGCAAAAGGAAATGTATCGGGAGCAATGTCGATAGGGTGAACATCTAAATTATGTAGAAAGAACTTTAATGGGGTTTTGTGGGAGATTGCCAATTGAAAATAACATTTGTATCAATAGAAATCCTTCAATACAACCAACAACACCACCTATTAAAATATATAAGCCAAAACAAGCTAACTCTTGGGAACAAGAATTGTTTGAAGGCGAGACTGAGCCATCAGAAGAGTAAATGATCTTTCATTCTTATATTGCTTGTATAAGTTTCTTTAATATATAATTTGTAAATTCATTATATATAATATAATGAATAAAATAGTATTATTTAAGAATATTCATATCTCCCAATAACATCCACTTTTATAATATACAAAAGAATTATCGATGTTCTTAGAATGGTATCATAATTTATCAATTCGCAGAATTTTTTCTCCTAAACCAGTCGACTGATTGAGTACGTCTAATCGACTGGAAACACAGTAGTTCTTTATATTTTACAAAATTCAGTCGACTAATTATAACTTTTTAACCGAGTGAACAAACCCGTTTTAAACTATTTTTTCTCTGATTGAAACTAGTCGATTGATTGAGTACATCCAGTCGAATGGAAACACAATACTTTCTTTTTTAATTTAAAAATTCAAGCAATTGTTTGCAATTTTCCAGTCAATCGAATAACCTATTTTATACTTTTTCATCTCTGATTGTAGTCAGTTGACTGACTACTATCTACCAGTCGATTAATGTATTTCTGAAACATTTTTTGAAAAAGGATCCGTTAATGAATGAGCATATTTACCCATATTTTCTATCTTTTCACCACCAACCACCATCTTTTCACCCATTTATCTTCATTCAAATACTACTTTATCTCTCCCAACTTTCAAGAAAAAACCCAATTACATCAAATTATAAAAAATTCTCTCAATCTTATCATATTCTCTTTATGGAACCAAAAGAAAATCTAGGGCTTTTTCATCCTTAAGCAATCCTTTGGAAAATCAACTTCTTCAATGGATTCACAATGATCAAACAACAATTGCAAGATTTAAGAAGCTGCAAAACCTACACATCTTTGAAGGAACTTTCACCAACGCTAAAGAATTCTTTAGTTATAGCATTAAGGAACTCACTATCGAAAGGGGTATTTTTATTCTAATATATTATAGTAGCAATAATTTAAAAAACCATTCCTTTAATTATCAAATTATTCTATGCCAATCTAAACTTAAATTTTCATAGACCCCATGGTACTGAAAATATTATGCAAAGCAATGTTTTTGGGCATACAATTGTTATTCCTCTCTTAGGATTAGGGCATATACTTAACTATCCTTCCGAAGGTGAAGGCTTGATGAAGTAGAATTCAATGACTATTGAAAAATGAGATTAGTCATCTTGTCTTTAGTAATGACTTAAGAGAAATTATGGCCTTCTCCTTTAGGCCTAATGGAAGAATTCTCAACTAAATATTTATTCACACTATAATCCCGAGAACCGATAGCTATGATGAGGTATACAATATAAACTATCGTGCACCATATGGACTATATGCAGGAAAAAATATCAATTGCGCTAAGTATATCATGGATGAAATTTGTAGATTTCATAATAGTAAAAGGAGAATTATTTTTTATACCCCTTACATCATGCAGATTTTTACCCACTTTAATTTAAACTTAAGAGATTCGAAATTTTTCCATATTAAATCCTTTGGAGCTAAAACTTTGAATTGATGAAGATTGCACCTAGAGCAGAGCATTATATGTCTTATAAAAAATGAAGGTAATGTCAAGCTTTGAAAATCACTTTTTGGACTGTTGACCAGTCAACTAACTGGTCATCACCAGCCGATAGTTCGCTTGCAATGGGAAAAATTTTGATAATGCAAAAAATTGTTTCCTTCTCATTGAATGGACGCTTCTCGTTGTAAAGAGTTACATCCATCTTCAATGGTGATTACTTTTATCAAGAGATTCTACTTTTTAGCATCTATAAATGAAGCTTTGAATCAAGAAACAATAAATGAATTCCATTCTCTTTTTTGTCTAACTCTCTAGTAATTCTTTTCTTGCATTCGAAATCTTTTCACTTCCATACATTTACAAATACGTTCGTACCACTCTCAAAGGAGATTATAGGGATTCTGTAACAGAAGTCAAAATCTGTGTTAATAGAACATGATATTGCCAAATTCAGCATACTCCTGTAATGCCTATTCCTTCGGGTTAAGTGAGGGAGATTGATTAGTGAAATACCGAAAGGGAGCTTCGAGACTAGACGTAGAAAGGGTAGTCAAATCTAGTGTAAAAATCTCGATGCGATCGCTTTTTAATCTATTCTACTTTATTATCATCCAGATTGATTATGCACACATTTACATTAACTAGCCATATTAGAGATCCTTTACACTTTAAAAACGTTCCTATGCCTACAATTTTTTTGGCCTATTTTTAAAGAATACTAAAAAGACAGAAACAGAGGTACTGGATAATTTTGAGCATGTGCTATGTACTGCTATTAAGCGAATTAATTGTCCTGAAGAGAAGATACTGCACTTAGATTCTACCAAATTGATTTTCACCACATATTCTTCCTGTCCAGCTTCACTTATATATCTGCAATCTAATTTGGTTGGGAATCTTAAAGAGGAAAGTGTTAGGCATGTCATGGTTGAGATTTCCCTAGAACATGCTCTTTACACACTTTACACCGACTTTAGAACTAAATTTCTCTATAATTGACTCAACTGAGTGTTTAATGAATGTGATTTTGGTAATCACTAGGTAAGGGTCAACTATGGCCTACGTACCATGTTTGGTAGCGCTCAACATCGCTCGTCCATAGTAATTTCTGGTCTAATAGATTTCTTCCAGCTTTCTAGCCCTGTAAGAGATTCTACCTACGTCATGCGCTGTCCGCTCGAAGACAAGCCTACACTAAGAGGCATCTTAATGTTAGGAGGATTATCTTCGGCGACCCTTCGACTCAGATTCATAGTGCAATTAGTATTGTAACAGTAGTGAATTAAATGAATGTAGTTTCTTTAGTATTAAGCTTAAGCCCTGATATCTTATATATATGCATGTTGTATAAAAGAGTGGGTGTATATCAAGATAGATTATAACTTTTGTGTTTACTTGACGGGCTTTATGTCGTTGCTTTATTTCTTCTCTTTTTTCCGTATGGCATTTGGTTTGGATTCCTTTGCCTTCTCCCTGTTGTTTATGCTTACTTGGATGGATTGCTCTGTCCAGCTCCTTCCTACTACGCCACTTCACTCCATTTTTTATATGTGTCGTGCACTTGGCATGGTCTGCTTCGTTAATGGTGCGGACTAATTGTGTTTTGACTGAGAAGTCAGGTCATGTATTAACAACTCTTCTTCGATCATGCACGTTTCTTTTAATAGCTAGTTTGGGTCATCTAATATCCTTACTTCAAGTGCATTATGTGGTTGGCAAGCCTAGCTTTAGAGCCGAAGCTTACACAGTTTGCAAGTACACGAAAAAAATTTACTAATTGATTTTCATACCGGTTCGGGCCATCTTCCAGCTAAAAATTTTACTCCTCAAACTGATTATTAATGATCCTTTACACATCAAAAAGGCTACTAATAAATGAAAAGTTTCTCAAATATAATATGGTATGAGGTGCTCACAGTTCCAGGTTCTTGAAACCAAATTTCTATTGGGTCGTTTGACGTAGCTTCTGCGACAACTAGTGGTCCTTCCCAATTTTAGCCTAGCACTCGCTCTTGCCCGATCATTTGTATTGACCATTACTTTTCTCAATACTAGGTCTCCTTTATAGTTGTTTCTTTCTTTAATGTGTGAGTTATATGTTTCGCCATTTGTTGTCCATAGGCAATGGACTTAATTGCAGCTTTGTCCCTTCTTTTTTGGACATAATCCAACATAGCTTCCTTCAAGCGCGTATTCCTTTCCACCATGTATGCTATTTTCTGAAGTGATGGTATGTTTACTTTTACTAGAAGCATGGCCTCATATTCATATGTGAGAGAAAATGGGGTGTGTCCTATAGGAGAACTTGTCGATGTCTTGTATGCCCACAGAGGTAAAGGCAGGACTTCTACCCATCTGCATTTAGCTTTTGCTAGCCTTTTCCTTATTAGTTTTTTTATGGTTTCACTGGCTGCTTCAACCTTCCATTGGCCTAAGAATAAGCTATGGAATAAAAACTTCTTATGACCCCATTTCTTTCACACAGATCTACCAACTTCTTATTCTCAAACTGCGTTCCATTGTCTAACACTTTTTGTAAGGAATTCCAAATCTGGTGATAACATTTCTAACTACGAAGGTGACCACTCGCTTTGCTGTGACTGTTGCAGGGGCTCAGCTTCTACCCACTTAGTGAAATAACCCACTACCACCACAATGTACTTCGCTTATCCTTTGGACATAGAAAGAGTCCCTGTTAGGTCGATTTTCTACACGTCAAATAGCCATGGGCTGACCATTGGGTTTAATACATGGGAAGGAAGTCATGGGATGCTTGCAAATCTTTGACACTTATCACATCTTCATACAAACTCTTACGAATCTGCTAAGTTATTGGCCCGAATATCCCTACCTTAAGATCTTCTTTGTTAACTTTGTCTTTCATGAATGATCTCCATAGTATCCTTTATGAACTTTTTTCATAATGTCAACCCCTTCTTTATTGGTTACACATCTTAAATAAGGGGCGGAGTATCCTCTTTTATAAAGTATATCATCAAAGAATGTATAATATAGGGCTTAACATCTTATCTTTCTAACTTTATTTCTGTTCATTGGCAAGACCCCTTCTAACAATTAACACTCAACATGGGTCGTCTAGGACTCCATCTCTCCTTAACCCACAGTTAATGGGGTGTGATTCTCTTAATTCTCATTTTGTCTTTCCGACCCTTCCTCTCATTGGCCTTAGCCCGTTATGACTTGGTCAACACTAGAACCTGTTGTGTATTGGAAATGCTTGATTCCAGCAAATGTCCTACCGGGATTGCCTTCATTTCATGCGCAACCTTGGCGCTTTCCAGCTTGGCAAAGTGTTTGCAGGCGAATCTTCTTCCCTTAGTATTTATTCAATGTTGAACTGCTTAAGCCAAGAAAGCAACTCTTTAACTAATTCAATAAATTTGGCTAACATCGGTTCTTTTGCCCGAAAGCTCCATTTACACTTGATTAGCTATAGGATGAGAATCACTATGAATTTTGAAATGGGTTACCTTTATTACTACTGCCATTTTAAGGCCTATGACCTATTCTTCATATTCTGCCATGTTATTAGTTGCTTTAAGTTCTAGCTAGAATACTCCATAGAGTTTTTGCCTATCCAGGGTAAAAAGTATATAGCCTATTCCTGCCTCATGCTCATTAGATACACTATTGACATATAGTTGCCAGCTTTACGGGATGTTCCTTCTCTATGCCGTATCGTTCCTCCTACAAGGTACATTCTGCAATGAAGTTCGCGAATACCTACCACTTAATTGCATTATGGGGGGGCCACATGATATTATATTGACGTAGCATGATGGCCCCACTTTAGAAGCATCTTGCCAGATGTGGTCCTCCATGAATGGATGCAATTAGGCTAGCCCGGTTTCCTGCCAAACTTTCATTAGGGTCGAATATTTGGTTCCATGCCAAGGTAATGGAACCATCTTACATAAGTTCCCAAATAGAACTTTTAGATCAGTCTTTCTATTTGATTTTCCAAGAAGCGGCAATTGCCGCTATAATTCCCAGTGACTTCGTGGAATCTGCAATATGCGCTTCATTTGTCGGGCTCTACCTTCCTCCCTATATTAGATACATTATAAGATAACAGCCTAGGTTACTTCATAAATATGGCTTGTTGCATGATTGAGTGAAGTCTTGACTATGAATTTAAATTTCCTTGATATCTTTACTAGTGGGTTGTTATATGCTTCTGGCTCCCAACTTATTTCCCTAGTGGTCTGGACTATCCTTTCAAATAAAGCACCTCTTGAAGCTTTTGGCTCTTCAGTCCGTATGTAATCACTGACACCCACATAAAATGATTTCATGCTTCTACATGGCTTTCTACTATTCTTGTCCCACATATCTGTATTTCTTCTTATTCCAAAGTGTGTTGCCCCTCAGAAGTGCTTCTTCACTTGTAACCCCAATTCTTATTACCTTCTCTTTGAAATGTTTACTGAAAATTCACAAGCTTCCAATTTCTCGTTTTTTAAATAAGGATAGGGTATAGGGGTCCGAGGAGCTTTCGCGGCCAATGTGAAACTATGCATGGAAATCTATAGAAAGTTGGGTCAAAGAGTGGATTTCTCCTGAGGCATATCTTTTGAACCATCTTGATGCTAACCCTGCGAGGTACAATAGGAACAGTTTGCATCGGGCAGCCTTCCAACTTTCAAAATGCCCATATAATACTCAAACGTGCAAAAGTGATTGATTGGATTTGTCAACCTGACATACTTTTCAATGGTTAGAGCGCGAAAGCTATCTGGAAAATCTGCTTCGACAATTTCTTTATTGAATGGAGATGAGCGCTTCCTTTCCCCTTCCCTTATTGCCTTATTCAAACATTCTTGCTAAGTATTCCACGAGACCTTTCAGCTTTCTTATTTCATCGTCCTTCTCACTGATGTATGATGAGGCACCCTTATGGATTGAGCTGGCTTTATTTTCCTATGTAGTTTCTTTCTTTTTTCTTCGACAGTAATGTGTTGATATTCATGGGTTTTCCTTTAATATACGAGTTTATTGGTTCTTTGCTCTTTGCTTTCTTTCCCAACTAAGTACATCAGCACCACCGTTCTCATTGATGAGAATGCCATGTTTTTCTTCTACTTGCACCTTCTATGAAGTGGAAGAAAACTGGCGGTGGGCCATGGAGCTACGGGATTTTAAAGATCTATTTTTATTTTTGAGTTACTAACTTCTCGATACCAACAATCCTTTCGTTAATTTAAACGACAAAAATGTCGAGTGCGTCAACGATAAAGGCTAAGGCTACTTTTTAGGGTGGGCTGCTTTTTTTGATGAGATGGGTGAGGTTTGTATAGTTTTGTTACTAAGTGCTTAGGTTCTTATAGGGAGAGTAGAAGTATTCCCCGTATGCATTGGTTAGGATCCATTAGAAAGTATTAGGGAGTGTGTTAGGTTACGACTTTAATCAAAATTTGCCAGATGGGGCCCTACTTCTAGCTCTGAAATGTTAATGAGATTTTTCATCTCACAACACTGGATTTCTAGAAGGGAAATGATGTTATCGATTACCCTATTAGTATAGAACCAACAAATTTAAGTGATATTTAATTTGCCTTAACGTAGTAATTTTGCTAAGTGTGCTTACATGATTATGAAGGAGCACTTAAATATTTCTTAAAATGCCTAAGTTGGTTTAAGTACCAAATTTAGCAAAATAGAATCTAATCAAGATCTACTAAAATTGGAACGTAATGAGTATAGTAAAGTAAAGGACATAGAATTTTACGTGGTTCAGATTTCAAAAAATCCTATGTTCATGGGTCAAGTTTATTATTCTTCTTCTTACTCGTACAATGCTTTAAGGGAAAAAAAGAATACAATTATATCAGGTAAATTTTTAGAGAATCGATCAAAAGTCCTTTTCTGTGCTATAATGCTTTTTTGTTTATAGCGCAAACTCTTTCGCGGATTATTGACGTCACTTCTCTCTATCCTTCCCCCACCATCAGGTGTTGCCACACATCTTCCACTTGTTGACTGCTGTAATGCGCATAGATTGTTGATGTAGCCATTAGTGGGAATGTTTGACTTTGGTGGAAAGATTTGAATTTATGTGGGATGATTTGAATTTGAAATGTTGTTTTGATCCCCATGTGGTGAGCTATATTTTATCAACCTCGATGCTGCACCATAAATATGTTGTCGACCTACTTCTACACTTTGCATTTAGACAATCAAGTCGATCTTGAAACATAGCTATGTTAATATAAAATAGTTTTAGTTTTGTTTGTTTAACCTGATATGTACGGCCTAGAGCGACCTATTTAGATCAGATAAGTTCACGGTAGTATGTCAGCATTGTCTTGCATTATAGGAGCCATTACACTTGCTTATTATGATGTGGTATGTCTATGTGTTATGGAGATTGTTTGGTATACTTGAACGTTACTGTGTATTTTTCCTATATGATGGAATGAATTCATAAGTGGTGGCATAGCGTGAAGATAATATGTCGTAATTTCCATGTGTGATGTTGTCTTTTCAATTTTACACCTTAGCTTAGATCAGTGTTGTTGGGCTTTTGGCTTATATAACTATTTTGGTGTTGTAGTGCAGTTGTATACTTTAGACGTGTGTTCTGCTTAAGTTTCATGTTGTGGTTCTATTATATGTAAAAAATGGTTTTTATAAATGGCAGCATAGGTTTCGAAGATGGTTTGTGGCCTAGGTGATGATGGTGCCATCTAAGCGTATGACAGTGTAGTCTTTGGTGAAGATGATAGTTCGGTCTAATGTGTAGACTGCTCAGACTTCGGTAGGTTTGAGTGTGTACTTTGCTTTATGGAAGCACAGTTCTCATTTGTATTTTTTTGTTTTGTTTATCATGATGCACATTATCTATAGACCAACGCAGTTCATTATGTAATTTGTGCTTATGTTTAACGTAATTTTCCATATGCCTATGCGACATGTGTTTGCTTCAAAACTATGCTGTCTATTTTTTATAGTGTTGTAATTATTCTAATTGCTCTGGATATACACAATACATTTCATGGTACAACTTACTTGTTTTTTTGGGAGACCGCTACGTTATAGGTTTGACTGATCTTTTAATCGTGCTAACTTTATTTTATATGACTTTGTGTGTAGTGACTTTTAGGGATTTGTCTTGTTCATTGCACGATTTTAGGCCATTTCATTCTACCATGTAGTTCTTTTGTTAAGTAGACAACGCACTATACACCGTGATCGAAAATGGTTTAACACTTACCAAAAACCATTGCAAAACTGGTATACAATATTTGTATTTTGGAAGCGGCTGTGAAGCGAAATGATATTGAGTTGCACTGTCTATCCCAAGGGTAACTTCGAGGGAGAGGTTAACATTAAATTTTTGAAAGATGCTATCGTGTTTTGTTATTTATCTTCAGGGTGATTCCAAGAGAGAGGACAACGTTAACATTCATCAGACTTCTTATGTTGGAATCCATATGAGGATTCATGAACTATTCGGGTGACAATGGCTCATTTGTTGAGATGCTAGAATGCATGCAGAGATTCGAGATTTGTACAAGTGATGAATGCTCATGTGTTGAGATGCTAAACATGACTTCACCATTAAACACGATAAAAAATATAGTAGCCTGCATAGCCAGTGGGTTTAGCTAACTTGAGGGTATATCAACTCCATATATAGAGATGCTTATTGATGTTACTAGCGGGTGTTGATATTAGGCATCACGTGTTCGGGCATGGTCCAGCCATGTTTACCTTTGTGGTATACTTTATCTAGAGATATACGTCACTTCAAAAGGTAGTTTCTGACCCTTGTCAAAAGGGTAGTACTAGTTTACTGAGGCTCCTCTATGTGTGAATGCAACCCTTAACGATTTTGAATGTATACCTAATATTGTTATGATGTGAGAAGCAAGTAGCATAGCTATTTTTTGATTTATATTCTACACCCTAGATGCTATCTATTATATCACCTTATTTACTTATTAGATGGTTAGGTTCTTTTGAGGGGAAAACCATTCTGGTGACTTGGTTGGTCTCAAAAGATAATGTCATGTGGGCAAATGTTTCTTGACTTTCTCATTCCAGCCTTATTTCCGACACATGGTTTTTTTTCTCCCTTGAATCCTTGGGTGCTCTTCCAAGTAGTTTGGGAAGTCAGGTTTTCAATGGATATCCTTTAGAGCTCAAAGAGTCGAGATGGATGCTTTCACCTACCATGGTATTTTATTTCTGCCACACTACTAGTATGTATATATCAGAAAAATTCTGAGAACATATAGTTATAACTACCCAAGCTGATGTTGGTACTTAGGATAGTAACTTTGAAATGTTTCATGTCATAGAGTAGCCCTTGTACTGCCTTTTGGATATTATATATTATCGTTCCATTATGAGATTCAGATATTTTGTTCTTTCTTTATTATCCTTTTCCTTCCTCCTTTTCCTTTTACCCTAACAATCTTTCTTTTCGGCACTTGGGTGTTTGGCATGTGGATACCGTGGATGTATTAGTGTTGACTTTTGAGGGTCAAAAAGGCAGGTCATTACATTTGGTATTAGATTCAAAGATCAAGGAAAACCTTGGCTTTGGTTGGGTAACTCGTTAGAGATAGGGTAAGCGATGCCCTAAAATGAGATGAGTATATTATATATATGAGAGCATATTTGTATTTGTTATAAACAAATGCCTTATAGGTAATTTACATAAGTGTAGTTTAATTAACGTGAGGGATTAATGTTATTCATTTATTATCCTTCATTGATTATCGAATTGTATTTGTCCAGTTTATGAGCATTAATATTATTTGTACATTGATTAGTCATGCTCGACTAGTTTATGAGCATTATTATCATTTGTAGATTAATTAGTCATGCTCAGCTAGTTTATGAACATTTAGTATTGTCTATTAATAGTTGATTTGCACTCGAACAGTTTATGAATAGTTTTTCTTTTCTCTACATGGGTTGGGTAGACAGTACTTGTGGGTGCAATGAAATGGACATTTTATTAATTGAATTTCATAGTTTGACTATAAGGTATTCGATGATAATATGGGTTAAGGAAATTATTATAATAAAAGATGGTTATTATAATTTATAGGAAAGATATAATATTTTAGGAACAAATATTTGTTAAATGATTTTATATAAGAAAATGATTTTATATAAGTATGGTTTATAAAATATGGTTTATAAGCAAAGAGGGTTTAAACATATATTTTGAGAACCTAAATCCTAGTGTCATTGGAAATGATTTCCAAGATTTTAGAGGAAATAACAATAGTATTATTTAAAAGTATTTGTGAATATTAATGTTTTGAAATGAGTTTAAGATACATTAACATTTAAGATTTTTCTCGAAATCAGCAAGTCAATTCTAGAACAAAGTATTTTTATGTTATCTAGTTCGAGTGGCTCGAAAATAACTAAAAATAGGCAAGGAATGTTTCGGCTGGTAAGAACTTCTCTCAAGTATTATCCTTTACAGTAAGGGAAAATATGGTACAACTTGGTAGGATCCATTTCCTTAGTTTCATTTTGGTGTACTCGATCTATTTGTCTATCTTCTCTGGATTTTGATGCAAATATCCAGGAATTTGGTTTATAAATTGAGATCATGATACTTAGTAATATCATACGAAGTATTTGATATAGCTTTGAAAACGATTTTGATTTATCCCGAAAGGTATTGTAACATCCCGCCTTTTTGTACGCTTTAAATCGAGGATAAACCACACACGTTAGACTTAAACCACACAGAAGGGTGGATTATTATGGGGTAAATAAGAAAAAGCACGGAAAGAAAGAAAAAACAAAATAGAATCTTGCAGCGGAACGATAAAATATAATAATCAAATAAACATTTCATGAAGCTGTTTTATAAAAACATTTGTTTATACTTATACAATACATATCAGAGTTACACATACCAGAGAATAATCAATAACAATGCAGCGGAACAATGTGATGCAGTGGAATATAACAAATAATAGTAATACAAATCTTCGTCTTCGTCCTCCGGAGATAAAGTCTTCGAATCCTGAAATGCTCAGACTGACCTGAGCGAATTGAAAAGACAAAACACTCGAGTCAGAACTAAAAGATCTTATGTAAGTTAAATCAACTGAAATAAATATGAGTGTAATGGCGTCAGAGATGTTTATGGGATTTGACATCTCCTATCCAGTGTCAAACGTGAGTGCAGTAACTTAAGAGATATTTAGATTCACATCTCCTAAGGATCCGTTAAACTATTTACTATGTAGTAATATTTCGCTATTATAATAATGTGTAGTAGTAAAATAAACTTACTTTTAAATAGCGTTAAGGCTTTACATTTTCCACCTTAACACGTAATAGTCCCAATAGTCCATCCAGTATCATGGTCCCTCTTGATTGGGAAGCCACCAGAGGATACCACATGGGCTCCGAGAGAAAACCAAACTCGTACAAGGCACGCTAGGGTAGGTGACACAGTACAACTAGGCAATGCCAGGGTAGATATACCAATTACGCTTCCGGACCGGTGGTAACACGTAGCAGCTACTACCGCCCACCTCGAGCCACACCCTCAAAATCAAAAAGGACCCCAAACAATCACAAAGTGATAGAATTGCATCGAAGGAGTGTGTCTGATAAAAGGTGCTACCTTCTTAGTCCGTCAATCGCTCCTATTTTAGCCACCTTATGCCAACCACGGGAGTTGGGTCCACGTATTTACCTCAAAGGAAACGCCGCCGCCATCCTACTTCATTATGGAATCTCCACCACGTACACGGTTGTTAAAGTGCTTTTCGGAGTTGGCAGAGAGTATGAAAACTTTCGATCTCGGTCTCTTTAACATCCAAACGTTATTATAACACCACGGTCTTTTCAAATAGTTCATACTTTTAAAACCAGAATATAATAACCATTTCAAACCCATATAAATACAATATCATTTTCGTTTTAAAATCCAAATCAATATGATATCATTTTAATAAAACCCAAATCAATATAATATCATTTTTATTTCAAATATATCCTCTTTCCCAAAATCGTAGCACTTTCAATGTTATAACACGTCGAAACCAAATACTTGAAATTATAACATTTTCAAATCATAATACTATGAAATTCGTAACTTTGAAACATAACTTCCATCACTCAAATGGTTCAAATATTAAAATACTTTATATAATAATAGCTCCTTAAATTTCGCAAATCAATTCCAAAACAACTTGAATTCCAAAATTTTATATTTAAACCAAATCCCCAAATCATAAATTCAATATAATTCAGTTTCCAAATAAACTATTCCATATTATATTGATTTCACAATCGATTGATCCAAAAAATAAACCCTTTCAAATCCAGTATATTTCATGCCTTACGTATTCAACAATTTCAAGACTAAGTTTGATAATTACAATTCAGCAATTCAATTTTCTATTATTTAGTTTTGAAAATTTCTACTTAATAAATCCATTATAATTTTAATATAACCCAAATTTCAAATAACTAAATATTTCCTTAAATTTAAATATACTTGAAATATTCATTAAATCACTCTAAACCAAAATCAAGTTATAAGAATCATACCCTTTAAAGCCTCAATTTTATTTAAATTTCAAATCAAATTTATTCGAGTAGAATTCTTAAATAATTTAATTCAAACCGATTTCATATTTATCTTCCCACCTTAATTTCATTTAAGTCATTATAAACTCTATATTAAATAAAATTTAAATGCTCACTCACATTTTATTTAAAAAAAATCAAACTCTATTATTAAACTTAATTTTTATATAACAAACTTACACATAACTCAAATTCAAGCATTTAACTATATTTAAAAATAATACTTATATAATATCAAAATCAATATTCATTAAACCATATATTTCTTTCCAAAACAATAGAAATCATTTTCAAAATATTTTATATATAGACCACGGTGTCTGTATATAATTTTTTATCCTATGGTCAAGTGATGCGGATATTTATCATTTCAATCCGTAATTAAAATAGAAATACAGTTATATGTCATTTCAAACCGCAATCCCGAATGAAATAAAATGCATAACAAATTGCAGTTCATAACAATATAAAATACATCATCCATTCATCCAATATTGACCATCAACCATTTATCGCAATCATCATCTAATTCATGCAATAACATCAATATAGAACAGATAATAAGAACAGGTATTTACTGGCAATTTATATTCAATAATAAATTAATTAAAAATTTAACTGGCAGTTTGTATGCAATAATAAATTAAATAACAATTTAATTCAATAAATTCAATTTAACTGGGATGATGATTAAAAGTATGCCAAACAATCATAAATAAATTTCCAATCACATCAAAAATTAATTTAACATGCAGAAGAAATTTTAGAAGTTGTGAGTGGGTTAAAACACTCACCTTTTGAATTTAAATTGAATTTAAATCTAATTTAAACCAAAAATTTGAACAGTCTCAGAATTCGTTCGAACTCTACCAAAATGTCTGAAATTTCAATAGGATCGCAACAGAGAAAACCGCGCATGAATTTGACCTCTTATGAAAAAGTTACGCGCGTTAGATCATTCAGAAATTAAATTTAATTAAAATAAATAAACGAATAACCTTACATGTCACGCCCAAATGAATCACCACGTTCGAACCGATCTTTAGCTCGATCTAATCAAACCCATCATCGCCTACTCTTTGACTGACCACGGCAGCCACCAAAGGTCACCGGTGACCAAACCGACCCCCTCATCAACCACCGCTCTCCAGGCCGCATCGGCGTGCCACCCTCCGCCGTCCTCCGTTTTGCCGCCGCCGCCTCCGTAACACATGGGTTTCGAACCCTAATTTGAAAATTGCGCAAGATCCAGTCGATGAACCGACAAACCAGACCCACCGATGAACTCCGCAAGACCTCCTCCATGCCATGGTAACGTCGATTCGATGATCAGAGGAAGATGATCGAACCATGACGAACTGTCGTGGCTTCTTTACTCAATTCCGGCCACATATCAACCCAGATCAGAAAACGAATCACATATTTGACTTGCGTTGTGACGACCCGGAATTTTAGGCAATATCAATTTAATAATCTATATTAATAATTAAATTGGTTTGATAATTTTTCTTTATAATTATGATTTAATTTGGTAAATTTAATCTTTTAAAGGTTAATAAATATTTAATTTGGCAATATTGATCAATATCTTTCTAACAATTTAAAATTTGGTAAGAATTATCTTTCAAAGCTAATAAATTTTTATTCTATTTATAGTATATATTTGATATATATATTGTGAATAGAAAATCTTTTCTTCAAAATTAAAGTTGAATATCAAATTGTAATATATATGTATGTATATGCTATAATTTGAAGTTGTTTTGAAATTTAATATAATCTATTTATAATATATATATGTATGAAAATATTGTAATTTGAAGCTTTGTTTTAAACTCAATATTTTTCCAAAGATAATTTAAGATTAATTCAATTGTTTTCAAAATATAAGATAATTGTTTATTTTAAATATGATAGTTTAAATAAGATCTTAACAAAGTTTTATTTTGTTTTCTTTCAAAATGCTTAAATTAAAATGGTTATAAAAATGTATACATAAAGTTATTAATAAAATTTCTTTTAAAAATTATCTCTTAAATAATAAAGATAAATGTTTTAGATTTTTAAATCCATGTACAAAGATTTATTTGTATTATAATTAGTTTTATAATATTTTCTTTAGAAAGTAAATTTATATATATATATACATATATAAATATTTATTAATTAAGAAACTTAAGTAAGTGAGCTTTCTATTAACATTTGAATTAAATAAAAATTTATTTAAAATACTTAAATACTTAAGAAATATGTGTAAACATATTAACACATGTTAGTGACATGTGTAGGGAAATTAGGAGATGAATGACAAATGTAAATTCTTAAATAACAAGTGTCATCATTTTTTTTTAAAAATAAAATAAAATAAATATAATAGTTTGAAGAGGAAATTTGTTTTCCACTTTCAATTTCAAAACCTTCTTCTTCTCGTTTCTTTTCTTTTTCTTCCATCTTTCAAATTAATGGCAAACCAGAAATTTTTTCAAAACATGAAAATTTAAACCAAAAAGCAAAAGACAAATCTGAAATTAAAATCTGCAAAATAAAGTTCTTCATATCAATTAAAGCTGCAACCTTCAAACCTGTACTTCAAATGGATGATCAACTCAGCAAGTTTCAACTCTTTAAAACATTAATTTGAAGGCATGCAAAGATTTTCATCAGCAATGCAAATCAAAAACATTTTTCAGATTAAATGTTCAAGGCCTGGAAAATCTTAAACCTGCTCTGCTTTGTTCACTGCATATTAATGGCGAGTAAACTCTTTTAAAAACAGATTTAATTATATCTGAAGTTGAAATCTTTATGCAGTTGCTATGACATGAATATTTGTTACATGAATATTGTTAAGTTTATATGTTGGAAGTGTGAAATTGCCAGGAATTCAAGTAACTGTAAATATTCATCCTCTCTGTTTGAATTTCTGAAGTTGTTTCCTTATGAAAAATTCAAAATTTCCAAACTAGACCATTTTTGAACTTGATATGAGAATGAAAGTTGTAGTTAATGTTTGATGGTAAATTTAAAAATAGTCTCTGTAAATTTAAATTTACAAATAATTTTTGAAATGGAAATTGCAATTAAACTCTGTTGCATGTCAAAAATTGATATCTTTGATTTCTGCTTTGGATTGTATACATGGATTAGTAGTTAAAAATGATGATTTTTATCATGAAATTCATAATTTTTAAATTGATATTCAAATGGGAATTTGGGGATGAATAGTTTCGGCAATATGGTGAATTGTCGATAATCAACTCGTTGATTTGAGTTGAATTTATGGTCGAGGCTAGCTTTCGAAGTGTTGATGAAGGAAAACATGCTTTTGAATTTTTCCTATGGACGAATTGTTCGAATTCGATCGTAATAGGGTTTAAGTCCTGTTGTTGAAGCCGACATATCTGAGGAATTCTCATCATCGATACGTGACCGGAGTCGTTCGCATTTGTAGGAGATGATGCTCGTGGACGAGGCGTTTCGATGGTGGTGTCGACGAAGTTCTTCGGTGTCGTGATGGTCGGCGTTGGGGGTTTTGTAGACGAGCTGCTGTAGTTTTTTTCGAGCTTAAGGGTCGAATTTTGATTCGCGTATCTATCATTCGATCTGGGTTCGTGGAATTGTTGGCGATGGTCACGCCAATCGACGTTGGCCAGAATGGACGGTGCACGTGCACCATGCACGGTTTTGGGAACAGGTGGAGTTTTTGTTTGGGAAGATGGTGTTTGCTCGGAGTAAGGCTCGTGTTTTTCCTGAAACGACCCGAAGTAGAGGAAGCATGGGGTGTCTTCGGGGTAGGCTCGGGTTGTTGTAGTGATCGACTCGAGTTTCTTTTAGGGTGGTATGCTTATTTGGTTAAGCACTGAAGAAGATAAGTTTACAAGTTAAACTTGTTATTTTTAATATAAAAATCAAGGTTTAAGTTTTTTTTTACAAAAGAAAATAAATTTACAAGTTAAAGCTTGTTCTTTTAAAGTAATGTTAATCAAACTATTAAAAGTATTAATTGAATATAATTTAAAATTTAAAATGTTTAAGTTGATTTCTTTTGAAAGAAATTAACCTAATTTAATTTTGAATTTTAATTTAAAAGGAGTATTTTGAATTTAAATATTTAATCAAAATTTTAAGTAAATTTTTAAGTAATGTTTTAAAAACTAAGTTTTCAAATTATATTGGAAATGAAAAGTTTAAATTAGATGATTAAATTGTTTTAAATTTCTAATTGAATTCTAAATGCTTTATTTTCAAATAAGGCTATTATTATAATTTTGTAAACCAAATTAAATAATTTGTCTTTAAGTTAATAAGATTTAATTTATTCAAATAATTTATTTACGAAGATAAATATGGTTAATTTATCTTTGTTATGAACTTATGGATACTTAATTAAATATGATTTTTTAATAAGTAAAAGTTTAATTAAGATTAATGATTTTCTTAATTAATTTAGGATTTTTAAATATAAGAAGTTAACTAATTATTTAATTAATTTTTAATGATTAGTTAATTATTATTTAATTTTAAATAATCACTTAATTATGAATTAATTAAGTGTAATTACTTAATTAAGTAATTAATGGTTAATTATTGAATGTAATTAAGGAAAGAGAAATTACTTATGAAAGTAATTAGTGTGTAATTACTTATGGAAGTAATTAAAGTTGAAGTGATTAAGGGTTAATCACTAGATGTTATTAATCTAAGGATTAGTTAATATAATTGATTTGAAGTTAATTAATTATAGAGTAATTAATTAATTAAAGAATTAAAGATTATTTAATGATGGGATTAATTTCTTGTTAAGGTAATTAATTAAGAGAGTAATCATCTAATGAAAGTAATTAGAAGATAATTACTTATGTAAGTAATTAAGGGTTAATTACTTAGTTAATTTTAGTTAATTAATTAATGTGATTAATTAATTAATGAATGTGATTAATTTTAAGATTAATTACTGAATGTAATTAATTAATAAAGTAATTAATTAAGGATTTATTAATTAATTTAATTGATTAATAATTACTAATGAATTAATTAAAGATTTATTAATTAGAGTAATTAATCAAGGATTAATATAATTAATTAAGAAGTTAATTAATTAAGATAAGTAATTACAAGTTGTTAATTACTGTTTATGATTAATTAAGACTAATTAATGAGATGGTTAATTACAAGTTAATTATTTACTTAATTAAAGGATTAATTAATTATTAAATAT
Source organism: Allium cepa (assembly GCA_030765085.1). Classification (NCBI taxonomy): domain Eukaryota; kingdom Viridiplantae; phylum Streptophyta; class Magnoliopsida; order Asparagales; family Amaryllidaceae; genus Allium; species Allium cepa. Next base: position 564,865,105 of record CM060941.1, read on the forward strand.
CATTAGTTAATATAATTAATGAAATTAATCAAGGTTGATTAATAAAAGTGATTAATTAAAGAATGATTAATTAATTGTAATTAATAAAGGTTTAATGTGATTAATCATAGTTGATTAATTAATGGAAGCAAATGAAGGATCATTAATTAATGTAATTAATGATAGTAATTAAGGGTTAATTACCATATATGGTTAAGGATAATTACTTGAATGTAATTAAAGGATAATTAATCAAGGAAGATTAATTAAATAAGATCATTAAGAGATGATTAGTTTATTAATTTGTAATAAATTAATGAAGCAGGATTAAGATAATCCAAATGATTAAAGGACAGTAGGATTAAGGTAATCCAATTGATTAAGAGTTAATCAAACCTGCTTATAAAATGATTGATTGATATTGGATGATTGATTTATATTGGATGAATTATATTGAGTGATTTGTTGATACTGGATGATTTGGATATCTATGATATGTGATATGCTGCTTTGTGAGATGAATGGTTGATATGAATTATCTATTGTGATAATGTGATTCATCTATCTGTTTATATCATCCTGAATATAAGTTAATTGTTTAAGCCCTTAAACAACTTGGACATTAAAATGACGTTTGGATTCGGTGAGACCGGGATCGGGTTTCCATATTTGGATATCCGAAAACCACATCGATCCAAATTAAACGTTAGGTCGTGAATCCAAGCGGAGCTTAGTGAAGACTCGAAGTGTAAGAACTATTCGTCAGTATAACTCTAGGGGTGATTCCATGATGAGTTTGATGAAAATAGTACTTTTAGGTTCGAGATGGTTATTCGGAATGCAAGGGCTATGGTCGTTGACTCTAAGGGTGATTCCAAATTGAGTGCAATGAGATAGTGCCTTCGGTTTTGTTCGAACCCGGAATGAACTTGTATGGATTGAATGATTTCAGAACATCGTCAGGTGGACGATGAGCATTCTAAGATAGATGTGTTCTATAAAGGTAATCGCAGCCTCAAGCCTCATCAACCGAGAATGGCTAAAACATGGGAGGTGATGCAAGGCTAGGTGGGTAGCACCCATTTCAGGGTGAGGTCATCCCTATCTAGATGTCCCTTTTATTTCGGCTTAGTGGGTGGTTGGTTGCGCCAACCACGGGGTGATCTTACTCGGGACTGTCCAGTAAGGGGTGGTCCCGGCTTTGTATTGCAGGGGATTGGGAGTAATCCTCGGTACTCTGATATAGGCCACGTACTGTGACGGACGGTACCCTGGTAGCCCTGCCATTGATGGAAACCCATTCTTCCTACGAGATCCTACTGTTTTTTTGTATTACCCACTTTTGTGGCTAGTACCTGGAATATAATAATATAACAATTTCGGCTATTTCTTATTTAGTTGAAAACCCTAGACACTATTATAATATCACTGGATTTCCTATCAAATGTTTTGGTTAGCGTAAGGTAAAAACTTTTCCATGTTTATGTGTGGGAAGTCTTACGTGATACCTTTCTTTTCAAAGGATTTTCTAAAGTTAAGCAACTTTAACCCGTTTACTCACACCAGACCCCCGTCTGACCCGAGTGTTTATTTTCTATTTTATTAAACTCTTGGGTACTCATATTATGTATGAGTAGTCGAGGGATTCAGGTTAGCTTGACGAACTCTGGAGGAGATATGGAGTAGGAGGCTTCCACGTGTAGATATATTATGCTTCCGCTATGCTTGTGTGGTATCTGTATCTTGTGATATCTTGAGTTGTATAGTTAGACAGATGTTTATAACTGTCTAATATGTGTTGTATAGATTGTGTAGCTCTGATGTATATGATACTATGTAATATTTTATGTGATATATTATATTTCATTCGTTCCGCTGTGAGTTATCTGATGTTGTTGAGTTTCTTCTTTCTTATCTTTTCTTCTTCTATCCCTTTCTTTCTTAATTCATGATGCGTTTTTATGGAGATAGAAAAATGGGTCGTGACAGCTGGTATCAGAGCATTAGGTTGAGTGAATACCTAGGCTCTGGAGTGGTGTCTTTCTTGAGAGAGCGTACTTGTAATTTTTATATATAAGTATATATATATATATCTATATCTACCTGATTTGTTGGGTTATCTGTTCGGATTTTCCAACATAAATTTTAGAGGTAGATGGAGCAGTGGTGGTGTGTAACACGACTACCACTAATGGAAGAGGTCCATATGCTTGAGGTTGGAAGTATATTTGTCGAGACTGTAGACCTAATACTATCTCGAGTAGGATTTGCAGTTTGGAGTAAGGATTTCTCTGATCTCCGAAGGAAATCTTTTAAAGATTCGGAGTTTATCTTTGAAGTGTAAGTTTGGATCTATCGGAAGTGCAGTAGCAAGTGATGGTATCTTGATAGCTGCGTGGTGAGATGCAGTACCCATGGATATTTCTGAAGATGTTTTCTCTTGAAGCAGTTTTAGGAGTAGTTGAGGAGCAATCTTTACCTGTCGCAAGGAAGACTCGTCTGTATAGAAGTTGTCTGGATCTTCAGCAAGGAGGTTGGCTATTTTGGAATATGATACTAAGGTTTATAAGTTGCTTCGCTTCGGCATGGTCTCATTGTCATCTCTTAAGGAGAGCGAGAGGTTGATGCTTAGTCTGGAGCCCGAATTTCTTGAGAGGATGTCTGCCATCTCGAAGGTCTTTTGTGTGGATTGTTGATAGTTTTTGGGGTTCGAGGAGCCTTTGGATTAGAAGTCTTTGGTTAGCTGTTGTAGCGGTGCAGCTCGAAGGTGTTTGTGCTGACAAGAAGTCTTTTGCCTTTGTAGTGTCATCGAGGTAGAGTTTGGAAGCAGCAGTGTGGCTCGTTTCTCCGATGGTTCAGGAATCTTTGTGGTTTTTCTTTCAGCAGTCCGGGCAGTTGGTGAATGTTTTCTAGAAGGGTTAACCTTGTTTGGAAAAGCTTAAGGCTGTTCTAATTGGTAAAGAGAGGATAGTTTCTTTGGAATCCAAACTAGGTAGGATTGCAAAAGTGACTTGCGATTAATTTGGGAATTTATCTTTTGTTTGAGACTGAGATTCTCATATGGAAGTAGGAAGTAATCAAAAGATTGTCTGCATCTGGAGTTGAGTTCCGTATTGAATTGGTTCCAGAAGCGATACTAGTGGTTAGCCTGGTAGTAGGATGGTTCCTGGAGAAAGAAGAGTTGGTGTAGCAGCTCAGGAATTTTTGGAATTTGGATTGGTCAGATCTAGTTTTTGAGTTGGATTTCTGCTATAAGGTTGTGTGACCGAGTCAAATGGGTCACTAAGATTTAATGAATTTGATGAACAAAGTTTCCCGGATATATTAGATAAGTTTGTACTCATGTTCATCAATAGTATTCTCATCTATTTTAGAATTAGAGTTGTGTAGCAGAAGCAAGGAAGTAGCTGTGCGAGGAAGGAAGCAAGTTCAGTTTGCTATTGCTTGGGAAGTAGAGCTTGTGCTCTAGATTTCGACGGATCTTGGAAGACCTTTCTGTTGGATGGGATCCAGGAACTGATTTGCTTTGGTCTAGTTGTTTCTGGAAGCATCAGCATAGGTTGAGCTGATCAGGAAGAAGATTGGAAACCCAGGATTGTCTGTTGAGTTATGCAGATATGAGATAAGGAGTTTAGAATTCGAAGTTGGGGACTTCATTGTTGTTAAGATTTCTCTGGTTAAGAGAGCAGTAATTGGATAAGATTGGATGACTAGTTCTGAGATATTTGGGATTTCTTATCTGTGTTTTGATAGGATAAGTTCTTTTGTCTATAAGATTGAATTGCCAGTTTGGATAGCTGGAATTCATTATATTTCACGTACCTCTAAGTCAATACGTGTATGATTCATCGTTGGTTGTTGAATCTGCAGTTCAGTTGGATTTGGAAGTTGTGTTAGACTTGAGTATGGTCTGATGTTTTGTTCTGATTGGTGGATCTAGAGATGAGAGGAGCTCTGGATTTGGTAAAGTAGTTAGTTGAGCTTCTGTAGTGCGAGTCTTCCAGTGATTTATACTTGGGAAACTCTAGATAGTATTAGAAAATCTATCTTGATTTGTGTCAGGATAATTAGTTAGGTTTGTTTGCTTAATTGATTGCTATGGTTATTAGTAACTGGATGATAGGTATGATTTGCTGTTTGAAATCAAAATCTTTGTTGGGTTATTAAATTACCTTTACTTTTAAATTTCGGGGACGAAATTCTTTTAAGGGGGGAGGAATGTGACGACCCGGAATTTTAGGCAATATCAATTTAATAATCTGAATTAATAATTAAATTGGTTTGATAATTTTCCTTTATAATTATGATTTAATTTGGTAAATTTAATGTTTTAAAGGTTAATAAATATTTAATTTGGCAATATTGATCAATATCTTTCTAACAATTTAAAATTTGGTAAGAATTATCTTTCAAAGCTAATAAAATTTTATTCTATTTATAGTATATATTTGATATGTATATTGTGAATAGAAAATCTTTTCTTTAAAATTAAAGTTGAATTTTCAAATTGTAATATACATATATATATATATATATGTATGTATGTATGTATATGTTATAATTTGGAGTTGTTTTGAAATTTAATATAATCTATTTATAATATATATATGTATGAATATATTGTAATTTGAAGCTTTGTTTTAAACTCAATATTTTTTCAAAGATAATTTAAGATTAATTCAATTGTTTTCAAAATATAAGATAATTGTTTATTTTAAATATGATAGTTTAAATAAGATTTAAACAAAGTTTTATTTTGTTTTCTTTTAAAATGCTTAAATTAAAATGGTTATAAAAATATATACATAAAGTTATTAATAAACTTTCTTTTAAAAATTACCTCTTAAATAATAAAGATAAATGTTTTAGATTTTTAAATCCATGTATATAGATTTATTTGTATTATAATTAGTTTTATAATATTTTCTTTAGAAAGTTAATTTTTATATATACATATATAAATATTTATTAATTAAGAAACTTAAGTAAGTGAGCTTTCTATTAACATTTGAACTAAATAAAAATTTATTTAAAATGCTTAAATACTTAAGAAATATGTGTAAACATATAAACACATGTTAGTGACATGTGTAGGGAAATTAGGAGATGAATGACAAATGTAAATTCTTAAATAACAAGTGCCATCATTTAAAAAATAATATAATGGTTTGAAGAGGAAATTTGTTTTCCACTTTCAATTTCAAAACATTCTTCTTCTCATTTCTTTTCTTTTTCTTCCTTTTTTCAAATTAATGGCAAACCAGAAAATTTTTCAAAACCTTAAAATTTAAACCAAAAAGCAAAAGACAAATATGAAATTAAAATCTACAAAATAAAGTTTTTCATATCAATTAAAGCTGCAACCTTCAAACCTGTAATTCAAATGGATGATCAACTCAGCAAGTTTCAACTCTTTAAAACATAAATTTGAAGGCATGCAAAGATTTTAATTAGAAAGGCAAATCAAAAACATTTTTCAAATTAAATGTTTAAGGCCTGGAAAATCTTAAACCTACTCTGCTTTGTTAACTGCATATTAATGGTGAGTAAACTCTTTTAAAAACAGATTTAATTATATTTGAAGTTGAAATCTTTATGCAGTTGCTATGAAATGAATATTTGTTAGATGAATATTGTTAAGTTTATATGTTGGAAGTGTGAAATTGCCAGGAATTCAAGTAACTGTAAATATTCATCCTCTCTGTTTGAATTTCTGAAGTTGTTTCCTTATGAAAAATTCAAATCTTCCAAACTAGACCATTTTTCAACTTGATATGAGAATGAAAGTTTTTTTTTGCAGAGCAAGCGGGGTTAAAACTGGTCCCCTACGAGATTTATTAATAAGGTAAAAATAAAACGAACAAGGGAAGACAGCACAAAGATGAACTAAGAGAAACAAGAGAAACAAGAGAAAAAAAAGAAAACAAAGAAAACCAAAAAGCTAACTGATCCATGGATCAATCAAATTATCATGAAAAGGATGCGCACTTTCCCTCATTCCCATCGTTATGCTGTGCCTCAAAGCATGCCATAAAACTGAATTGCTCCTACTTATTCCTTTGAAACACCTATTGAGAATGAAAGTTGTTTAATGTTTGATGGTAAATTTAAAAATAGTCTCTGTAAATTTAAATTTACAAATAATTTTTAAAATGGAAATTGCAGTAAAACTCTGTTGCATGTCAAAAATTGATATCTTTGATTTCTGCTTTGAATTGTATAGATGGATTAGTAGTTAAAAATGATGATTTTTAACATGCAATTCATAATTTTTAAATTGATATTCAAATAGGAATTTGGGGATGAACAGTTTCGGCAATATGGTGAATTCCGATGATCAACTCGTTGATTTGAGTTGAATTTATGGTCAAGGCTAGCTTTCGAAGTGTTGATGAAGGGAAAAATGCTTTTGAATTTTTCCAATGGCTGAATTGTTCGAATTCGATCGTAATAGGGTTTTAGGTCCTGTTGTTGAAGCCGACATTACTGTGGAATTCTCGTCGTCGATACATGACCGGAGTTGTTTGCAGTTGGGGGAGATGATGCTCGTGGACGAGGCGTTTCGATGGTGGTGTCGGCGAAGTACTTCGGCGTCGTGATGGTCGGCGTTGGGGGTTTTGTGGACGAGCTGCTGCAGTTTTTTTCGAGCTTAAGGATCGAATTTTGATTCGCGTATCTATCGTTCGATTTGGGTTTGTTTTCGTGTTTGCACAAGATCGTGGAATTGTTGGCGATGGTTGCGCCGATCGACGTTGGCCAGAATGGGCGGTGCACGTGCACGATTTTGGGAACAAGTGGAATTTTTGTTTGGGAAGATGGTGTTTGCTCGGAGTACTCGTGTTTTTCCTGAAACGACTCGAAGCAGAGGAAGCATGGGGTGTCTTCGGGGCAGGCTCGGGTTGTTGTAGTGATCGACTCGAATTTCTTTTAGGGTGGTATGCTTATTTGGTTAAGCATTGAAGAAGATAAGTTTACAAGTTAAACTTGTTATTTTTAATAAATAAAACCAAGGTTTAAGTTTTTTTTACAAATGAAAATAAATTTACAAGTTAAAGCTTGTTCTTTTAAAGTAATGTTAATCAAACTATTAAAAGTGTTAATTGAATATAATTTCGAATTTAAAATGTTTAAGTTGATTTCTTTTAAAAGAAATTAACTTAATTTAATTTTGAATTTTAATTTAAAAGGAGTATTTTGAATTTAAATATTTAATCAAAGTTTTAAGTATATTTTTAAGCAATGTTTTAAAAACTAAGTTTTCAAATTGTATTGGAAATGAAAAGTTTAAATTAGATGATTAAACTGTTTTAAATTTCAAATTGAATTCTAAATGCTTTATTTTCAAATAAGGCTATTATTATAATTTTGTAAACCAAATTAAATAATTTTTCTTTAAGTTAATAAGATTTAATTTATTCAAATAATTTATTTATGAAGATACATATGGTAAATTTATCTTTGTTATGGGCTTGATACTTAATTAAATATGATTTTTTAATAAGTAAAAGTTTAATTAAGATTAATGATTTTCTTAATTAATTTAGGATTTTTAAATATAAGAAGTTAACTAATTATTTAATTAATTTTTAATGATTAGTTAATTGTTTATTTAATTTTAAATAATCACTTAATTATGAATTAATTAAGTGTAATTACTTAATGCAGTAATTAATGGTTAATTATTGAATGTAATTAAGGAAAGAGAAATTACTTATGAAAGTAATTAGCGTGTAATTGCTTATGGAAGTAATTAAAGTTGAAGTGATTAAGGGTTAATCACTAGATGTTATTAATCTAAGGATTAATTAATATAACTGATTTGAAGTTAATTAATTATAGTGTAATTAATTAATTAAAGAATTAAGGATTATCTAATGATGGGATTAATTTCTTGTTAAGGTAATTAATTAAGAGAGTAATCATCTAATGAAAGTAATTAGTAGATAATTACTTATGTAAGTAATTAAGGGTTAATTACTTAGTTAATTTTAGTTAATTAATTAATGTGATTAATTAATTAATGAATGCGATTAATTTTAAGATTAATTACTAAATGTAATTAATTAAATTGTACTTAATTAATAAAGTAATTAATTAAGGATTTATTAATTAATTTAATTGATTAATAATTACTTAATGAAGTAATTAAAGATTTATTAATTAGAGTAATTAATCAAGGATTAATATAATTAATTAAGAAGTTAATTTATTAAGATAAGTAATTACAAGTTGTTAATTACTGTTTATGATTAATTAAGACTAATTACTGAGATGGTTAATTACAAGTTAATTATTTAATTAATTAAAGGGTTAATTAATTAATAAGGATCACTAGTTAATATAACTAATGAAATTAATCAAGGTTGATTAATAAAAGTGATTAATTAAAGTATGATTAATTAATTGTAATTAATGGAGGTTTAATGTGATTAATCATAGTTGATTAATTAATGGAAGCAAATGAAGGATCATTAATTAATGTAATTAATGATAGTAATTAAAGGTTGATTACTGTATATGGTTAAAGATAATTACTTGAATGTAATTAAAGGATAATTAATCAAGGAAGATTAATTAAAGAAGATCATTAAGAGATGATTAATTTATTAATTTGTAATAAATTAATGAAGCATGATTAAGATAATCTAAATGATTAAAGGATAGAAGGATTAAGGTAATCCAATTTGTTAAGAGTTAATCAAACCTGCTTATAAAATGATTGATTGATATTGGATGATTGATTTATATTTGATGATTGATATTGGGTGATTGATTGATACTGGATGATTTGGATATCTATGATATGTGATATGCTGCTTTATGAGATGAATGATTGATATGAATTATCTATCGTGATAATGTGATTCATCTATCTGTTTATATCATCCTGAATATAAGTTAATTGTTTAAACCCTTAAACAACTTGGACATTAAAATGGCGTTTGGATTTGGTAAGACCGAGATCGGGTTTTCATATTTGGATATCCGAAAACCACATCGATCCAAATTAAACGTTAGGTCGTGAATCCAAGTGGAGCTTAGTGAAGACTCGAAGTGTAAGAACTATTCGTTAGTATAACTCTAGGGTGATTCCGTGATGAGTTTGATGGAAATAGTACTTTCAGGTTCGAGATGGTGATTCAAAATGCAAGGGCTATGGTCGTTGACTCTAAGGGTGATTCCAAAATGAGTGCAACGAGACAGTGCCTTCGGTTTTGTTCGAACCCAGAACGAACTTGTATGGATTGAATGCTTTCAGAACATCGTCAGATGGACGATGAGCATTCTAAGATAGACGTGTTCTATAAAGGTAATTGCAACCTCAAGCCTCATCAACCGGGAATGGCTAAAACAGGGGAGGTGCAGCAAGGCTAGGTGGGTAGCACCAATTTCAAGGTGAGGTCATCCCTGTCTAGATGTCCCTTTTATTTCGGCTTAGTGGGTGGTTGGTCGCGCCAACCACGGGGTGATCTTACTCGGGACTGTCCAGAAAGGGGTGGTCCCTGCTTTGTGTTGTAGGGGATTGGGAGTAATCCTCGGTACTATGATCTAGGCCACGTACTGTGACGGACGATACCCCGATAGCCCTGCCATTGATGGAAACCCATTCTTCCTACGAGACCCTACGGTTTTGTTTGTATTACCGACTTTTGTGGCTAGTAGCTGGAATTTAATAATGTAACAATTTCAGCTATTTCTTATTTACTTGAAAACCCTAGACACTATTATAATATCACTGGATTTCCTATCAAATGTTTTGGTTAGCGTAAGGTAAAATTTTCCATGTTTATGTGTGGGAAGTCTTACGTGATACCTTTCTTTTCAAAGGATTTTCTAAAGTTAAGCAACTTTAACCCGTTTACTCACACCAGACCCCCGTCTGACCCGAGTGTTTATTTTCTGTTTTATTAAACTCTTGGGTACTCATATTATGTATGAGTAGTTGAGGGATTCAGGTTAGCTTGACGAACTCTGGAGGAGATATGGAGCAGGAGGCTTCCACGTGTAGATATATTATGGTTATGCTGTGTTTGTGTGATATCTGTACCTTGTGATATCTTGAGTTGTATAATTAGATAGATGTTTATAACTGTCTAATATGTGTTGTATAGACTGTGTAACTCTGATTTATATGATACTATGTAATATTTTATGTGATATATTATACTTCATTCGTTCCGCTGTGAGTTATCTGATGTTGTTGAGTTTCTTCTTTCTTATCTTTTTTTCTTCTATCCCTTTTTTTCTTAATTCATGATGCTTTTTTCTAGAAATAAAAAAACGGGTCGTGACATGCGCTCTTCGAGAGCTTCAGATTGATATGTAATTCGATATTATTAGTGGAGTTTGAATTTTTGGCTTTGAAATTGATTTGAAATTGCAAATAGAATTTTGGTTGTCTGCCATTGAAATGAGGAAGAGGAGCAATTGGAAATGTACGTACAGAAAAATGAATATAAGAGATAGGCTAGGGTTTATAATAAGGTATATAAAGGTAGGTCAGAAATAGAGATGAATGGACACGATTGGTTTGGATCGTTGAATGATAAATGGCCCGAAAAGCCCATTCAGACTCCGGAACGAAATTGGATCAATTCATATATCAAAATAGATGTTTTACAATATTTTAAACGCAATGGAACAGGTTTCAGGTCCAAATCCCATCGTATGAAGAAGTTATGCTAAAATCAAGTTATTTCAAATTGATTTCAATTAATTTCAGTTTAATTGATTTTTAGGCGTTTCGAGTCCGTACGATCAAATGACAAGTCTGATCGCTATGAAACTTGAAATTCGACAATAATTCACCGTTACGGATCTGATGAAACTGGTTTCGTCGAAATCTGAGTCAGTGGCCAAAATGGCTATTTTCTAGTTCATTAATTAAATAAATATTAAATTGATTAAATCACTTTCAAATTTAACCTTTAATAACTTACAACTTCTATCAATTTTAATTTCTTAACCATTCATAAAATAATTTAAACAAATTTAGATGTTGATTTAAAATTGATAAATTCATCAATTTCAGTGTTAAATTTCAATTTCACTAAATTCAGAAATTATAAATTAAATTTTCAATAATTCCATTATTTGACCTTTCATCCTATTATTTAATCTATCGTTATCAAATGGATGAAATTTACACTGGTCCATGAATTATTACATAATATTTTCAATTTTCTACTTAATTTCAATAACGTAATATTTAAATATTGTACTCCATTTATTTGTAATTATTTCAGTTATTAAAATTAAATTCCAATAAATTAATAAATCTTGAATTTCCATTCCTTTTATTCAACCAATTGTCATATTATGAATAAAGTAAATGTTATTTCCTATTATTAAATAAATTCGCATTAACAAAATATTTAATTTAGATTTATTGTAATTTTTACCACATTTAAATTAACAGACGAAATAAATAGGTAACATAAAATATTTGTTACCATTTACTTTCAATCACACTTATAATTTATTATTCCCAAACAATTGTTACAATTGTTTACATCACACAAATTTCATTCAATCATCATTAACATACTATTTAATTATATTTATTGAAATTTATTTCCAATTTACTAAATACAATCAATTATAACCTTACCATTGTTTCAATTAAATTGGGATTGCACTAAATTAGTTATTTATCAACTTGCATTAATATTACTACCTTAATTTACATTCAGTTACTACTAATCAATATATTATTACATTGGTTAATTTAATGCTTACTTTTATTTACTTATTTTAAATTTTATACCCAAGTGCAACAATTAAAACTATTTCTTTATTAGGTTTTCACTCCAATTGTCAATAATTAATTTTAATTACCATTGCTACATTTCATTTTTTACATTTGCTTCATTATAAATTATAATTTTTTTTATTTCTTTCTAAATTTAGTTACAAAAATCTAATTAAATTAACTAATTTATTTATCAGAATTTACGGGTCGTTACACTCTCCCTCACTCAAAACTTTTCATCCCAAAAAAAAGGAGGGGAAAAGAAAGAATTATGAAATCAATATATCTTACTTAAAATATTAAATTTATAAACAAATAAATTTACAAAATTAATTAATTTAAATAAAATACACCAATTTATAACCATTAAATCTTTTCATACTCAAATTAACAAAGTTTGGAAAACATTTCTCAAAATTTTCTAAATCCAAAATTTATGGAAAATTTCGGTAGAGTCTCCTTTGTATGGAGAGGCTCGGGAGAAAATATAATATCAACTATAACAATATATAACATATAATTTCCAAAATAATATGTCCCCACATGGGAAAACAATAATATAACGCTAGAAAACCGTAATATGAGAACATACCTATTTGTCGAGCAATTAATGCTTAACTATGAAACCAAAAGCAGCATCAATTGCTTCCATAACATGTATTTCACTTATATAATCCAAAAAGAGTTAATAATCATGTAAAATAAACTATTTAAAGTTGTATCAAGCATAAATAACAAATCAATACAAACAACAATCAATTGCAACAAAGCATACAACCATCACATACAATTAACACAAATCAATTGTCTATTCACATCAACAAAACAAATAGTTATTCAGGTTCAAAATTTTATATTTTACGGAATGGACAATAAATTATTAAATGCACTATTTACTCAACAGTCTTAGATAAAGCTAAATAGATTATCTACACATCTAACAAATTTAAAGTATCCTTGCCCAAACAACCATAACCAACAAATAACAATTTCAAACAGCAAATTAAGTTCATATTTTTATTAATTTCATCTTATAAAATTTATTATTTCATTCCCTTTTTATTTATATAATGATTCATCCTTTAAATTTTCATTTACTTCTTACAAACTTTTACTTTTATTCATTGACTCAATGTTTATTTCTTTTATTTTCATTTATTACTTGCAAATATTCGTTTTCATTTATTAATGTCATGTCAGTTTCCTCTTTATCGCATTATTCTTATTCATTCATTCATTATTACATAATTCCATTTATTAACATTCATTTATTTGTAATATTCAAATTTTACTTGTAACACTTCCCGTTACATTTTCTTTTAACATTTTAACTTTTACAGTTGGTAAGTTATATATATGTTAAACAATGCAATTGAAAATTATACAAGTTTATCATATCTCTTTTAAATTAATTTAATGTTCAACAATCCTATTTTTTGTTTTTATAGGTTACAAATTTCAACTTTCTGGAAATTTCATTTAATCTAGCATTTAATCTCTTATTTAAATTAGAGGTTCCAATTATTAATTAGTTACATTCAATTTCACTACAATAATTGAAACTATTAATTAACGGAAACTTAAGAATTAAATATCGGGTTAAATTTCAAATCATTTTAAAATAATAGATAGATATATATATACTTACAACTTATATCCATTTATATTTAAAATAACTTAAAGTTTTATATTTGTTTATCAAAATAAATTTGTAGTAAAACTACTACAATGGCCTTCCTGCTTCGAAACTTGAAAATGAATGTCGATGATGCGTGCACTCATCACCGAAATTATTTTCCAACGAAAGAGAGAGGAGTACAGGACTTATTTCTTCCCAAAATTTCTTTAAACAATTTCTTTAAAACCAATCTTTCAATTTATATTGAAATATTTATATCAGAAAATACTTATAAACAATATTATTATATTCCAAAATCCTTTGAAAGAAATTTTCAAAATCCCGGAACTTAAGTTCTAAAATTTCCATTTTTTATTTATTTATTTTATTTTCTTCAAATTTTGTTTTCAATCAATATATATAAATTTCACTACCTAACAATCAATATATTACAACCAAAAATAACCTTTATATAAATTTATTATATATATATATATGTATATATATAGAAAATATAATAGGCAAAATTATTTTATCCACCTATATTTCAAAACAAATATTGTATCGGTCTGTCCTATTAAGTGTTTAGAAATCCCTATTGATGTCATAGCGTCCCATGCACCAACAAGAATTTATAAATACAAAACGGAACAAATTAACACAATATAAAACTTTTTATAACACTAACAAATACGCTCTCTCATATATACACTCAGCGACTCATCATAGTGTACTACTGCCCTATTAAAAAAGAGTCAGACCCCACAAAGCTAAGTTTGTAACGACTCGTAAATTCTGATAAATAAATTGGTTAATTTAATTAGATCTTTGTAATTAAATCTAGAAAGAAATAAAAAAATTATAATTTATAATGAAGCAAATGTAAAAAAATGAAATGTAGCAATGGTAATTAAAATCAATTATTGACAGTTAGAGTGAAATCCTAATAAAGATAGTGTTAATTGTTGCACTTAGGTATAAAATTTAAAATAAGTAAATAAAAGTAAGCATTAAATTAACCAATGTAATAATATATTGATTAGTAGTAACTGAATGTAAATTAAGGTAGTAATATTAATGCAAGTTGATAAATAACTAATTTAGTGCAATCCCAATTTAATTGAAACAATGGTAAGGTTATAATTGATTGTATTTAGTAAATTGGAAATAAATTTCAATAAATATAATTAAATAGTATGTTAATGATGATTAAATGAAATTTGTGTGATGTAAACAATTGTAACAATTGTTTGGGAATAATAACTTATAAGTGTGATTGAAAGTAAATGGTAACAAATATTTTATGTTACCTATTTATTTAGCATGTTAATTTAAATGTGGTATGTAACGATCCTAAATTTTGAACAATTTAAATTGTGAATATTTAATTAATTTTGAATATTTGAATGATAATTTAAACTGAATTTCCGATATAACAATGAAATTGGTGATTAAATATTTAAAATTTAATCTATACAAAGCTGAAGAAAAATTTAAACTTGACTTTGGAGTTGAAATTGAATATTTAATTTGTAATTGAAATTCAAACTAATGACTTAAGAAAATAATTTGGATACAAGAATTTTTATTTATGTAAATTAATAAATTGATGGTTAAAATTTTAATAACATTCTTTTCTTTAGCTTAAATAAAAAAAAATCAATACAAAATAAAATAAACAAATACACTTAGTAAAAAAATTTAACAACATAACTTAAACAAAAACAAAACAAAACAAAGTAATAATAAAACCTATTGAAATTCAAAACAAATAAAAAAAAAATAAGAGGAAAACTTGTTTATGGTTTGGGCTTTGAAATTTATACCGGCCCACGTTTGAATACTAGTGCCCTTTCTTTTATCCGATCCCCTATATTTCGTTATTCACTCGTTCATTAACCCTAAACCAAAAAAAAAAATCACGAAGAAAAAAAAAATATGGCGGCTTCGTTCTTCTCGACTCGTTCTGCTTTGGAAAATTTGGGGCTTTACTTCTCGCGATTCAAAAACTAGGGCTTGTAATCAAATTTGGGGCTATTTCGACTTTGTTATGGTGAGTTTTCTGCTCACGATTAATTTTTAATTCAGGTGTTTAAATTTGTTTGGATTGAATGTTGGTTGCATGCTATGATTTGGTGATTATTAGCTTTCAGTTGCTCAGTTAAATTTGAATTTTAAACTAATAAGAACAGATAACTCACTGCATGTTGGATTGTTGGTTGCTATTCGTTATCACTTGCTCTGATGTTTTGTTTTTGAACTGTTAAGATCAGATTCTACTCAATTTTTGATTTTAAACTAATAAGAATAAATGCTATTTGATATTTGTTTTAAACTGGTAAGAACAGACACTATTTAAATTTTAATTTAAACTGATAAAAACAAATGCTATAAATAACCTGATGAGAACAGGTGCTTCCAAATGTTTGATTTCAGATTGTTGTTTTGAAAATTTGTTTTTCTTAAAAACCGATTTGAACAGATGCTATAAATTTAAATTTTTTTTTACTGTTGAGAACAGATGCTATCATTTTAAGAATCTGATGAGAATAGAGGCTATTAAATCTTGACTTGCTTTGTGTTGCTGCATGTGTTGGATCTTGCTTTGTTAATGAAAATTTATATGGAAACCTCTGAACCCAAACCTTCTTCTTTGTTTATCTGTGAATCAATCACTTAAGCCTATAATATGTTGTGATGTTTTGGTACCTGAAATTGTTTTTGTTAAGTGATAATGTGTTTGCATGCTTGTTTATGTTGACTGTCCCTCTGTTTTGAAATGCATGTGAGTAACTCAACTTAAAAAAAAAATTAAATAGGTAAAGGTTGATTTCATGTTTTTAATAAGAAATTAATTTATAAATGAATTTGCTGTGAATACGAATATATCTATGCGTGCATGCTTGTTATCTGTCATATTCCTGTTTCCTCAATTTCAAACTTCTGTTTGATTTAAAAAAAAAAATCCATTTTCCTTGGTTAAATCTTGGTTAATTTGTAGTTTTGTTTTCTTTGACATTGCTGAGTCTTTGCTGGCTCGAACTTGATGTTGTCTGCATCTCATATTCCCTAACCATTGTGGCACTTCTGTTCATCTCAGTTGCATGTACCATTCGTACTGCTATGTTGTATTTGCATTGTGCCTGCCCCTTTGTCTTGTGCAGTAGCATTCTGTCTTGTTGCATTACTCATTTCATTGTTGCATGTAGTGTCGCATTGACCTATGTTGTCTTCATTAGTTGTTCCAGTCTTCATGTCCCCAAATGCCTGTTCTTTGTAGTTGATTCATGCCTGAGTATATACATAGGCCACCTCTGTTATGATATACAGTCTCAAAAGAAGTTAACTGTGGATAGGTTAAAGTGTTAACATGAAAATTGTTCAGATGCACTTAAATTGAACTTGAAAAAAAAATATTCGTACAAATCAAAACCAAGAATGCATGCCTAGAAAAGACATTTCTTTTTCCTATTTCCTTGGCTCTCTTGTTTACAGTGTAACTATGGCCAAACCAACCTTTCTCCCCCTCAGTTCTTCTGGAATGGAAAGTAATCCAAGTTCAAGTTTGTTTAAAACTCTGTACTTTGTTCCAGTAATAAAGATTTAAGCAAATTTTTTATATTCTTATTTCTAGAAAATGTGGAAAGAAAAAGAAAAACAAACACACAGTAGCATCTGAATTTTGATTCTCTCCTTGTTTCTGAAAAGTTGTAAACTAGTTAAATTTTTGTTTTAAACTTGAAATATGTGTTTCAATAATAAATCAAGCAAAGTTGTGAAGCTTCTTTATTTCTAGAAACTGTTGAAACACAGTTACAAGATCTAAATCCCTTTTCCACATCTCTTTGAAACTGGTTTGTAATAAGTTGGAGTCTGTGTTTAAACTTGCACCATAAAATCAAAATAAGTTGTAGTTTTGAATGTAAGCAAGTTCAAAAGATTGTTTAACCTTGCACTTTGTTTCAGTAACGAATTCAAGCTAAATGAATAGCAACAGCTCTGGAAAATTGAGCAAATGCAGACTATTTGATCACTGCATATCACTGTACATACCCTCTGATACATGTATACTTGTTCAAATTGGCACTGTCACTTGTGTTGGTCACTGCTCTTTGATGTTGCAGTTGAATTGACTTATTGACTTGATCCTTTTTGCATTTGGTTTATGGCTTGGTGACCTTTATTATGATGTCTCTGCCTTGTGTATCTGTTATACGCTGGGCCTTGCTCTGTTTTTACCCTTGGTGCACTGTCCAGTCCATATTGTTAGCATTGAGTTGTGGCAATTAATTCACTTGCAAGTAAGAGTTTGTAGTCTGCACTAAGCACTTGGGTTGTATTTGGGTTCTATTGTCTCAGCCTTGTGGTCTGCACTGCTTGTGTAGCTGGGTTGTTGTGCATACATGTTGATTCTATGGCTGTTGATTTACCTTGTGCTTGTAGTTGTATTCACTGTTGTATTTGGGGCTGCTGAACTTGTTGTGCATTGCTGCCTGTACTTGTGTTCTCTGCCTTTGACCTGCTGTGTTATTTCTGTTCTGGCTTGTTATTGTATCTTTGTGGTCTTTGTGATTTGCACTTGCACACGTGTTGGCGAGGCAGTGCACATGTGTGTAAATATACGTGTGTACTGCAGCCACACGGGATCGACAGAATTTAAAAAAAAAAAATTGAAATTGTTAATGTAAAAATCTAAAATAGATTTTAAATTAGTTCATTTGTTTCATCATCTCTGTTACCATTTATTCAGTTCATTTCAAATTTATTTACTTGAATAAAGATTAATCCTGACTCGAGTGTTTTTGTGTTTTGCAATAACGCTCGGGTCAGACCGAGTATTTTTACAGCTTGGAGTTTTGCGCGCAGCGAAGTTAGAGAGAGAGGGGAAAGCACAACTAAAGCTTTTCAGAAAATTATTTTTCTTGTACTTAATAAAATTTGTTTCCGCTGTATAAAATGTAACTTATTGTATTAACTCTGATAATTGTATATAAAAGAAAGTTCATTTATGAAAAATATATTATTGTTTTGTGATTCTGTGACTGATTCTGTTTAAATTCTATAAACTAAATAACAATCCGTCATTTTGAACGTTTCTAGTTGGTTTAATTACCGGCTAGAGGCGGTCAGAGCGGCGGGTCGTTACAGAGTGGTATCAGAGCTTTGGTTTACACAAAGCTTAGTTTATGGCGTTTAATATGAATAGTTACTAGAATCACTTTAAAGAAAGTGTTTTCAAATCTAAAGAAGTTAAAATTGTTTTCTTTAAATAAGAGGTATTTTGAAAATCAGAATTATTTTCAGAGATTCCCCTCTCTAAATTTAGGATTGCGACCGTTTCTCTTCAGTGAGGTCTCGTTAGATTGAGTTTCAATCGTTCGGAAACTCATTTTCGAATCTTTGAGATTTATGGAAAATAAAATATGAGTCAAGTGAATTAACGAATTAGTTTAAGTTGGTTTAAATCGAATATTGTGAATATCTCCAATGTAATAATTGGGAAATAAAATGATATGTCAATTTGATTATAATCAAGTGGATTATTGAACTATAACTTGAGAATTTGATTCTGAATTCTTTTGAAATTGATTTCAAATGTTGTGAAGAACGATTTAGTAAATCAACGGGATATAAGTATTTAACTTATAATATGGACTTGGGTATATAACTAAGTTATATAAATTGAATTGAATCAAATTAAGAAAGGAGATTATAAAACGAAGTTTTATAAATAGAAATGGAATTTCTAAAGATGTTTGTAAAATTCCACAAACGACTTATTTTGATAAGTAAAATTGTTATAACTTATTAAAGGAGTTGTATCTATGGTTTTGGACAATAACTGAGATATAAAAGGAGATATGAATCTAATGAAAATTTATAAGAGATTTAAATAGATGCAATGAAGAATTTGAATTTGAATGGGCATGGAAATAAGTTAAGTGGAAAACTTAATATTGGAAATTTGAAGTTGATTTAAAACCAATATTTTGAAATGTGCAGAATTCAAACTATGAATTAAGTTGAAGTTGAAAAAAAAAAAACTTAAATGAGAATTTTTGGGGAAGTAATATTATATAAAATGGAGTAAATCCATTTTAAGTTTTTTTAAAATGTGTTTAAAAGAATGATTTCTTTTAAGAATGAAATATATACTTGATTTTGGTTTAAGTATATTGAATATTTTCTAAGTATTGAAAATAAATTGATTTGTAAATTACTTATTATTGAATAAGTATGGAAATATTTTCCAATATGAAATGAAAGGTTTGAAATTATATCTTTTAGAGATAAAGTGAGAAGTGAATGTTTGAAATTTTATCTTTTGAAGATAAATTGAAAATGAATTTGTGAAATCGATTTGAAAATCGTATATTCATAGATACTTTGGAAATGTAAATTCACTATGGAATTTATAAAAGAAAGGGGAATTTGTTAAAAATAAATATTGATTTATTTTTGAAATGTGGAAATAAATTTACGGATTTGGAACGTAAGTTTAAAATAAATCGGTAAGGATTTATTTGATTAATTTAAGTGAACCATTTGAAGTTTAAAATGGATAAATATTTGGAAATGTTTCCATTTAAGGAAATTGCTTTGAAATTTGTTTTCAAAGATTAAAAGGTGCAAAATGATTTGAATTTGTTTCAAATGGCTAAGTGTGAAAATTTTTATATCTTGTAAAGATATTATTTTTGGGAAATTTGAACAATTAGTTCAATTTGGAAATTTTCAAAGTGATTGAATTTTGAGTTAAATTGAGTTTAACTTTGACGCCCAAAAACAATTTAAGTTGAACTTTGAATTTTAAATGGATGATTTGGATTGTATGTCTAACGTCGTGAATTGACGACATATCAGTTGATTTCTATTAAATATATATCTGTGGTGGCGGAGAATTTATTCTCTTAGCTTAACACCCTTTTCTGAGACATACGAGCTCAGAGGTTATATATCGGTAGACATCAATTATGTGTTGAGAATTGACGATGTAACATGAAATTCAAATCGAGTGTGAAGTCGATAATAAATTGGATTATGAATGTGAATTAGGTTTGATATAACCTTAAAATTCCAAATCGACTTAGAGGAAAATTTTAAATGGATAATGAAATGGAAAAACTTGTGAATCCTCTATTTGTTATGGGTATGAAATATTGTGGTTTTCATAATGTATATTTGTGAATACGATTAATTCGAAAACCAATTAGTTTGGAAAAGTAATTGTTGTGGAAAACTTATGTAAGTACATGAGTATGATATGTACTAAGTGTGAAATGAAATATTATATATGTATGTATGATATTATGTTTTCCAAATTGAGGATATGGAAAAGTACCTTCCATTTAAACTTTGTGAAGGTTGTTGGAACTCGATATGAGTGTCCATTTGAAAATCGTAGCTACATTGTATTTCCATTAGTTGGAGTGATTATTTTTATTTCCATTAGTTGGATTGTCCTTTTGGACTGGTATCCCTCATGTTTATCATGATGGGATAGTGTACTAGCGTAATTCGAGGGGCGAGATGCCTATGGTTACAAGCGATTCCACTGGGATAGTGGCGTAACCGCCGAGTATACCGCGATCTAGTTACACTCGGGTGGTAGCGTAATTTGAGGGGCGTGATGCCTACAGTTACAAGCGATTCCACTGGGATAGTGGCGTAACCGCTGTGTAAACTGCAATCTACAAACCAAAGCGTAATTCGAGGGGCGAGATGCCTACGGTCACGAGCGATTCTACTGGGATAGTAGCGTAACCGCCGTGTGAACCGCGATCTTTGGCAACAACCATGGCGAAATTCAAGGGATGAGATATCCACAGTTACAAGCGACTCTACTGGGATAGTAGCGGAACCGCCGAGTAAACTGTGATCCATGGGGGAATGTGCTTTCCATATCCATTTTTAAAAGAATTTTTTTAAAAAAAGTATTTTCACTGGGAATTGAAGCAAGTAAATTTAGTACTTGAAGATTGTTAGACTTGCGCCTGGCCAGCGTATGCCTAATGTCTTTAAGAACGACAATAGACTTGTCAAATTTCGAGTTAGCAAGTATTTTCAAACTTTAAATAGCAAATCAATAATCTGGAATTAAAATTTGCATAATTCTAACTTAATAAATTAAGGAAGAGGATTTTTGAAATGTTTTGAAAGTCCACAGCTTTGGAAAATTTATATTATGTAAATTTCTTAAATGAAGAATTTCAAATTTAAAATTTGGATTTTGTAAGTTGAAAATTTTAGTAAAAGACTTTTGTGTCTTGGTTGTAGAAATCAATAAACAATGGAGATAATTAACGAAGCTAATGAGATAAATCAAATGGAATTTATTTTAATAAGTTTCAAACTTGATAAAAGTGTGTAAAATATAAATATTAGTGAAATTTCAACAATCATTTCCCCTTACTTGTAATTTCGGGACGAAATTCTTTTAAGGAGGGGAGATTGTAACGATCCTAAATTTTGAACAATTTAAATTGTGAATATTTAATTAATTTTGAATATTTGAATGATAATTTAAACTGAATTTCCGATATAACAATGAAATTGGTGATTAAATATTTAAAATTTAATCTATACAAAGCTGAAGAAAAATTTAAACTTGACTTTGGAGTTGAAATTGAATATTTAATTTGTAATTGAAATTCAAACTAATGACTTAAGAAAATAATTTGGATACAAGAATTTTTATTTATGTAAATTAATAAATTGATGGTTAAAATTTTAATAACATTCTTTTCTTTAGCTTAAATAAAAAAAAAATCAATACAAAATAAAATAAACAAATACACTTAGTAAAAAAATTTAACAACATAACTTAAACAAAAACAAAACAAAACAAAGTAATAATAAAACCTATTGAAATTCAAAACAAATAAAAAAAAAATAAGAGGAAAACTTGTTTATGGTTTGGGCTTTGAAATTTATACCGGCCCACGTTTGAATACTAGTGCCCTTTCTTTTATCCGATCCCCTTTATTTCGTTATTCACTCGTTCATTAACCCTAAACCAAAAAAAAAAAATCACGAAGAAAAAAAAATATGGCGGCTTCGTTCTTCTCGACTCGTTCTGCTTTGGAAAATTTGGGGCTTTACTTCTCGCGATTCAAAAACTAGGGCTTGTAATCAAATTTGGGGCTATTTCGACTTTGTTATGGTGAGTTTTCTGCTCACGATTAATTTTTAATTCAGGTGTTTAAATTTGTTTGGATTGAATGTTGGTTGCATGCTATGATTTGGTGATTATTAGCTTTCAGTTGCTCGGTTAAATTTGAATTTTAAACTAATAAGAACAGATAACTCACTGCATGTTGGATTGTTGGTTGTTATTCGTTATCACTTGCTCTGATGTTTTGTTTTTGAACTGTTAAGATCAGATTCTACTCAATTTTTGATTTTAAACTAATAAGAATAAATGCTATTTGATATTTGTTTTAAACTGGTAAGAACAGACACTATTTAAATTTTAATTTAAACTGATAAAAACAAATGCTATAAATAACCTGATGAGAACAGGTGCTTCCAAATGTTTGATTTCAGATTGTTGTTTTGAAAATTTGTTTTTCTTAAAAACTGATTTGAACAGATGCTATAAATTTAAATTTTTTTTTTACTGTTGAGAACAGATGCTATCATTTTAAGAATCTGATGAGAATAGAGGCTATTAAATCTTGACTTGCTTTGTGTTGCTGCATGTGTTGGATCTTGCTTTGTTAATGAAAATTTATATGGAAACCTCTGAACCCAAACCTTCTTCTTTGTTTATCTGTGAATCAATCACTTAAGCCTATAATATGTTGTGATGTTTTGGTACCTGAAATTGTTTTTGTTAAGTGATAATGTGTTTGCATGCTTGTTTATGTTGACTGTCCCTCTGTTTTGAAATGCATGTGAGTAACTCAACTTAAAAAAAAAAATTAAATAGGTAAAGGTTGATTTCATGTTTTTAATAAGAAATTAATTTATAAATGAATTTGCTGTGAATACGAATATATCTATGCGTGCATGCTTGTTATCTGTCATATTCCTGTTTCCTCAATTTCAAACTTCTGTTTGATTTAAAAAAAAAAATCCATTTTCCTTGGTTAAATCTTGGTTAATTTGTAGTTTTGTTTTCTTTGACATTGCTGAGTCTTTGCTGGCTCGAACTTGATGTTGTCTGCATCTCATATTCCCTAACCATTGTGGCACTTCTGTTCATCTCAGTTGCATGTACCATTCGTACTGCTATGTTGTATTTGCATTGTGCCTGCCCCTTTGTCTTGTGCAGTAGCATTCTGTCTTGTTGCATTACTCATTTCATTGTTGCATGTAGTGTCGCATTGACCTATGTTGTCTTCATTAGTTGTTCCAGTCTTCATGTCCCCAAATGCCTGTTCTTTGTAGTTGATTCATGCCTGAGTATATACATAGGCCACCTCTGTTATGATATACAGTCTCAAAAGAAGTTAACTGTGGATAGGTTAAAGTGTTAACATGAAAATTGTTCAGATGCACTTAAATTGAACTTGAAAAAAAAATATTCGTACAAATCAAAACCAAGAATGCATGCCTAGAAAAGACATTTCTTTTTCCTATTTCCTTGGCTCTCTTGTTTACAGTGTAACTATGGCCAAACCAACCTTTCTCCCCCTCAGTTCTTCTGGAATGGAAAGTAATCCAAGTTCAAGTTTGTTTAAAACTCTGTACTTTGTTCCAGTAATAAAGATTTAAGCAAATTTTTTATATTCTTATTTCTAGAAAATGTGGAAAGAAAAAGAAAAACAAACACACAGTAGCATCTGAATTTTGATTCTCTCCTTGTTTCTGAAAAGTTGTAAACTAGTTAAATTTTTGTTTTAAACTTGAAATATGTGTTTCAATAATAAATCAAGCAAAGTTGTGAAGCTTCTTTATTTCTAGAAACTGTTGAAACACAGTTACAAGATCTAAATCCCTTTTCCACATCTCTTTGAAACTGGTTTGTAATAAGTTGGAGTCTGTGTTTAAACTTGCACCATAAAATCAAAATAAGTTGTAGTTTTGAATGTAAGCAAGTTCAAAAGATTGTTTAACCTTGCACTTTGTTTCAGTAACGAATTCAAGCTAAATGAATAGCAACAGCTCTGGAAAATTGAGCAAATGCAGACTATTTGATCACTGCATATCACTGTACATACCCTCTGATACATGTATACCTGTTCAAATTGGCACTGTCACTTGTGTTGGTCACTGCTCTTTGATGTTGCAGTTGAATTGACTTATTGACTTGATCCTTTTTGCATTTGGTTTATGGCTTGGTGACCTTTATTATGATGTCTCTGCCTTGTGTATCTGTTATACGCTGGGCCTTGCTCTGTTTTTACCCTTGGTGCACTGTCCAGTCCATATTGTTAGCATTGAGTTGTGGCAATTAATTCACTTGCAAGTAAGAGTTTGTAGTCTGCACTAAGCACTTGGGTTGTATTTGGGTTCTATTGTCTCAGCCTTGTGGTCTGCACTGCTTGTGTAGCTGGGTTGTTGTGCATACATGTTGATTCTATGGCTGTTGATTTACCTTGTGCTTGTAGTTGTATTCACTGTTGTATTTGGGGCTGCTGAACTTGTTGTGCATTGCTGCCTGTACTTGTGTTCTCTGCCTTTGACCTGCTGTGTTATTTCTGTTCTGGCTTGTTATTGTATCTTTGTGGTCTTTGTGATTTGCACTTGCACACGTGTTGGCGAGGCAGTGCACATGTGTGTAAATATACGTGTGTACTGCAGCCACACGGGATCGACAGAATTTAAAAAAAAAAATTGAAATTGTTAATGTAAAAATCTAAAATAGATTTTAAATTAGTTCATTTGTTTCATCATCTCTGTTACCATTTATTCAGTTCATTTCAAATTTATTTACTTGAATAAAGATTAATCCTGACTCGAGTGTTTTTGTGTTTTGCAATAACGCTCGGGTCAGACCGAGTATTTTTACAGCTTGGAGTTTTGCGCGCAGCGAAGTTAGAGAGAGAGGGGAAAGCACAACTAAAGCTTTTCAGAAAATTATTTTTCTTGTACTTAATAAAATTTGTTTCCGCTGTATAAAATGTAACTTATTGTATTAACTCTGATAATTGTATATAAAAGAAAGTTCATTTATGAAAAATATATTATTGTTTTGTGATTCTGTGACTGATTCTGTTTAAATTCTATAAACTAAATAACAATCCGTCATTTTGAACGTTTCTAGTTGGTTTAATTACCGGCTAGAGGCGGTCAGAGCGGCGGGTCGTTACATGGTAAAAATTGTAATAAATCTAAATTAAATATTTTGTTAGTGCGAATTTAGTTAATAATGGGAAATAACATTTACTTTATTTATAATATGACAATTGGTTGAATAAAAGGAATGGAAATTCAAGATTTATTAATTTATTGGAATTTAAATTTAATAATTGAATTAATTGCAAATAAATGGGATTTAATATTTAAATATTAGGTTATTGAAAATTAAGTTGAAAATTGAGAATATTATGTAATAATTCATGAACCAATGTAAATTTCATCCATTTGATAATGATAGATTAAATAAAAGGATGAAAAGTCAAATTTAATGGAATTATTGAAAATTCAATTTATAATTTCTGAATTTAGTGAAATTGAAATTTAACACCGAAATTGATGAATTTATCAATTTTAAATCAATAGCTAAATTTGTTTAAATTATTTTGTGAATGGTTAAGAAATCGAAATTGATATAAGTTGTAAGTTATTAAAGGTTAAATTTGAAAGTGATTTAATTAATTTAATATTTATTTAATTAATTAACTGGAAAATAGCCATTTTGGCCATTGACTCGGATTTCGACGAAACCAGTTTCATCGGATCCATAACGGTGAATTATTGTAAAATTTCAAGTTTCGTGGCGATCGGACTTTTCGTTTGATCGTACGGACTCGAAACGCCTAAAAATCAATTAAATTGAAATCAATTTGAAATAACTTGATTTTAGCATAACTTCTTCATACGATGGAATTTGTACCTGAAACCTATTCTATCGCGTTTGAAATATTATAAAACATCTATTTTGATATATGGGTTGACCCAATTTCGTTTCGGACCCAGAGCGGGCTTTTCGGGCCATTTATCGTTCAACGATCCAAACCAATCGTGTCCATTCATCTCTATTTCTGACCTACCTATATATACCTTGTTATAAACCCTAGTCTATCTCTTATATTCATTTTTCTATACGTACATTTCCAATTGCTCCTCTTCCTCATTTCAATGGCAGACAACCAAAATTCTATTTGCAATTTCAAATCAATTTCAAAGCCAACAATTCAAACTCCACTAATAATATCGCATTACATATCGATCTGAAGCTCTCGAAGAGCGTAAGTCAAATATGTGATTCATTTTTTTAATCTGGGTTGATATGTGGCCTTAATCGAGTAAAGAAGCCACGACCGTTCGTCGTGGTTCGATCATCTTCCTCTGATCATCGAATCAACGTTACCATGGCGTGGAGGAGGTCTTGCGAAGTTCATCAGTAGGTCTGGTTGATCGGTTCATCGGCTGGATCTTGTGCAATTTTCAAATTAGGGTTCGAAACCCATGTGTTACGACGGCGGTGGCGACGAACGACGGACGGCGGTGGGTGGCACATCGGTACGGCTTGGAGAGAGGTGGTTGATGAGGGGGTCGGTTTGGTCACCGATGATCTCTGGTGGCAGCCGTGGTCGGTCAAAGAGCAGGCGATGATGGGTTTGACTGGATCGAGCTGAAGATCGGTTCGAATGTGGTGATGTACGTGGGCGTGACGTGTAATGTTATTTGTTTATTTATTTTAATTAAATTTAATTTGTGAATGATTTAACGCGCGTAACTTTTTCATACGAGGTCGAATTCATGCGCGGTTTGCTCCGTTGCGATCCTATTGAAATTCTGGACGTTGTGGCGCTAGTTTGGACGAATTCTGAGACTATTCAAATTTTGAGTTTAAATTGGATTTAAATTCAAAAGATGAGTATTTTAACCCACTCACAACTTCTAAAATTTCTTATGCGTTTTAAATTAATTTTTGATGTGATTGGAAATTTGTTTATGACTGTTTGACATAATCATCATCCCAGTTAAATTGAATTTATTGAATTAAATTGTTATTTAATTTCTTATTGCATTCAAACTGCTAGTTAAATTGTTACTAATTTATTATCGAATATAAATTGCCAGTAAATACCTGTTGTTATTATCTGTTCTGTATTAATGTTATTGTCTGAATTAGATGATGATTGCGATAAATGGTTGATAGTCGATATTGGATGAATGAATTATGTATTTTATATTGTTATGAACTGCAAGTTGTTATGCATTTTATTTTCGGGATTGCGGTTTGAATTGATATAATCGTATTTCTATTTTAAATTACAAATGATAAATATCCGTATCACTTGACCATAGGATATAAAATTATATATAGACACCGTGGTATATATATAAAATATTTTGAAAATGATTTTTATGGTTTTGGAAAGAAATATATGGTTTAATGAATATTGATTTTGATATTATATAAATATTATTTTTAAATATAGTTAAATGCTTGAATTTGAGTTATGTGTAAGTTTGTTAAATGAAAAATAAATTTAATAATAGAGTTTGATTTTTTTAAAATAAAATGTGAGTGAGTATTTAAATTTTATTTAATATAGAGTTTATAATGACTTAAATGAAATTAAGGTGGGAAGATAAATATGAAATTGGTTTGATTTAAATTATTTAGGTATTATACTCGAATAAATTTGATTTGAAATTTAAATAAAATTGAGGCTTTAAAGGGTATGATTCTTATAACTTGATTTTGGTTTAGAATGATTTAATGAATACTTCAAGTATATTTAAATTTAAGGAAATATTCAGTTATTTGAAATTTGGGTTATATTTAAATTATAGTGGATTTATTAGGTAAAAAATTTCAAAACTAAATAATAGAAAATTGAATTGCTGAATTTTAATTATCAAACTTAGGTTTGAAATTGTAGAATACGTAAGGCTTGAAATATACTGAATTTTAAAGGGTTTATTTTGTGGATCAATCGATTGTGAAATCAATGTAATTTGGAATAGTTTATTTGGAAATTGAATTGTATTGAATTTATGATTTGGGGATTTGGTTTAAATATAAAATTTGGAATTCGAGTTGTTTCGGAATTGATTTGCAAAATTTAAGAAGTTATTTTTATATAAAGTATTTTAATATTTGAACCATTTGAGTGATGGAAGTTATGTTTCAAAGTTACGAATTTCAAAGTATTATGATTTGAAAATGTTATAATTTCAAGTATTTGGTTTCGAAGTGTTATAACATTGAAAGTGCTACGATTTTGGGAAAAATGATATATTTGAAATAAAATTGATATTATATTGATTTGGGTTTTATAAAAATGATATCATATTGATTTGGGTTTTAAAACTGAAATGATATCGCATTTATATGGGTTTGAAATGGATATTATATTCTGGTTTTAAAAGTATAAACTATTTTGAAAAGACCGCGGTGTTATAATAACGTTTGGTAATTAAAAAGACTGGGATCGGAATACTCTCTGCCAACTTCGAAAAACAATTTAACAACCGTGTACGCGGTGGAGATTCCAGAATGAAGTAGAATGGCGGTGGCATTTCCTTTGAGGTAAATATGTGGACTCGACTCTTGTGAGTTGGCATAAGTTGGCTAAAACAGGAGCGATTGAAGGGATAAGAAGGTAGCACCTTTTATCGAACACACTCCTTCGATACCATTCTATTACTTTGTGATTGTTCGGGGCCCTTTTTTATTTTGGGGGTGTGGCTCGAGGTGGGCGGTAGTAGCTGCTACGCGTTACCACCGGTTCGGAAGCGTAATTGGTATATCTACCCTGGCATTGCCTAGTTGTGTCGTGTCGCCTACCCTAGCACACGTTGTATGAGTTTGGTTTTCTCCCGTAGCCATGTGGTATCCTCTGGTGGCTTCCCGATCAGGAGGGACCATGATACTGGATGGACTACTGAGACTATTACGTGTTAAGGTGGAAAATGTAAAGCCTTAACGCTATTTAAAAGTAAGTTTATTTTACTATTACACATTATTATAATATCGAAATATTACTACACAGTAAATAGTTTAACGGATCCTTAGGACATGTGAATCCCGAATATCTCTTAAGTTACTGCACTCACGTTTGACATTGGATAGGAGATGTCAAATCCCGTAAACATCTCTGACGCCGTTACACTCATATTTATTTCAGTTGATTTAATATACATAAGATCTTTTAGTTCTGACTCGAGTGTTTTGTCTTTTCAATTCGCTTGAGTCAGTCTGAGCATTTCAGGATTCGAAGACTTTATCTCTAGAGGACGAAGACGAAGATTTGTATTACTATTATTTATTATATTCCACTGCATCACATTGTTCTGCTGCATTGTTATTGATTGTTCTCTGGTATGTGTAACTTAGAAATGTATTGTATAAGTTAATCACATGTTTTTGTAAAACAGCTTCATGAACTATTTATTTGATTATTATATTTTATCGTTCCGCTGCAAGATTCTATTTTGTTTTTTCTTTCTTTCCCTGCTTTTTATTATTTACCCCATAACAATCCGCCCTTCTATATGGTTTAAGTCTGACGTGTGTGTTTAAAGCGTACAAAAAGGCGGGATGTTATTGGTATGATTTGATATACAAAAGGTATATGTGTATATTATTATTTCAAAAATGATTTGGAATAAATTCCAGGTATTTAGTTCTATATTTTTCTTTAAAAAAGTTCATAGTGAAATAGAGAGTAGTTAAATACATAGTAGTTTTGGTAATAAAGTTTTTAATATGAGCTATCTGTACATACAAGATTTAGATGTATGCTACGTAGAGAGCCCGAGTGGCGGCGGCGTAAACCAAACAATTACGAAACCATTTCTTATTTTCCCTTTTTAGCAAAGGGGCTTTTAATAAAAAGTGAAACTTAATAAGTTATTTTATTGATGCATTTGTCCTATACATTCAGGATAATGTGGTATATTCGTTATGTTATGATGCGTTAGTTGGTAGTTTTCACATATTAGAACGAGATGGGTTTTTCGATAATTTTATATGGTCTGAAACTTCCGGATCATTATAGAACTTGAAGCAAAATGTTTCTAAAAATATAAAGTTGAGTTTATACTCTTGAATTTAGAAAATATTAATTTGGCTTGACATCCAATGTTAGTAAACCATTTATTGTTAGTAGGCCAACTAATAAATGTCTTTACCTTAGGGTTGTCTATGGGAGGTAGATCTAGGCCTATATTTATATACCGATATCCTGCTTTTCCTAGCTACTTGCCTAACCCGATTGATAAAAAGTCGAAAGGGTTGACTCAGTTACAAGGCGCAGATTTATTTTGGGCCTTCATCGGAATTTTAGAAAGTTAAGGGAATCTGATGTTTTGTATATACTCTTAG
The DNA here is from genome assembly GCA_030765085.1 of Allium cepa. Taxonomy (NCBI): domain Eukaryota; kingdom Viridiplantae; phylum Streptophyta; class Magnoliopsida; order Asparagales; family Amaryllidaceae; genus Allium; species Allium cepa. The sequence goes on from CM060941.1 coordinate 564,895,906, forward strand.
GATGTAGTAGAGTATTATACGAGTATAAAATTGAGTTATATTTTCATGAAATGTTTATAAACAAAGTAAGTTTTCATGAAATGCCTTTTAAATAAAGTTGTTTCTTTATCAAATGTTTTATGAGTAGGGTATGTTTTATGAAATGCTTAATAAATGGTTTTAGTATTGAATGAGAACTATTTGGGTAAATAAATGTGATATAAAACGTTAATTGTATAATTGAAGAAGCCAGTGGGATAAATTGCATAAATTATATATAGATCATTTTATTCACATTATAGTTCTTGATCTAAGGTTTGAGTACATGGTTTCTAGGTGAATTGCACCAGTCCAAACAAGGATTTTTCACTCGATTCTCAACGGTAAACACTTAAACAGATTCTTGATATGATCCTGAGGTTTTCTATCATAGTATCAGACCATGTATAGAAAGCAGAGTTTTATAATCATGGCACCTAATAGGAGTCCGCACTAGGGAAGTTAGGTGATCTATATAGTTCGGAAGTGAAATTTATGTGTTCGAGCAAGTGATCAGATTAGATATCTCGTATGGATGATCCATGTACATCATATGGTATGGACTTAACTATCGACATATTAAGTTTTGTTGGCTTAGGAGTGTTTGGGGGATGACCGTTTGATTTGTTCCGAGGTAGCATGAATAATTGCCTAGGCAATAACCTTAGCTTATTGAGTGTAAGGTACGTGTAGTAAATTATTTGTCGTCCTTGTCCAATGAAAGGATTTTTGAACCTGAGTAAAACTTGAGCTTTATTTCCTAGTAATTTTGAATAATATTAAGTATTGGTATGTGCTTGTTTCTTTTGTTAACCCGTCATGTTGGAATTTCAAGGACAAAATATTTCAAGTGGTGGAAAATGTAGCGATCCGTAATTTTGACCACGTCGTACTTAAATATTTGTGTCATTTAAATATTTGAATCTCGGATTAAATGTGTTAAAAGTGATTTCATAACCTTGTTAAACATCATTTAATTAATAATGCATGAAGGTAAACTTGTTTACAAAAATAAATATTTTGAAGAAATATCGGTAATGTGACCAAAAATCATGGATGATGTCATGGTAGATATTTTGGAAAGGAGTCTTAAGGGATAAGTAAGAGAGAGTGAGGTGGAAAATTAAGCACATGGAGGTTTGCTTTGGCTGGCTACGACGAGGTTTTGGAGGCAATTTTTACCTTTGGTAAACAATTACAAATATTCACATAGCTCACAAATTTATTGCCTAAGGAATGAACAAAATGGCCTCTTCTACTTGCTCTTCTCTCCTATTTAACATTCTTAAATCAAGTCAAATAAAGTCCAAAATTCACTAAACTTTAGTTAGGCCCAAGCACAACATATTTATCATAGAATAACATCTCAATCTTTAAAGAAAAGGAGTCAAAATCCCCAAATTAGATTTGTTCATAAACATTCTTGGAAGAACAAGTGTGGCCAAGAGCAAATATAACAAAAATGTGGAGTATTTAGCTTGTTTGGTAATGGAAGGAAGTATTGTTATGTTCTAGTGGCTTGTGCTTGTTGTTAACAAGGTTTTGGGGTGATTTTACTCACCATTGAAGTGTATATATATGTATATATACGTTTTTTGTGCGATTATAAAGTAAATAATGAAGTTAACTAATGAAAGTTATAACTTTGGACCCCTCTTGCTTTGGAAAGAAAAAATAACTTTATATGTAATATAATCACTTCAGCTACCTGATAAAACATGTATAAGTGGCCTACACTTTGTGTTTACAACTTTGATGTGGTATGTGATGTAGAAGTGTGTGTGAATTTTTTTGTAGCGAAAGTGTCGCTATAAGTCGAAATCCCTTGTGCTTAATTTGTCCAAAATGGTGATTTGAATGTATATTATGAAAGAATATATTTTGGTTATTCTCTACACTGTAGTGTATGGGATAGCAAGGAAATGGTTTGGAAAATTATGGAACCTGTATAACAAAGTTTGAAAATTTAGAAGACGAGAAAATTCGCTATATGGACACTTCTACATGCCTTGGTTTTAGGAATTTTAAATATGATTTTGAAAGACATCCTTAGGAGTTTCTTTTCATGGTTACTAAGTACTATATGTATGCTACTTAATGTAAAAAAAAGAGTTTAAATCATTTTAAAACTGGTGGAACAAAGTTTGAAAAGTTAGAAGGTGAGAAAGGTCGTTATATGAGCACTTTTTAAGTAGCTTGTTTATTGGAATTTTTAATATGATTTTTTAAGACATTCTTAGGGGTTTCTTTGTAGTTTTATTATGTACTTTGAGTATAGTACTTACTATAAAAAATACGAGTTTAAAACATTTGTTTGAATGGAGAAAATTGGTCAAACTTCCATTTTTTTAAGTGTTTTCTATCCAGGTATCTTTTACATTGCTTAGCAACAAGTTTTTGACCTACAACAACATTCTTGGCTTTCTATAACACTGCTTGGTGTTTATGTCGTTTTAAGCTACCTTTGTGATTTTAAATGTGTTTAATGATAGTTAAATTTATTATTTTTATGAGATCTTTCTAGGAATGATTAATAACAGGTCTTAAAGTATTTTAAAAGTTATTTCAAGTTTAAATATAGGTTTTAATAGTTACTTATAAATTTTTAAAGTAATAGGGTTTCTTTATAGCTTTTATTTAAAAATGTTTTTTCAAGTAATCTATAATTTAATTATTTTTACAAAATATTTTATATAAATATTTAAAACATATTTATATATAATTTTGGAAAGGTAACTTAAGTATTTTATAAAAGGATAAGTGGGTTTTGTTTATAGTACGTAGTTATATTGAATAGTTTTGAGAATTTATTTAAAGCATATTGAATAAGTATAAAGATAATTAGATCTTTAAAAAGAATGTGTTAAAAATAATAATAAATATAAAAGGTATTGGGTTTATAGTGAACAATGTTTAAGTAACACTTGTTGTTAATCCTTTTTGTTATACTTATAAACATAATTAGATCTTTAAAAAGAATGTTTTAAAGATAATGACAAGCATAAAGTGATTTTTATAGTAACAATATTTAAGTAACATTTGTTTTTAACCCTTGTGAATGTACTTTGGTCTTTAAAGGGAAGTTTTCAAGATAATGTTAAGTGGAGAACGTTTTGGAAATTTTTTTGAAAGTGTAAACGTTTAATTTATCAAAGAGAAGGTGTTTGTTGGAATAATGTTTGATGATATTTATTTTTAACCTCTTTGATTATATTTTGAAATGGAAAATCTATTAAAGTGATTTGTGAATATTCTTATACATTTGAGATAAGAATATGAATATATTTTGATGCATTGAAAAGATTAGAAATTAATAGTGAAGTAGTGATATACATGTATATATCTTTTGTAAATGTATTTGAAATATATATGAAAGTATTTGAAAAGAAGTTTTATTTGACAATACAGGGATTAGAAGTCACTTGTATGACCTAATCGTGTTTGTGTGTTTACTCATTTATGTAAAGTATTTAGTCCTATACTTAGCACTAAAGCTGAGTAATCAAAATAGGTGATAAGTGTACGAGACCTAATTTCCATATGCAATCATCTTCATTTTGTACTAGATAATTGACTTGTCAACTATTGAATTTGACCAAATTACTTAGGAAGTATACAAAAGCATCATGGATTTATATGGTTTAAGATCCCCAGGAAGGGTTCATTCTTATGGAATGTCTCTTACTTTAAGAATGTGTATTCGAGATTCCTCGGGGGGAGTACACTTATATGTCGTCCATTCACTTATAGAAGAACCGAAATTAAGTTAACCGAAAATTTCACCGATTTAGTTTTGAAGAGATAGGGATCGGATAAGTATACTTAGGTATTACTTACCAAAAACCACTTCAAAATTGACATACGAGTTCTGTGTTATGGAAGCGGCCGTGGAGCGAAATGTTATAGAGTTGCACCGTCTATCCTAAGGGTAAATCCGAGAAGGAGGTCAATGTCAACATTTTGGATCAACCTATCGTGTTGTACTGTCTATCTTGAGGATGATTCCAAGAAAAAGGACAACATTAGCATTCATGAGTCAACTTATGTTGAAATCTTTAAAGATATTTGTGAACTGTTCGAGCGATGATGGCTGATGTGTTGAGATGTTGGAATCCATGCAGAGATTTGAGATCTATTCGAGTGATGAAGACTCGTGTGTTGAGATGTTGAACGTGACTTCATCATCGGGAATGATAGAAAAAAAAGTAGGATGCATAGCCGGTTGGTTTAGCTAACCTAAGGGTATATCAACTCCATATTTAGAGATGCTTATCGATGTTGTTTGTGGGAGTTGATGATATTTAGCATCACGTGTTCGGGCATAGTCCTATGTTTACCTTTGTGTTATATTTTGTCTAGAGATATACGTCGCTTCGGAAGGTAATTTCCGACCCTTGTGAGGAGGCCTGCATCAATTTCATGGAGGTTCTGTAGCGACCTTGAAATTCGAACACTTCGTCTTTGAATATTGAAAACATTTTGAAACACGATTAAGTGTTATAAACATGATTTAGGCCATTGTTAAACATTATTTCATTAATAAATAATGAAGATTTTTTTAAAGTTGTTTACAAAATTATATTCTGTAAATAAGAATTGATAATATAATCGAAAATCGGTTTACCGGTAAACAACTTTCGATTGATATAAGTTGTTCGAACACTTATGCACTTGTATAATATCAAATAAACACATTAGCAACTAATTAAAACAGACCCCTCTTCATAAAGCTTGGAATGATCTAGGAGATTCTATTAGGATAAGCGATATTATGAGGGGTATAATTGTAATATACATAAAGGAGAAGTGACGTAAAGGAGAAGAGATGGGAGGTAAGCTTCCATGGCATGGTGAGTGGAGGGGTAATTGCAAGCTTAGGCAACACTATTCTTAGCCTATAAAAAAGGGCCACATTGTAACACTCTTAATTTTTAATAACATTATTCAATAGATTTAATTATATAAATTGAATAGAATAATATAACTGTTAAGTAATGAGGGATTGAGACTTGAATTAATTAAATTAAGGCTGAGCCTAATATAATAGTTAATGTGCTTAGGAATGGGTTTTGGTTAATTAAATTATATAAGGATATATTAGGAATTTGTCGTGTAATGACTCTTACCCTTATATATATTTTCGTTCCTACCATTTTTCTTCTTACTCACGTCATTTGAAATGCACATCAAAAATTTAAAAGAATGACCGACCATTAAGAGAAGAAGAGGAATTCAAATTAAAAGGTAGAGAATCAAGCTTAGAGGAAATCAGTCTCAATCCAATCTTCTCATCTATATCAATGTGAATAATAATTCCATCTATATCTTGTTTTGTATCATATATTTTTGGATCCAAGGGTAGATTCGTTTTTATGATATATTGGATGATGATATGCTTGATTTAAAATTTATATGGTTTAAACAAGATTGTTTAAATGAGGAAAAGCACGATTTCAAGGAAAAACCAAGATTTAATGATGATTATATGCCTTAGGAAAATTTTATTTAATGAGAAACATGATTTTGGAGTTGGGCTTCAAATTTGATAATTTTCCAAGCTATGGAATTATTATTATGATTTTTCAAAGGAAAATATGGTTATTTGAGTTTATAAACTTACTTTGGAAAATATATTGAGAATTTGGGTCTAGAATTTTGATATGTTAGATAACATGATTTTTCGAATTTTTGGGGATTTTCCCAAAGTGCTTTACTATGCAAAACAAATTGTTTTAGAAGAGGGACTTCTTTGCAAAATTGGTTTTGCTAATGGAAGGGATTATTTGATTAACCTAACCATAGTTAAGATCTAAATTAGTGGCTATTATTTTTGGAAAAGAATTTGAGAAAGTTAAAGAAACCAATTTGGTTTTGACACGTGACAGGTCAGTCGGAGAAAGTTTACTTTAAGAAGAATTAAACCATGTTTACTTAGAAAATTGGTTCTGCCTACTTTGGAAAGCACCTTTCGATGCAGAAGCTTCCTCCTTCATCTTAATTGAAACCTACCATGCCAAAACCAATACACAAGGTATCACCATGATGGTACAAAGTGAATTGGAGATTGGTGAAAGTTTAAGTGTCCAAGGCATAGCTTTCGAAGGAGTCGAAACCTTGGTTTGTTCTTAAAATGAAATGCGCCTGCCTCTATTTTGTTTTAGCTTTTGACAGAGTCAAAGCATTTGGTTTCGAAAGAGATTTTTAAAAGGTTTCAAAAGGGTTGCCATTAACTTAAGATTGCTTTCGAACTTACGAAAGAATGTTTTGAAAGAAGGGGTTTCGACCTAATCGAAACCCTGTTGCATTTCTTTAACCTTTTTGATGGAGTTGAAGATATCAATATTTTCGAAAGGGTACTTTGTTTTATAAGCTAAAGCCACTTCCTAAAGCTTTCGAATGGGGTTAGGGGTTTCGAAACCAACCTTCTGCTAACCTTCTGCTATTTTACCGAGATATTAAATGATTTCGAAAGAGGTAGTGCCGACACCATCAAGTTTCCCTCAATATTTTTATATGATAAAGGATGGTTTCAAAACAGATGCTTTTGCCTATATTCACTTTGACCCAAATAATGTTTTAACTATAAACCTAACGCTTTCGAAAGGGGGATTTTCAATGATTCGAAAGGGTTACTTCCATTTATGTCGAAAGGGGTACTTTCGACTAGTTTTGAAGCTATGCTTCTAAAGTTAAATGCTAATACTTTAATATAATCGAAAGGTTTCGAAAGGTAGAGTTTAAAATACTAAAAGGAAGGAGCCTAATGTTTTTGAGTGCTTTCGAAGGAGGTCATCCTATGAAGTCGAAAGCTAGGTATCAAAAGATTTTATAACCTAAACTCTATTTTTTAAAATAAAAACCTAAGGCTAAGTTAAAGGAGTTTGTAATGGTTTTGAGAAGAAGCTTTCTTTGATAAAATAACAAGTTAAAGGAATTAACCATGTTTTACATTAAACCCACAAGAGTGGTATTGCTATGTTGTTATGTTTTCTTCTTCAAATATAAATATATTAACTTTATAATGGACCCATAACTGTATATTAAACCCAAAGGAATGGTATTGCTATGGTTCCTCTAAGCGACGTGGTCTCACTAGATATCTAAGTGATTTGAGATAGTAGATTATTATTCATATCAGGCTTTATGTTTGACTCGAATTTTATGTTTTGCCCTTAAAATCTTAGGTACTCAGTTGATTTTGAATAATTTGAGAGTTGAGGTTCTCAAGTACCTCTTAAGACGAATAAGCTTCCGGTGATGTGTAGGAGGCATAATGACTATTTAGAGTTCTCTTTTCTTTTTGATTCCGCTGTGTTGTTTGTAATGGTAAAGTTGTTATATTGCCTATATATACACTGATCATCCAAGGGGCATCTTCATATGTCGCTCTTGGCATATGTTTTGTATAAATATATTTTCTTTGAAAATAATTTGCTATTTGGGGTTATGTAATGAATTGAAAATATTTTGATATGGAATGAGATCTTGTTTGAAGTTTTAAAATTTTCCATATTCATATGTTTCTATGTATCAATGAATCTAACACCGCCGTATTTGGTCATCGAGGATTAATAACTATGGATGACTACAGTATCCGTAGCCATTAGTTTTGGGGCTCCAAGTAGGGGGATGTTATACATAACCTTAGTTAACATTCATAATAATTTACAAAGCATAAAAGTGAAAATCCATGTCTTCTTCTTTTTCTTCATAATAATTTCTTAAAGCAAAATATTTGCGAATCAAGTCCAAATCACTTCAAATTTAGAGTAAAGCCTTCCCTCCACATAACAAAACCTTCTACCTAGTTAGATTTTGAAGTTTAGAAGCTAAACTCCCCCCACCTCTCATAGCCGTGTACAATTAGTGAAGGAGGAAGGGTGAAGTAACTCAAAAGCAAGAGAGGAAAGGAAGGAAAGAGATGGTTCAGACGCCATCAAGTATTCCTTAATATTTTTATACGATAAAGGATGGTTTCAAAACAGATGCTTTCGCCTATATTCACTTTAACCCAAATAATGTTTTAAGTATGAACCTAATGCTTTCGAAAGGGGGACTTTTAATGATTCGAAAGGGTTACATCCATTGGTGTCAAAAAGGGTACTTTCAACTAGTTTGGAAGCTATGCTTCTAAAGTTAAATGCTAGTACTTTAGTATAATTGAAAGGTTTTGAAAGGTATAGTTTAAAGCATTAAAAGGTAGGAGCCTAATGTTTTTCAGTGCTTTCGAAGGACGTCATCATATGAAGTCGAAAGCTAGGTATCTAAAGGTTTTGTAACCCAAACTCTATTTTTAAAAATAAAAACCCATAGCTAAATTAAATGAGTTTGTAATGGTTTTGAGAAGAAGCTTTCTTTGATAAAATAACAGGTTAAAGGAATTAACCATGTTTTATATTAAACCCATATGAGTAGTATTGCTATATTGTTATGTTTACTTCTTCAAATATAAATATATTCACTTTATAATGGACCCATAACTGCATTTTGGTGATAAAGGGTTGAAGAACTAGCTAGGTTAACTAAGTAGTGAATATAAATTGATTAAACTCCTAAATAAGTAGAATTGCATCTAGGAGGTCGAGAATACCAGAATATAGGTTGCAAAAATATAGAAGAAAGATATTGGTAGTGTCCAATAGGTTCTCAGTAAGCCTATGAAAACTGTGTAAAAGAAAATATATTGGCAGGGACCAATAGGTTCATGGTTAGCCCGTGAAAACTATGTATAAAGGAAGAGGTCGGAAAGACAGGTTCATAGCAAGCCCATGAAAACTATGATTTGATACTGGCAGGGGCCACTAGGTTTGCAGTTAGCCCATGAAAGCTATATCCAAATTGAAATATTAATAGATGTCAATAGGTTCCTATTCAGCCTAAGAAAACTAGGACAAGAAGAGAAGATGTTGGAGTCACCAATAGGTTCCTAGTCAACCCATGAAAACTAGGATAAAAGTAAAGATATCGGAGTTACCTATTGGTTCATAGTGATCCAATTGGAAACTATGTAATTGGACAGAGAGTCCTTAATTGTTTAACAGGTTATTAGTCAGCCTAAGAAAACTAATATAGCAATCCTAGAAACTGTAATTGAGATAAATAGTCTAAAATAAATGGGGATAAGTAATCTAGAATTGATTCATTTGTTTTGCATATCATTATATTGTATTGTTTTGAATTGTTTTAACCATTTGGACATGCAGTAGCACAGTATATGGTTACATAAAGGTTTTAAGATACTAGTGGGGGAAAATCCATTTCGCTAAGCGGCGTGGTCTCACTAGATATCTAAGTGATTTGAGATGGTAGATTATTTTTCATACCAGGATTTATGTCTGACTCGAAGTTTATGTTTCTCCTTAAACTCTCGGGTACTCAATTGATTTTGAGTAGTTCGAGAGTTGAAGTTCTCAGTTACCTCTTAAGAGGAATAAGCTTCCAGAGGCGTGTAGGAGGCTTAACGACTATTTAGAGTTCTCTTCTTTTTGATTTCGCTTTATTGTTTGTAATGACAAAGTTGTTATATTGCCTGTATGTACTCTAATCATCCAAGGGGGCATCTTCATATGTCGCTCTTAGCGTATGTTGTAATAAATATATTTTCTCTAAACGTGATTTGCGATTGTGGGATTATGTAATGAATTGAAAATGTTTTGATATGGAATGAGATCTTGTTAGAAGTTTTAAAATTTTCCATATTCATATGTTTCTGTGTATCAATGAATCTAACACCTCCGTATTTGGTCGTCAAGGATTAATAACTATGGATGACTTCAACATCCGTAGTCGCTAGTTTTGGGCCTCCAAATAGGGGGATGTGACAAGTTCTTATCAGAGCATAGGTTTATGAAACTTTAAAAAAAGTTAAACCAAAAGTTTTTGGAACATAATCCAATGAATTTGAAAATATGATCGGGGTTTGGGTTAACGTTATAGTAACGTATTTGTATTTGATATATACTAAGAACGTGTTCCCATCTCTCTTAGACCATTCTTTTGTATCTTACTAAGGCCCGTATGTAGATTTATGAGAAAGAAGATATGGAAGCAGAAAACGAAAGAGGAAATCTAGGTAGAGGAAGCACCATAACTGACAAAAATGCTCGATCTAATACCAGGAGGAATCAAGGTCGATAGGCTAATGCTAATCCAAATGCTGAGGCCAACGTAGATGCTGGAAATCCACCAGTAGATGCGGGGATGTTATATCAGTTGTTAACCAATATTTTGCAAGATGGAGTTGCTGGTATTGTTGGAGGAGCTAATCCCGTGGATCCAGTTGGGAATAACTATGCTAAGCTAAGCAGAGACTACCCCAGTTTGGGTGGAAAGCCATTTGTTGGAACGGAGGGTGCTGCTGAGTTTGAGAATTTGCTACTGAGCTGTGAAAGGATCTATACTGATCTAGGCTTGGATGATGGACAAAAGAGATGGCTATCCTCTAGGCATTTGCAAGGGGTAGCGCTTCTTTGGTGGAATAGAGTTACTACTGGAGTTCTGAAGGAGCTGACATGGGCTTATTTTCGAAGAATGTTTAAGCAGAGGTTTCGATCTGAGGTTGCTAAGTCGACGTTGATCAAGAAGTTCATGGATCTGGTTCAAGGAGAGATGTCAATGATTGAGTTTTCTGCTAAGTTTAATGAGCTGTCTCAATATGGATATGCTATGGTTGACAACGATGTCAGAAGGAATGAAAGGTTCATTCAAGGACCGAGTCCCGAGCTTGCTAGAATGACCATGACCCATATCTGAAAACCTTGTAATATGGTGGTGGAGATGGCCATTCTCCATGAAGAGATGCTCGCAATTTCTATTAGAGAGAAGCCAGTTGAATCCCAAGGTCCTCAGGGAAATAAGATGAAATTCTTTAAGAAGAAGGGAGCCCAATAAGGGGATGCTGCCAAGAAGGTAGAGGTTGATTTAGTTTGCTACAAATGTGAAAAGAAGGATCATTATGCAAATGAGTGCCGGTCAGAAAAGGGAAAGAAGGCTGCAGATAAGAGGAGTGTGAAATTCTTTAACATTGATCAATTTGGGCATTACAAGAACCAGTGTCCAGAGCTAGACATGGTGGACAAGGGGAAAGTCTTTGCTATTGGATCATCAGCTAAACCTAATGCAGCTGATACGGGAAAGACTGTGATGAAAGGTATGTTTTTGATTCAGATTTTACCAGTTAGGATACTTTTTGATACCAGTGCATCACATTCATTTCATCTTAGTGTTTGGTTGATAGGTTATGCTTAGAACCCACATACCTTGTTACTTTCTTAAGGGTTGCAAATCCAATAGGAGGGTACGCAACCCTGGAGATGAGATGCAACCACTTAGAACTTGATTCGTTAGGTCTTATGTTTGCATGCAGTCTTTATATTTTTGATTTCATAGATTTCAGAATCATTTTGTGTATGGATTGGTTGAGGAGGTATGAGGCTAAGATATTTTTCCAAGTAGGGAGATATCTTTGAGACACCATGCTAGTCATAACCGAATTATATTCTCATTAGAGAATTCTGACGGAGTAGTTGTGCTTTGCTAAATGCGATGGAAGTGGAAGAAGAACTAAGCGGGGTTTTAATTGCAAGCGGGTTTGCAGATGTGTTTGAGCCAGTCACAGGACTACCACCGAAATGAGCTGTTGAGTTTTAGATAGATCTTGTGCCAGAAGCTGAACCTATAATTAGACCGCCTAGCAGGATGACACCGATAGAGTTGAAGGAACTGAAGGTAGAGCTAGTGGATCTAGAAGGAAGGTATTTTATTAGACCAAGTAGTTCTCCTTGGAGAGCGGTCGTGGTATTCGTGAAGAAACCAGATGGGTCGTTGCGGATGTATATCGATTATCATAAGCTAAACGAAAAGATGATGAAGAATAAGTATCCTTTGCCGAGAATTAATGATCTGTTTGATCGGTTGAGTGGAGCCAAAGTGTTTTCCCAGTTGGATTTTGTCATGGGGTTCCATCATTTGAGAGTGGCGGAGGACACCATTCCTTTAACAGCATTTCGAATTTGATATGGCTCGTATGAGTGGTTAGTAATGCCATTTGGGTTGACGAATGCACCTGCTTTCTTTGTGGATTTGATGAGTCGAGTCTTCTGAGAGTATTTGGATAGATTCGTGTTAGTGTTTATAGATGAAATTTTGGTATACTCCATGGTTGAGAGAGAGCATGCAGATCATCTTAGAGTGGTGCTAGAGACATTGAGGCAGAATCAGCTAAAGGCAAAGTTCTCCAAGTGTAATTTTTGGAAGAAAGAGGTTAAATTTCTTGGTCATGTGGTTTCATGGAAAAGATTGTCAATCGATCCAGCTAAGATCGAAGCTGTCAACAATTGAAAGAGACCAAAGACGGTGACCAATATTAGAAGTTTTCTTGGACTTGTTGGCTATTATCGGAGATTCATCAAGGATTTCTCACGGATAGTAGCGCCATTGACTGAACTTACCAGGAAGGAAGTGAAGTTTGTTTGGTCCGAAAAATATGAGGAAGCATTCCTTAAGTTAAAGAATTTGTTGACCAATTCTCCAGCGTTAGTAGTTCCAAATGGAAACCAAAGGTTGGTAGTATATACTGGTGCATGTGGAACGGGATTGGGAGCAGTCTTGATGCAGAGGGGCAAAATCATTGCTTATGCATCTAGACAGCTTAGACCGCACGAAGTAAGATATTTTACTCATGACTTGGAGTTGGATGCAGTGATTTTTGCCTTAAAGATTTGCAGGAATTATCTCTTGGGGGAAAGATTTTAGTTGTATACTGATCATAAGTCTTTAAGATACTTATTCTCTCAGAAGGAGTTGAATATGAGACAACGGAGATGGATGGAATTTTTGGCTGCTTAAGATTTTGGTACAGAGTATACCACAGGGAAAGGTAATAAAGTAGCAGATGCTCATAGCAGAAGGCATCAAAATGTGGTGTCAGCTATGCTGGCAGAATGGAATGATCTAGAATCTTTGGCCAGTTGCGCTATGCAGTTAAGATCGACTACTTTCTCCAGTCAGAGTACTGCCACGATGTCCTGTTCAAAAGTTCGACCAATGTTGATAGAGAGAATTGCTTCTAAATAGAAGGATGATCCATTATTAGCCGAGAGGATCAGAAGACTTAAGGTTGGCACTGAGGTCGATGATTTAAAAGAATTTTGTCTTAACCAGAGAGGATGGTTGAGAAAGAAGGGATGGTTATGTGTTTCAGATGTTGAGAACTTGAGAAGAGAAGTTATTGAGGAATTTCATCGATCCAAGTTTACTATTCATCCTGGAGGGACTAAGATGTATCAAAATATGAAGAGGAGCTTCTATTGGGAAGGCATGAAAAGGGATGTTAGCTTGTGGGTTAGGCAATGTGTAAACTATCAACAAGTGAAAGTCGAACATCAAAAGCCGAGCGGGTTACTTCAGCCTCTAGATATTCCAGTTTGAAAATGGGATTCGACATCCATGGATTTTATAGATGGTTTTCCAATGTCAAGGAGAGGAAATGAGAGTATATGGGTTATTGCGGATAGGTTGACCAAGTGTTTACATTTCATTGCAACAAAGCCGACAAAGACGACATCTGTTTTGGCAGAGTTATTCATGAAGAACATAGTCAGACTTCATGGAGTTCCTAGTAGAATAGTCAGCGACAGAGATGCTTTATTTACTAGTGAATTATGGAAAAGTCTACAGGATGTGTTAAGCACTAAGCTCAAAATGAGTACCGCATATCACCCACAGATGGATGGGTAGACTGAGAGAGTCAATAAGGTGCTCGAGGATTCGTTGAGAGCTTGTGTGTTAGACTTTGGTGGATCTTGGGAGGATTACCTACATTTGATTGAGTTTTCCTATAATAATAACTATCAAACTACTATAGGCATAGCACCTTTTGAAGCTTTGTATGGAAGGCCGCGCAAATCTCCTGTATGTTGGTTAGAGGCTGAAGACAGATTGTCGTAGGTCCAGATTTGGTTAGGGAGGTGTTAGAGAAGATTGAGTTGATCCGAGAATGGATGAAGAAAGATCAATCCAGGTAGAAGAGCTATGCAGACAAGAGGTGTAAAGACCTAGAGTTCTCTGTTGAAGATAGGATTTTCATAAAGGTATCACCGATGAAGGGTATGGTACGGTTTGGGAAGTCAGGGAAATTGGCACCGAGATATGTTGTTCCATCCCAATTATAGAAAGGATTGGAAAGCTTGCATACAGAGTAGAGGTGCCAAGAAATATGGTAGGTGTCCATAATGTATTTCACGTGTCTCATCTTTGCAAGTATGTGCATGATCTAGAGGCTACTATTTCTTAATAGAGTTGGAGGACTTAGTAGTAGAGCCTGATTTGACTTTTTTAGACAACCAATTCGGGTTATAGCGAGAGATGAGAAGAGATTGAGGAACTAGACAGTCAAGTTGGTGAAAATTCAGAGGAGCGATAACGAGAAGTACTGTACTTGGGACAAAGAGGACTGGATTCAAGATACTTATCCTGATCTGCTTTGAGGGTATGTCTATATTAGATTTATATAGATATTTCCTATTCAAGTAGACTAGTGTGGTTGTAAGGAGTTGTTGCAGATGATTGCTATGTTTAGTGTGTAGTCCTTACTGAATTTCGAGGATGAAATTCTTAAAGGAGGGGAGCCTGTAACACCCCTAATTTTTTATAACATTATTCATGAGATTTAATTAGATAAATTAAATAGAATAAGATAAATGTTAAATAATAAAGGGATTGAGACTCGAATTAATTAAATTAAGGCCGAGCCTAATATAATAATTAATGGTCTTAGGAATGTGTTTTGGTTAATTAAATTACATAGGGCTATATTAGGAATTTTCTGCCTAATGACCCTTAACCTTATATATATTTTTGTTCCTACCATTTTTCTTCTTACGCACGTCATTTTGAAATGCACATCAAAAATTTAAAAGAACAGCCAGCCATTAAGAGAAGAAGAGAAATTCAAATTAAAAGCTAGAGAATCAAGCTTAGGGGAAATCAATTTCAATCCAACTTCCTTATCTAAATCAAGGTGAATAATAATTCCATCTCAATTTTGTTTTGAATCATATATTTTCGGATCTAAGGATAAATTCGTTTTTATGATATATTGGATGGTGATATGCTTGATTTAAAATTTATATGGTTTAAACAAGATTGTTTAAATGAGGAAAAGCATGGTTTAAGGAAAAATCGAGATTTAGCGATGATTAAATGCTATGGGAAAATTTTATGTCATGAGAAACATGATTTTGGAGTTGGGTTTCAATTTTGATAATTTTCCAACAGATGAAAAGATTATTATAATTTTTCAAAGGAAAATATGGTTATTTGGGATTATAAATTTATTTTGGAAAATATATTGAGAATTTGAGTCTAGAATTTTGATATGCTAGATAACATGATTAAAGTGAATTTATGGAATTTTTGGGGATTTTTCCGAAGTGCTTTGCTATGCATAATAAATTGTTTTAGAAGAGGGACTTCTTTGCAAAATTGGTTTTGCTAATGGAAGGGCTTATTTGATTAACCTAACCATGGTTAAGGTCTAAATTAGCGGCTGTTATTTTTGGAATAGAATTTGAAAAAGTTAAGGAAACCAATCTGGTGTTGACACGAGGCAGATTGGTTAGAGAAAAGTTTATTTTAAGAAGAATTAAACCAGGTTTACACAGAAAATTGGTTCTGCCTACTTTGGAAACAGAAGCTTCCACCTTCATCTTAATCGAAACCTACTAAGCCAAGAACCATACAAAATTTATTACCATGATGGTACGGAGTGGATTGGAGATGGGCGAAAGGTTAAGTGTCAAATGCATAGCTTCCGAAGGAGTCGAAACCTTGGTTTGTTTTTAAAATGAAATGTGCCTCCCTTTGTTTCGTTTTAGCCTTCGACAGAGTTGAAGCATTTGTTTTCAAAAGAGAGTTTTAAAAAGGTTACGAAAGGGTTGCCATTAACTTAAGATTGCTTTCGAACTTATGAAAGAATGTTTTGAAAGAAGGGATTCCGACCTAGTCGAAACCCTGCTGCCATTCTTTAGCCTTTCGATGGAGTTCAAGATATCAATACTGTCAAAATGGTACTTTGTTTTATAAGCTAAAGCCACTTCCTAAAGCTTTCGAAAGGGGTTAGGGGTTTCGAAGCCAATGGTTTCGAAAGGGGTTTCGAAGCCAACCTTCCGCAATTTTACCAAGATGCTAAATGATTTCGAAAGAGACGGTATCGATGCCATCAAGTATTTCTCAATATTTTTATACGATAAAGGATGGTTTTAAAATAGATGCTTTCGCCTATATTCACTTTGACCCAAATAATATTTTAGTACAAATCTAATTCTTTCTAAAGGGGTACTTTCATTGATTTGGAAGGGTCACTTCCATTGGTGTTGAAAGGGGTACTTTCAACTAGTTTCGAAGCTATGCTTCTAAATTTTAATGCTAATACTTTAATATAGTTGAAAGGTTTCAAAAGGTAGATTGTAAAGTATTAAAAGGTGGGACCCTAGTGTTTTTGAGTGCTTTTGAATGAGGTCATCCTATGAAGTCGAAAGCTAGGTATCGAAAGGTTTTATAACCCAAACTCTATTTTTAAAAGTAAAAACCCATGGTAAATTAAAGGAGTTTGTAATGGTTTTGAGAAGAAGCTTTCTTTGATAAAATCGCAAGATAAAGGAATTAACCATGTTTTATATTGAACCCACAGGAGTGGTATTGCTATGTTGTTATGTTTGCTTCCTCAAATATAAATATATTCACTTTATAATGGACCCATAACTGTATATTAAACCCACAGGAGTGGTATTGCTATGGTTCCGCTAAGCAGCGTGGTCACACTAGATATCTAAGTGATTTGAGACGGTAGATTATTATTCATACCAGGATTTATGTTTGACTCGAAGTTTATGTTTACCTTTAAACTCTTGGATACCCAATTGATTTTGAGTAGTTTGAGAGTTGAGGTTCTCAGGTACATCTTAAGACGAATAAGCTTCCGGTGATGTGTAGGAGGCATAATGACTATTTAGAGTTCTCTTTTCTTATTGATTCCGCTGTGTTGTTTGTAATGGAAAAGTTGTTATTGCTTGTATGTACTCCGATCATCCAAGAGGCATCTTCATTTGCCGCTCTTGGCATATGTTGTTGTAAATATATTTTCTCTGAACGTGATTTGCTATTGTGGGATTATGTAATGAATTGAAAATATTTTGATATGGAATGAGATCTTATTTGAAGTTTTAAAATTTTTCAAATTCATGTTTTTCTGTGTATCAATGAATCTAACACCGCCGTATCTGGTCGCCGAGGATTAATAACTATGGATGACTGTAGCATCCGTAGCCGTTAGTTTTGGGCCTTCAAGTAGAGGGATGTTACACGCACACTTGGTTAACATTCATAAAAATTTACAAAGCATAAAAGTGAAAATCCTTATCTTCTTCTTTTTCTTCATAATAATTTCTTAAAGAAAAATATTTGCAAATCTAATCCAAATCACTTCAAATTTGGAGTAAAGCCTTCCCTCCACATAACAAAACCTTCTGCCTAGTTAGATTTTTAAGTTTGGAAGCTAAACTCCCCCATCTCTCATAGCCGTGAACTATTAGTGAAGGAGGAAGGGTGAAGCAAGGCAAAAGCAAGAGAGGAAAGGAAGGAAAAGAGGGTGCTAGCTTGGGTATGGACTTGGGTTCTTTGATCTTATTTTTTTTTCATTTAAATGATGAACTAACTCACCATTTTGATTGGAAAATATCACATATATATGTCGATGTTTGATTGTATTAATGTTGTTGAATTTATATGGACATATGTGAAAACATTGATTTACTTCTTGCCTTTAAAGCAAGTGGCATATGTATGGACTTGAATGGCCTTGAATGAACTTGAATGGACTTATAAGACATGTTGAAAGGTCTTGGAACAAAACACATAAGTTGAACATGGGTTCGAATATAGCTCGAATTTGGAAGTGCAATTATAACGATAGTTATTATAGTTGTAGTTGTGAATTGCCTTGTTTTTGGCGATATTTATGGAAATTTGCAAAAAGATCCTTAGGGTTTTCTTATCATATTATAATGTTTTAAATGTATATTTGTTGCTATTAAAATCTTGAATATTAAAAGGTTACATAACATCTTGAAAACGATTAAAACTGCACTTGTGCAAAACTGCCTCGTTTAGTCTTATTTTTGAACTTTAAAAGGTTTGAAAATATATTTAAATTTAAGTATTTTGGTTCATTCTTTTTATAAGTGTTTACTAACTACGTGAAGATTAGAGATCTATTCAAGATGCTCAAGTCAATATAATGATTCGTAATTTGTATAAGATGTAGGGATCCATTTGGGGATTTATGTCTTGTTCAAGTAATGAAGATTCATGTGAAAGATGCCGAATGAAACCTCAACATTAGAAATGGCTAAAGGCAAAGTAGGATGCACAATATAGGGTTTGGCTGACCCAAGACAAGGTATTGTTAACTCTATATCTGGAGAATACTTATCGATGTTGGTATTGGGAATTGATGATATTTGGTACCACGTGGTTTATGTTTATGTTCCGATGTGGATCTTCATGTTTACCTTATGGTATATTTTATCTAGAGATATACGGCTCTTAAAATGTGTTTTCTGATCCTTGTGCATGGAGATTGGATTTCGATTTGATCGAAGGGATCTCCACGGAAAATCCATCATGTGAAAGTACCTTAGTGGTTTTGAGTCTAACCTAAATATGTTGTGGTCTGACCAATGTAAGCATCACACCTATTTGATATGATTTATATTCTATACCATATCATATCACTATATTAAACTTAATGAATGTTTGGTTTCTTTTGAGGGGAAAACTGTTACAGGAGTCTGTACGGTCTAATTAGTTACTGTTACATGTTGTTTGTTCGGATTTTCTCATACTAGACTTATGTCTGACACTTGGTTTTTGTTTTCTTAAAATCCTCACGTACTCTTTTGAGTGGGCTGAGTATGGCAGGTGTAAACTTAGATGCTTCAAAGTTTAGAAGATGAGCTAGAGGTTCCCATTATCTATCTATTTCTATTCCTATTGTTCAGTATTAGATATATATACATACATTAGCAATGTAAGGACGGATAGTTATAACTGTCCAGGCTAGTGATGTACTTAGGTTTTGTAACTCCAAAATTCCTATATTCAGAGTAACCCTTTGTACTGTTCTTTTAATATTATATATTACCATTCTGATGTGAGATTCTAATGTTGTGTTCTACCTTTCTTATTCTATTCTTCTTTTAATTTTACCCTAACTTTCAGTCTTTTCGGCACTTGGGTATTCGGCATATGAATGCCACAGATGTATTAATGTCGACATTCGTGGGTCAAAAATTCAGGTCGTTACATTTGGCATTAGAGTGAGGTTGAGCAAACACCTTGGCTTTGGTTGCATATGGCTCATTAGAGATAGGGTAATCGACACCCTAGAATGAATCGACTGTACACAAAAGCATATTTGTATTTTATATAAACATATACCCATTTTTCATTTTTCCTTAGAAATAATCTCTTTCTCTGAAATAACTGTAGCTTTTCATATCCTAAATATATTCTGCTATGTTTAGGTTGTACCTCATGAGTAATAAAGCTATCAATGCTCGAGGAGTTAATGGTAGAGGCAGTCGAGGTTGTACCATCACAAATGGTAGAGATTGAACATTAAGGAATGGTACTCCAGTCGGGGAACCACGGGCGAATATTGTAGAGGAAGTTGTGTAGGTCAGGCCTTAGGTGAATTTTGCTTCATTCTGCCACGATTATAAGAGGCTAGGAAGTAAGAGGTTTGGTGGTACAGAGAAGATCATAGTAGTCCAGACTTGGATCAAATTATGCGATCAAATATTTAAGGATACGGAGCTAGATGACGTAATAAAGTGTCGGTTGGCGTCATGGCATTTGACCGATGTAGCCATGGATTGGTGGAGTTCTATCACTGCAGGTGTCCAAGAGAATGAACTCTCTAGGGCCCAATTTAAGGACAGATTCAAGATGAAGTTTTTCTCAGAAGCCAGGAAGACTTTGTTGTTTAGGAGCTTCCTCGACTTAAAATAGGAGGCTATAACAGTGGCAGAGTATGATAACCAATTCGCTGTCTTATCTAGATTCGGGCCTGGGTTGTCAGACACACTGTTGAAGAGGAATGAGATGTTCATCGTAGGGATGTGCCCAGAATTCAAAGGTAATATGACTAATCATGTGTTGGGGTCTTATGTAAATTTGGTGAATATGGGATTTTGGTTTGTGAGTTTAGCACTAAAGCATTCTATTCCTACATTAGCTGGAAACAACGAACAAAAGTTTTAGCCTCGAAGGGATACTTTTGATTTGTGTTATCCCACCTTCTGGTCAATGCTGGGACATCA
The DNA here is from genome assembly GCA_030765085.1 of Allium cepa. Taxonomy (NCBI): domain Eukaryota; kingdom Viridiplantae; phylum Streptophyta; class Magnoliopsida; order Asparagales; family Amaryllidaceae; genus Allium; species Allium cepa. The sequence goes on from CM060941.1 coordinate 564,916,305, forward strand.
ACAAATTGGCTAGAAAGGATGGATATCAGGATTGGAGATCGATTGGAAACAAGGTTATGATTGATGTCATCAAAATTTGGCAGAGCTCCAATCAAGACGGGATCGATTGGGAATGATGAACAAGGCTAGGAGAGGCTGCGTTTTAAATTTCAGATCAATCAGAGTTCGTATGCTCGAGATATGGATGGATTAATGTTGGTGAGGAATGGTTCGCGTCGATACCTTCGTATCGATATGGTTCGTATCGATGTGGTTCGTATCGATCCACGTCGACTTGGCTATCTACTTTGAATCAATACTCTCGTATCGATCAGGGACGTACTCAATATCAGTCAGGATGGAAATAGCAGCATGCTTCATTTATGGTTTCGCATCGATACAACGTGCGTCGAATTGGCTGGACTCGGCATCGGTATGGCAGGCTATTTCGTATCGATCAAGGCCGGGATCGATACGAAGTACGAGCAGGGGTTTGGAAGAGCACTTCATATCGATCAAGTATTGGATCAATACGAAGGATGTATGCATAGGATCGATACGAACAGAGGAGCGGCCAAATGATACGAAGGAACAAAGCTCAATCGATACAAAGAGTATGGATACGAATAAGAGCAGGGGATGGATACAAAATGATACGACTGGGATGGATACGAACAAGGGAACAATTGATGGATACGAACAGTGCATGCCGATGGATACGAATAGCGCATGCCGATGGGGTACAAAAGTGGATGACTCGGTCGAATGGCAAGAAAGGTGGATCATTCTTGGATCTTCGAGACACGTCATCAATGCGAAGTGTATCGATACGAAGAGAGGGATACGAATGCGACAGCCAACCAGTGAAAACAAAATTGCATCGATCATAACTCACAATATACAAGTTTAAATGCTATGAAATTTTTAGAGGAGCTTCTTGATACACTCGAGAACCTCCGTGATCGGTTTCAGATTGATGGGACCACTTTTGGATCGATACTAATTGAACACGCATCAATCCCATCGCTCTAGATCGGTTTGGAGGCCCACTTGCGCAAGAGAAGAGGTATTCTAGGCTTTTGGAGCGGATATTTTTGGATCTACACCTAAAACTAAGAATCCTATGGCAACTAAAAAGTGAATCTTCTCCTTATCATGCGCTGAAGCTCTGTTATTTTTGAATGGATACTAAAGGCTTGTGATTGTAACTATAGTACAAAGGGAATAAAAAGGATTGATTCAAAGTGGATGTAGACAGGATTGCCAAACCATTATAAACCGCGTGTTCTTTCTTGCTTTCTTCCATTTAAACTTTACTATTTCTTCATTTTTATTCTCTACTTTATCTGAATTTGAGATCTGTGTTGGAATATTGTGAATCTGTGCATATACCTTGGTGCTTTCATGGCTTTTGGGGTTTGTGACCAATTTTGGCACAAACAGTTTTGGCGCTTTCACTGAGAATCACTAGCACCCGCTATATTGGATTTGGAGTTCAGATTTGAAAAGCTAAAGGATCAGGTCTAAAAGGAACTATGGCAAAGCAATCAACAAGAAGACAAAGAATGGAGAGAAGTCAGCATGAAGGAATCCAGGAAGCATCTTTAGGAGCTAATCAGACTTCAGCCTTCATCACCAGAGATGAGAAGGAGATGATGATGGAAGCTATGCATGAAGAGCTTCTGAAAAGACAGGAGGAAATAATGCAGAACCTTCTCAGATAGTTTCGGTAGGCAAGAACAGCTGGAGGTTCTGAAGTTCAGATCCACAGAGCTGGAACTAAAGGACCCACCAAGCAATCAGATGGAGCAGCTCAATAGGGTGCAGCCCCTAATCAGCACACATCTGCTAATCTGGATGGATCCAGGTTCGGGGGCACACCACCTAGCAATGGTGGATGGACTCATGGAGGGACTCTAGGTGACACCACACAACAAGCTGCTGGTAGAAGCACAAGGGTACGTGATGAAGAGTATGTACTAGAATTCCCTCGGGGACTCAGGGGGAAACCCTTAGTGGACAATGCTGGATTGACTGAGATTATTAGGCGAACTATGCATGGAGGCTTAGCAAACAGAGATCTGAAAGGAGTAAATAGTAATCTGTTTACCTGAGACATCAGAATGACTCGGAACCCTCCAGAGTTCAAGCTACCTACTATGGAGTTATACAATGGCAAGGCTGATCCTACTAATCACTTGATGAGGTACACAAGACACATAAGTGCTAGGGGCATCGGAGGAAGTTATGGCCCGATGGTTTGCTCTGTACTTAACGGAGATAGCTGCTATGTGGTTCAGACAGTTGGAAGAGGGATCTATCAGGACATGGACATAATCAGTGGATAGTTTCTAAAGCAGTTTTGGATTCATATCAAAAGGCCGAAGAACGTAATGACACTAACATTGGAAAAACAAAGGACAGGAGAATCGCTCAGGGTTTTCTTAACTTGGTTCAATGCAGCGGTTGCTTCGGTGGATCGGCCGGATCCATCAATGGTTTTAATGGCAACAGTGTAGGGAGTCAGTGATAATTCAAATTTCAAAGTGTTATTGATTCGTGACCCACCAATGGATCTCGGGGAATTCTTTGATGAAGCCGAGAGATTCCTTTGATCGGAGGATGCATGATTGGATATGAAGTTAAAGGAAGTGAACACGGCCGAGGATGGAGAACCATCCGGCGGAAGCTTGGGTAAAGATAAATATGAAGGAAAGAGGAAGTTGGATGACGAATCAGGAAAAGCTAGGAAGTGACGGAGAGAGCCGAAATTGTCCACTTACACAGGATTGAACAAGCAGTTAAAATGGATATTCTTGGACACTCGGGATTGCATTCTCTACCGAAGAGATCGTGGATTTGGCTAAGGAATTTGGAATGGATTCGGAACTAGATATCGACTTAGAACAGTCATGGATTTCGCTAATGATCCAAAGAGATCAAGGAATTGGATTGACAACAGATTGGATCCTGGATTGGATAATACGGCTATCAATGGATTATGGACTACAGATTTTGGATTTATAGCAATTCAAAACACGCCTACCTACTAAAAGGCATGTTTTGGGGGGCAAATGTTATCCTATTTTTTTGTTAGGTCGGGATATCACGGATTTGACTAGAGTGGATGGATTAGAAATCGATTATAGTTGAAACTATGGACAATAAAATATGAACTGAAAAGGAAGGCCCCATGAGGCCACATTTGAAATTTCAAGTCAATCGAAGTTCATATGATGAGCTATGGACAAATCAAGTAGTCGTATGGATCAATTTAGAACGATCCATAAAACAGAAAATCGACGAAGATCGATCAATATCACAGGATCCACAAGACCAATTCATTTGAAACTTTTAAAGCATCAACAAAATGAAGAGTGGAGCCTATAAAAACGATTGTAGGTCAGAACATTGAAATTCAAGGATGGCCAATCATTTTAAGCCGATCAGTTTTGCCGATCCTTAACAACAATCGGTACGACTCAATGAACGATCCAATTTCAACTAAGATCGATCCATATCATCTAAATTACAAGTCAGAATGATTCCATATTTCAGAAGCACTGTCAAGGGACATATGAGACCCTCCAAAAATGATTCCGAGTCCTAAATTTGTATTTAGGATTTAGCCGATCGTTATTGGCCGATCGTTTTGGCCAAGTCCTAAAAACGATCGGTGTCTCCTAGTGCATTATCCAATTTCAACAAAGATTGATCCATATCTCACAATCTACAACTTAGATTGACTTCATATTTTAGGGACAAGTTCAAGAGTCATATAGGACCTTCTAGGAACGATCGCATGTAAATTGGAGGTGAATAATAACGATCAACTAAACTTTGGCCGATCGTTTCAGATCGTCGAGTTAGATTCATCGATCTTTCTAGGGGGACCTATAGACCTAGAGAGCCTTCCGCCAAATTCTTAGCGAAATATCTCTTCATTTCTCCCTATAAATATAGTGGAGTTTGCTCATTGCAAGGGAATTTTTTGGGGCTCTCCTTCATCACTACCTATCTCTTCCTCCATTATTTTTCTAAGGCAAAAACAACTATACTTGTAATTTTACAGTATAAATAAAAGATTATTGGAGCGACGTAGGCTGGAGTTTGTCGAACCACTATAAATTGCTTGTTCATTTACTTTTCTATAATCTATTCTGTGATCTGTGAATCTGTATTTCTCTATTTGTATCTAAGTATTAGATATTGGTGCTTTTACATATAATAGGGTGTTTTTGACCATTTTTGGCTCAAACATTTTGGTGGTTTCACCGAGAGAGTTTGCCCCGCGAATTTGCAGTTCGAACTTGGAACCAACTAAAGAACATGGAATTAGAGAAATGGTGAAACCGACAACAAGGAGATTGAGAGCAGATAGGAGCCATCATAATGGGAGTCATAAGGCTTCCTTAAGGGTTTATCAAACCTCAATCTTCATTACCAGAGATGAGATAGAAATGATGATGGATGCTATGTAGGAAAGGATGCTAAAGAGATAGGAGGAGATGATGCAGAACCTACTCCGGTAGATTGGACAAGCTAGAGCGCAAAACCAAGGAAATGACATAGCAGGATACACTAGGAATATGAATTGCGGAGTTGGAGCAGCAGGAGTGGATGAAATCCAAAATCAAGACCAAGGAAACAATACTAATAGGATGCAAGATGGAGTGGAACAGCTGAGAGCGGCCCCTGACCAACCAAGAACGATCAGGGGTGATCGATCCATACTTGAGGCAATCCCCTCGAATCATGCTGGATCGATCCCAAGTAAGATACTGGGTAGCGCCGTGTAGTTTAATGTTAATCTGAACGTGGATGCTCGTCTAAAAAAGCAGATTTTAGGATTCCCTATAGACCCGGGGTGCAGGGACGATCGAAAACTACCACTCGATGACAATGACAGGTTGGCGAAAATGATTAAATGGGCTATGAGAGGAGGATTGGTAAATAGAGATCTGGAAGATGTAAATAAGAGTCACTTTGCTTCTAATATCAAGCAAGCTAGCAATCTATCAGAATACAAACTACCAACGCTTGAGACATATGATGGAAAAATGGATCGCGCTGTTCATCTGACGAGATACATGGGACATATGGAAGTATTAGGGGTATCGGAGGAAGTCATGGCACGTTGCTTCCCCTTGTACTTAACAGATATAGTTGCACTATGGTTCAGACAGTTGGAAAGAGCTATATTCGCACATGGATGGAAACGGTCAAAAGGTTTATGAGGTAGTTTAGGGTTTACATCTCGAGACCCAAAAATGTGATGAGTTGGTAACACTAAAACAGAGGACTAGTGAGTCCCTGAGGAGTTTCCTAACACGGTTTAATGCAGCGGCGACATCGGTGGATCGTCCAGACCCATTCATTGTTTTGATGGTAGTTGTATCTAGTATTACTGATGGCACAGAGTTTAAGGATTCACCGGCGAGGGAACCACCTATGGATCTCGAGGAGTTTTACCGTGAAGCAAAAAGGTTCCTGCGGTAAGAAGACGCATAGGCAAAAAAACCGGAGGTGAATGTTGTGCAAAGTGGAAGATCATCAGGAGATTTAACTAGAATGATAAAGGCAAACGAAAAATGAATGATGGCATTAATGTGTTGAAGAGGCAATGGAGAGAACCAAATTCTCTTCTTATACGGATTTGACCAAATCTTTGGAAAGGATTTATTTGGATGCTCGAGGACGCCTTTAGTATCGAAGGCCGGCAAGGAGCGAACCCTCTGAACACTAGCGGGCATCAGGAATGCTTTGCCTATTCCATGAGCTAGATGGGCACAATACAAATGATTGCAGAAATTTAAAGGATATAGTTGAGGAGCATGTGAGGAGTGGTCAGTTGCAACAATATGCGAGGACACGGGTTGCGACGTTGGAACAGAAGCAGCCACCATCCACCTCGAACGAAAATGGCACTTGATCAAGGCATCATCGTCAACTTGTCGTCAATTGACTAGGATGGCATGGAATAAGTAATAAACTCCACAGTAATAAGGCTAAGGCACTTGCACATGTACGGGATCGAGGGTGGTCCCTAGGCTTGCTCTCAGATGATGAGGAACCGTAGTATTCGGATTTGTGAAATTTTGTTTTTTCTTGTTTACTTCGAACTTAGATTTTTATAATATTTTGGTTTATTAGTTTTCTGGTTGTACGAACTCTTATTTTATATTTTTTCCAAATGGAATTTAGAATGCTTAAATCTGGATTAATGTAATAAATAACATAGGTCGCGATTGTGGCCACGGGCAATAACCGCAGGGTGCAAGTCCCTTCGCCGAAGAGCGACATGATGGATTCACACACGGATTAATTCCTCGACTGGGGATCGAGGCTGTAGAAGGATACCTTACAAATTTAGTCGTCGACTGGGGATCGAGGCTGTAGAAAGATACCCTACAAATTTAGTCGTCGACTGGGGATCGAGGCCAAAGAAGCATACCCTATGGATTAAGTCATCGATTGGGGATCGAGGCCAGAGTAGGATACCCCACGGATTAAGTCCTCGATTGGGGATCGAGGCCGGAGTAGGATACCCCATGGATTAAGTCCTAAATTGGGGATTGAGGTTGGAGAAGGATACCCACGGATTAAATCCTTGACCGAAGAGTCGAGGCCAGAGAATAGAACCCAGCAGGTTGTTAGGTATGGATTATGCATGGCAAGGAGTAGGTCACTTTTTCGAAGAGCGACGGGATCGGCCTACTCAGGTCGTCAAGTACGGATTATGCTAGGTAAGGATCTGGTGAGATCAATGATTTTGATTAAGATAACAACCCGAAGAGATGGATTCAGATATCAGCTTCAAATAGCTATGGATTTGGATATGGACCCGGAGCGGTCTTAGATATGGATAAAACAATCCGAAGAGATCGTGGATTGGTCTAATGAATTTGGAATGGATTCAGAACTGGATATCGACTTAGAACAGTCATGGATTTCGCTAATGATCATTTTAGGCTAATCATTTTTGCCGATCCTTAGCAAAGACCGTTACGACTCAATGAATGATCTAATTTCAACCAAGATCGACCCATATCTCCTAAGTTACAAGTCAGAATAATTCCATATTTCAGAAGCAGCATCAACAGACATATGGGATTCCCCAAAAACCATCGTGAGTCCTAAAGTTGCATTAAGGATTTATCCGATCATTATTAGCCGATCGTTTTGGCCAAGTCCTAAAAGCGATCGGTCTTTCCTAGTGCATAATCCAATTTCAACATAGATTGATCCATATCTCATAATCTATAGCTCGGATTGACTTCATATTTTAGGGACAGGTTCAAGAGGCATTTGGGACCCTTAAGAAACGATCACACGTAAATTGGAGGCAAAAATAATGATTGGCTAAACTTTGGCCGATTGTTCCAAATCACCGAGTTAAGTTCGCTGAACGTTATGGTGGGCCCTTAAGGACTTAGGGAGCTTCTCTCGAAATCTTAGCATAATATCTCTTCATCTCTTCCTATAAATACAACAGACTTGGCTTATTGCAAGGGACTTTTTTAGGGCTCTCCTTTATCACTACCTATCTCTCCCTCCATTATTTTTCTAAGGCAAAATCAATTGTACTTGTAATTTTATTGTATAAATAAAAGATTATTATAGTGGACGTAGGCAGGAGTTTGTCGAACCACTATAAAACTTGCTCGTTCATTTACTTTTCTGCAATCTATTCTGTTTTATGTGAATCTATACTGTTGGAATCTTGATTTTACATCGTTTTGATTATGACAAGCTATATAAAATATTCTGTGTATATTAATCATTTTTGCAGGAGATTTGTTGCAGATTCATATTCAGAGTTTTTGAATCTGATTATGTTGTGTCTAGAGCGTTTATTGCATTTAGAATTTTGTTAAAATCTCTCCTGAATTGATATATATATATATAAAGTCATATACACACATGCACGAACATGCACAGCTGGTTGAATTCAGACGGCCGAATACATTCACTCAGCGTCTGAATGCTGGAAAAAAAATCACTACAACAGAACTTTCTTTTAACTGCATTTACTCTCAGCGTTTAGACGTTAAATGCAGAAAAAGTTAATTAATTCGTAGAATAACTTACGTTGAAACGCTGATGATACCCTATGTTTCGATGTATATTATCTACCGCCTCTCTCACTATACTTTTACCAAAAATTTCAGTTTCCCTCTTCTATCCAAAATACCGCTTCCTCATCTCTCTCTCTCTCGTTTATTCTCCTCTAACTATAGTTTCCATTAAATTTCTCTTATATTTCAATTTTCTACCGGTGGAATTGATCGTCACTGCCCTGGTCAACTATTTATACTTCAGGTAGCCAAAATTCCCCTTTTTAATCTTTATTCGATTCATAAGTCGTTTCCTAATATTTCTTCTCATTTCACTCTATGTGGATCATTTTCATCTGTTCTTGTAATAATTTTCTTGCATGATGTAATTCAAGTAGAATACATGTTGGTGTAACATTTGGTGCCAGTGGGGTAGGTATTTATATGAGTTCATTGTCTTCTTTATCACTTGCATTTCTGTCCTTCAGCATTTCATAACCCGCGTCATGATTTTAATTTTGTAATTTATGTTTTGTTACTTGGTCATGAGGTAAAGAATTTGGTATTATGATATGAACTTCTTTGAAAGGGCAGCTTCCATTTTAAACCACTTAATAACAATATTTGTATAGATACTTCAGCAGTCCACATTTCCATTATTCTGTTTTTCCCTGTTGATTCGGTCTTGTTCTATACTAGCAACCTTCTTAAGCCTCTGCCCATGCACAGACAACTTGTCCAACTCTTCCGTCTACAACTACCTCGTCTCCAATACCAAATTCAATCACCGCTGACCTAAACAGCCACCACAACATTTCATGTCAGTCTTCAAAAACTGCCATCCGATCTGTAGAAAAACCAAAATATTTTTTTTTTCATTGTAATAATGCATTTTCACACAAATTTGTTCATTGGCTTTGCTTTGTTCCCTATTTTGTTGTGTTATTTCATTTGTACTTCATTTCTTTCAGTTTTGCTTCAAACAGTTGTTTTTCGTTTGTGCACTTCATTTTATTTTGAAAAAAAGAGAAATTTACATTGCATTTTAAAAAGTTTACATATTAACTAAAAAAAGTAATTACATTACATTTGCATTGCATTTTTTGTTTTTGTTACAAATCTTCCATCTGCCTCAACAATCTGTTTTTTCACCTTCTCTATCACAACCTTTGTTAAACCCATATCACAGCCCTATTGCATCTCCACAAACCTATTGCATCTCCAAAAACCTATTGCATCAAACCACATAAGCCATATATCCATCTCCATTCCTCATCATATCCCTGCTGCAACTCCTCCCCACCATAAACAAACAACCTGCCTATATCACCATCGACATTTCATAAGTCGTTTCCTAATATTTCTTCTCATTTCACTCTATGTGGATCATTTTCATCTGTTCTTGTAATAATTTTCTTTATGTGGACCAATTATGTGTTTCTTTTGTTGCATGCTCCTGTTATTGATACATAGAAAATTTGCATGCATCTTAATGGTGTATTTTTAGTACTTCTTCCTTGTTTATGCTTACTTTTTATGCCTTAAAAGATTACTTGTCTTGCAACCTTAAACTTTAAAGGGCAGTTTTAATTTAGTTACTACTCCGGTATAAATTATTTAGATTTATCATAAAATTGTAACAATAGAGGCGGCTTCGATTTTTTTATCTTTAGAGAACATTAAAAGTGAGGCCATTTATCAGCAACCAAATTTATTGTTAATGGCGCAAGCCAAGTATCAGGAGAGGGGTAATGCATAGACACTACTCCGGTGCTACAAAATAGCGCCGTTGTAATGGCAAATTTTTTGGAAACAGTTTGGCTTACAGAATTCCTTTTGGTTTGTGGCCTAAATTCATGTGGATGTTTCCCAGTGTAGCTTTGCAATGTTTATACATAACAACTAAATGTCAGAAGGTAACGCGTTAACCAATACATTTTGAATCGTTGTATATGCATTTTAGTTGTGTCCCTCAAAAGCCTCAAACTTTTAACAGTTTGTACTGTCTTAGATTATCCTTTGATATAACAATGTTAGCCTTAAAACTTATCTTGATTTTTATTAAATACTAATAATAAGACATTGTTACTTTATTCTGTTTGATTTTTATCAAATATCAGTAATAGGACATTGTTACATTATCCTGCTTGTTTTTATTATACATCGGCAATAGTTGTGTCCCTCAAAACACTCCTCCTACTAATAACAATTTTTACTATTTAATTGGATCATCTTTTGATACAGCAATATTCGCCGTAAACTTACCCAGCTTGATTTCTATTAAATATCAAGAAAGGACAATGTAAGTCTGTAAAATGACATTCTGAAATTGTTACCTAGATTTCATTTTGGTGTTATGGGCTGGCAGCACATTGCATGTATCATGTAGGACTGTAAAAAAACCCACAAGTAAATGCATTCAGTGCATATGTATGGTTCTACTGAAGTTTGTAACTTGTTTGTGGAGCACTTTTAGCTTGGTAGAAAAGTGTTAAATATATATTAGTAATTGCATTATCTACTAATTAATTTTGGAAGGTGTCCCATAATATGGGATTTGATACTAAGCATGTGCTGTGTCGTGGGTCATGATTATGGTTAGCCCTCTGTATTTACGCGTCATGTTCAAATTGGTCAGCATAGGATATCACCTTGTCTATTTCTCACAGTTTCTCTCGTGGGGTCGCTTGGAGTATGGCTGTGGTTGATGCGTTTAAGTACATGTGCGTATATGTTCTTATGCACATAGTCATCTATGTTACATAACTTTCAACATATGCATACATACTGCCATATAACTAGCTAAGTTCATGTAGCCTGGATTGCAATTGACTTTAACGTTTACCTTCGGATCCCAGCTCAAAACTGGATGAATATTTAATCATTACATGATTGAAATAGGGTTCTGTGGCGTGAACGTGTGAGTTCTGTGTTTATTTCAACTATAAGCATCTCATGTTCTTCTACATAAATCTTCTCCAGTTAGTGTCATGATCTTGAATCCATCAATGGCTGACATCCATCCACGTAACAAATTTCGCATGTGGGTGTTCATGTGATTTATCGCTTGTGGGTTCGGCCATTGTATATGTTCCAGCTCACTTTTCCAATTTGTTGAAGACTTTTTCATAATAGAGAGCTAAGGCAGTTTCGAAGGAAGTATGTGGGATGTTGGTCAGTGGTAGAAATAAAGGTGATGGAGTATGAATATGACAGAGGATATGAAGGAAGATTGTGGATGTTAAGATGGGTTGTAATGGTGCAGTTTTGAAGCACTACAGTGAATGTTGAAGTTTGTATGACTTAAGTGAAGAACTGATGGCAGGCAGTGTTTTGAGATATGGTTGAATGCACTGTCAGGGGTAATGGATAGTGATGTACAGTTTGTAAGTGAGAGTTAAAAGAGAAAGGTGGGTGGCACTGGTGTGCAACGAGTAAAGAAGATGAAAATTGGCGATTGCTCTTGCAACGAGTATTTATTAAAATAGTTGCTGGTGATGCTTCATTGGGTTTTTTATAGCAATCTCTCCTTTGGATTACTGTGTCATGCCTCTGTTGGTTACTTTTATGTTTTATGTTTCTGGCTTCATGTTCCTATTGTCATGTCGCAGTGTTACACTCGTTTATTGGTGATGCCTGCTTTGGAAATTTACGCATTTATTTACTAGATTTGGTATCGGTAATCTCTACTTGATCTAGGTGATGATTATGGTTTAATCTTTTGTTTTGCAAATTTTTTGTTGCTGCATTTGGTTATGGTCTTCCCTGGCCATCTTTGAAATTTGCATCTCTATGAAATATGTTCTGTTGCTTGTTGGCAATCCGGTTGTCTTCTGAATGCTAGCTTAGGCTATATTTTTTAGCTAGCTGTGTTGGAAATTTGTAGTTGGTTTGGGTCAATTTTCATAGATAGTAGTGTCCTATCGTATCTAAGTTTGTTAGATACGTTTGTTTCTACGAGTTGCTTCCAGCGTGGAGCTTATATGCGTTTTCTTTTGCAACCTGGTTTGTATGTTGCACCATACGTGGTGCTTGAGTAAGTTTAGTCATTCAGACAATCGACCTAACTCCTATTTTTAATACGTATTTATTACTTTTGTTGTGATAAAAGTGGACGGTCCACAATAAAAAACCGGCTGGCCTTGCCAAAAAAAAATCAATCGTTTTAGTTATGGTTGAAATTAGTTAATTAATTATTTTATTAATGACTTGTTTAAAGATATTTAATTACTTTAACGATGGTTTAAAGTTAATTAATTGTTCATTTATGATGTTTAAAGGTAATCAATTAATTTAATAAAGGAGATTTACAAATGATATTTTGTGAAGGGGATTTATAAAAAAATTATTTTGTAAAAGAGTTTTATACATTGTTACTCGGTTGCTTGGCCCGGCTACGAGATGCTAATTATTGAGTTTCTTGGTTCCCATAATATCACTTGGCGAATAAAAGATGTTTACAGCTTTAAGTCGTTCAATATTTACGCTGTAAAATTTAAACTAAATGGGACGTAGAACTTAGGTATATATTACTGTCAGAAATAGAACATTTCATACAAAGTTGTATTCCAACTGACACCAAAAATCTTATAATTCATTATCCTAATCGCCTTAACAAAGTATTGTTTCAATTATACAACAAAAGTGAACTGGTTGGCACTGCTGTGTAATCTTACAATTTTTTGGGGTATTCCTGTTTAATTTGAATTTCTTTTAGTTGAGTTCCTTTCGAAATAAATAAATAAAAATAAATTAAAAAGGTTGTGGTCTCGTATTTGCTCAGTTACTTCTTTTTTCATTTTTTTTTCTTTATTTTTGGTTACATAGTATCAAATAATTGCTACACTAGATTGCATCCTCGAATTTTGATTACTTTGCTTTACTTAAATTCGATCAAATAAACAAATTCTACACACTTTAGTACTCTGAGCTCTTGTGTTTATCCTTGCATCGTCGGTTGATTGTATTTATAAAAAATGTTAAAATGATAAGCCGATATTTTACAACATATATTTGAAGCTCATGACGACTTGAAGAACCTAGGTTTCTGTCCTTTTTTTCATCTTCTTCTCCCCATTTTTTGATGTGTATATTAATGAAGTATTTCTTGATGTGTATATTATTTTCTATACGTCTCAAGAAGAAACTCATAATGAGTATTCACATTTAAACAAGCTAACTAAAAGGCCCAGAAACTCTTCTAGCATTCATTACTTGTTTAAATAGTCTAATTTCCAATTACTATTTTGAATTTTAGATACTTGATTGCTTCCATATTATATATGATGATGGAGAAAGACTGGTTGCGTCTACACAGGTAATCATATACAACTAAATTTACACATAACTTTAGACTTAACATGTTTTGAAAATGAAAGCTAACATTCTTGTTGCTTTCAATTTTAAACATAGAACCAGTAAAGAGTATGGAAAAGGAGCTCAAAATTTTGTACGTGTTGCGAAGAAAAAGTTAGGGGATGTAGAGAAAATTTTGTGTCCTTGTTTAGATTGTCGAAATCTTAGTCATCATTATGGTGAAACTGTCATTGAGCATTTAATTATAAAGGGAATGGATCCTAAGTACAAAGATGGTAGGTGGTATAATCATGGCGAGCAAGTAGATGTTGAAAATAATAATAAAAAGAGTGAGGCGTACGACTTACTCAAGGCAATTCACTATGAAGATGAAGACTACTTTAATCATAATTTTTTTGATGATGATAAAGATAAGGATGATGCACAGAGACGACACGATGATTTACTTAAGAACTTGGAAGATGCAGAAACCCCATTATATCCTGGTTGCATAGATCATACAAAGTTATCTGCCATCACTATTTTGTATAACCTTAAATGTGAAACTGGATTATCCGATTCTGGTTTTGATAAGCTTCTTAATGTGCAACAACTGTTTTTGCCAAAGAATAATGTACTTCCTAATACTTTATATGAAGTAAAGAAATTCCTCAAACTATTTGATATGGGGTTTGAAAAGATTCATGCATGTGAGAATGATTGTTGTCTTTTTCGTAAAGAGTATAAAAATTTGAATGACTGTCCGAAATGTGGTTCCTCAAGATGGAAAATGAATCAGGATACAAATGAGATTATGCAGGGTATCCCGATTAAGGTGTTGAGATATTTTCCAATAATTCCAAGATTCAGAAGAATGTTCAGATCTGAAAAGATGGCAGAAGCATTAAGATGGCATTTCAATAATAAAAGCAGTGATGGAAAGATGCGACATCCCGTAGATTCTGTAACATGGAGCACAATTGATGAAAATTGGGAATCATTTTCAGCCGATCCACGTAGTCTCTGACTTGGTCTTGCTACAAATGGGTTTAATCCATTTTCCATGTTGAGTTCCAAATATAGTTGTTGGCCAGTAATGCTTGTGACATATAATTTGTCGCCTATGTTGTGCATGAAGAAGGAAAATATTATGCTAACACTTCTAATTCCAGGTCCAAAGCAACCGGGGAATGATATTGATGTATATATGGCGCCATTAGTAGAGGATTTGCATTACTTGTGGAGTAGTGGAGTTGAGACGTACGATGCATTTAGTAAGACACTTTTTAATATGAGAGCTATTTTATTATGGACGATAAATGATTTTCCAGCTTATGGTAATCTTGCTGGATGTTGTGTAAAGGGTAAAAAGGCTTGCCCATTATGTGGTGTCAATACTCATCGTCGATGGTTGAAATATAGTCGAAAGAATGTTTATATGGGTCATAGAAGATTTTTGCCTATTTCACATCCGTTGAGGAAAAAAAAAGCTTGGTTTGATAACACTATAGAGGATGGAAAGATGCCTAGAATTCTAACAGGTAAAAACATCTTTCTTATTTTGAAGGACTTTCCAAATGATTTTGGAAAAGAGCAGATTAAGGGAAAAAGTAAGAAAAGGAAGATCGATGACAGTAGTGAGGATGAAGATAATGAAGATGATAATTCTGTAAAAAAGGAGCTATCAAGGTGGAAAAAAAGATCAATTTTTTTTGACTTGCCATATTGGGAGGTTAGTATTCAAATCTCTTTTTTATTTATTAATCTAAAAAAAAGAATATACAGAAAATTTAAATGTTAATTTTTTTCGTAGGAACTTCCATTGCGTCATAATTTGGACGTAATGCATGTTGAGAAAAATGTTTGTGAAAGCACACTAAGTACAATGTTGCATGATAACAAATCAAAAGATGGGATTAATTGTAGACATGATTTAGAGGATTGGGGTATTCGGCATGGTCTTTATGCACAACCCCGTGGAATCAAAACATATCTTCCACCAGCTCCATATACATTATCAAAATTGGAGAAAAATATATTTTGCAAAAGGTTGTAGGATTTCAAAGGTCCCGATGGTTATTGTTCAAATTTCAAAAAATGCGTGTCGTTGGTGGATTGTAAAATTAGTGGTTTGAAGTCTCATGATTATCATGTTTTAATGCAACAATTATTATCGGTTGCAGTAAGAGGTTTATTGCCAACCAGACCCCGAAATGCAATAATTCGTCTATGTTCATTTTTCAATAAAATATGTCAACGTGTTCTTGATAGGGAGAAGTTGCAACAACTTGATGATGATATCGTTAAAATATTGTGTGAACTTGAAAGATATTTTCCACCCTCATTTTTCGATATTATGATACACTTGACAAATCATCTAGGAAGAGAAGCACGATTGTGCGGACCAGTTCATTTTCGTTGGATGTATCCTTTTGAAAGGTATATGAAAAACTCAAAGACTACGTAAGAAATTATGCACGACCTGAGGGGTGCATTGCAGAATCATATCTTGCCGAAGAATGCATGAAATTTTTTAGTGAATTTTTGAGTAAGTCGGTAGATATTGAAAAAAAAGATCGAAATGAAGATTATGAAGATAACGCAATACTTGAAGGG
Organism: Allium cepa; assembly: GCA_030765085.1. Taxonomy (NCBI): domain Eukaryota; kingdom Viridiplantae; phylum Streptophyta; class Magnoliopsida; order Asparagales; family Amaryllidaceae; genus Allium; species Allium cepa. Next base: position 564,932,252 of record CM060941.1, read on the forward strand.
CATCCAATTTCAATGTCCAAATCAATTACATTGTCTTCCAATGAGAAAGAAATTGCTCATTTAGCTGTGTTAATGAATATGGCTATGGTGGAACCATTTTTAGAGTGAGTATATGTTATGTCCCACTTTCATTGATTTGATGTGCTTGTATTGGCAACTATAATTTAACATCACTTTTACTGTACTAGTTTGCATTTGGAGGAGTTGCAAAATTCAAACAAGCGCTTAGAAAAAAATGCGACCTTACTGTGGAAAACCCATAGAGATAGCTTCGCTGATTGGATTAAAAGGAAGGTTTGTTAAAGAATTTCAATATTTTCATATATGAATTAATGAAATTACTTGTTTAATATGTTTGAATATTTTTTTAGATACCTGTTGACTCAAAGGATCATGATAAAATATTAAAATGGATAGCATACGGTCCTAAAAAGACGGCATTCTCCTGCAAAGGATATATTATTAATGGACAACGATTTCATACAAAAGATGTTGATAGAGAAACCCAGAATAGCGGAGTAACTTATGACGCGACTACCATGTGTAGAGCAAGTGCAAAACACATTTCTCAAGTGGTTGATGCGGTTACGTACTATGGGATACTGACTGAAATAATTTTACTAGATTATAATGTTTTTTATATTCCTGTTTTTAAGTGTCATTGGGCGAACATAGGAAACGGGATAAAAGTTGAAGATGGATTCACTCTTGTTAATTTACATCAAAGTAAGGTTTCATTTTCAAAAGATCCTTATATCCTCGCATCTCAAGCGAAACAAGTCTTTTATTCAAGAGAAAATGATTCTTTTAATTGGTATGTTGTAATGAAAGCACCGCCAAGAGGTTTTCATGAATTAGAGATAGATGATTTTGTTGAAGAAGCTAACTATGTTGCGAGCGGCCCTGAAGAAAACGATATGGATGCAGATGATTTAGTTGAGAATGTTAGTTATGTCAGGGAGGATTGCGAAGGCATACTTGAGTAGTTTTGATGTCTTGTTTTCTTATGAGAAGTTTAAGTTAGATTTGAAGTCTTATTAAATGTTGAAATTTGAAATTTTGTTTTGAACTTTGATGTATGTATATGGTGATGTCAGTAGCAACTTTGGAAACGATATGGATGCAGATGACCCACCAATATATTAAAATTATAGTAGTATATATGTTTCATATGGTTTTCTTGCTAATTGCTATAATCAACACAAAGCCTGTGATTTTTTTTCCTAAGATGGCTACACAAATGTATAGTGTATACTAATTGCAGTTGTATATTCTTGCAAATATTATTATTTTTATTTTCACCGATGCATTGGATTGCTAATAACAATGCTAAAACACAATATGTAGTAAAGGCTCTGTCTTTCTAATATTGTTTGTTACCATGGGACAAATTGTTATGGAATGTTATTGTTATTAATAAATCAAAGCAGCAAATAACGTTCATTACAACACTTGAAATAAAATTATATAAATCTTTAAATTATACATTAATAGCTATTTTCTATTAACAATATTTATTATTCAGTAAATATATTGCAACTGAAATTTCAGATGCAAACAAATAACACTTCAATTTTTTGGTATGTAAATCTCAAATAAACCATCTGTACAGAAAATAGCATCAATCCTCATCCTATTTGCATCTTTTATATATTGCATTTTTTACAAGGCCTACTGCTCAAAGACTTAACCACTCCTAGCATGATCGAAGTTGGACCTGAGTTCTGATTTGGTAAGACGCAGGCCAATTTGTACTTTCTATATGTTACAATTTTTGTAAGGCAAACTGATTTTTGGTTTTGAAAATATATTGGATGATTAATTTAAAAAAAACACTCCTGATAATTATGTACTAGATTCCCTTGACAATCAAGTGCACTGTACCAGTGCAAAGAATTAGTAACGTAATGAAATAAATAATTAGTTTAATTACAAGGATGATCACCAATTTGAACCAGAAATAACATTGACTAGGTCAAGTGATACAAGTCAAAAATGTTACGTCATGCAGCAATATATAGTGCATACTGCATGCTCTGACAAAGTCTTTTTTATTTTTACCTTAAAAGTTTTACCTAGAATATGCTCTTATAACTTGAAATTCATATGTTGATATGTTATACTTGCAGAAAATGGTTAGAAGTACGAAAAAGACAATGGATAAGAGGATTACGCGCAATCAAAAAAGACTCGAACAATCCACATATGCAGTCGATGGGTCTAATGCAATAGGAGAGCATATTGAGCCACCTTTGGAAAACAATGATGTTGGGAATGCAAACAACTCAATCGCAGACACTGCTATGCAAGTCGATGGAAATCCTGAAACAACAATGGAAATCGAGAGAACAATTGAAGACATTGATGCAAATCAGATTTCGAAAAAGAAGACTAGAGGCCCAACCAAAGTGAAAAGACTTCCTTCAGATGTTGCAAGCCGAATCGAAGTCGAGTTTAACTCATCGGGCGAACCGATAGGAAAAGGGTCGGTGAAGCTATCTTCTTATCTGGGGCCACTTGTGCGCGAGCATGTTCCATTTACACTTGAGGACTGGAGGCAACTTGGTGAAGAATTGAAATCAGTTCTATGGGAATCCGTTCAGGTTTGCTTATCTTGCAATGTTCTTAGTTACTGTATACTGATTACTGCTATTAAGTCTATTTATTTCTTTACTTTTTATACATCAGCAACCCAGTGACCATATGAAACAGTGGAATATTGACGATATGTCACTAACAGCGAATACATTCACAATACAGTGCATGTGTTTCTTACAACTGTATAAAGAAAAAAAGAGAACATTTTTCTAATAATCATGAAGTATGATAACAAAAATAACTAAACTCAAATGAAATCAAACAAAAACAATGATCAAGATATAAGAAAGCACAATTTAGACCGTCTGGGAAAAGCTACGAAGGCAAATCAAAACTATGTGAAATATTTTTCAGGACACTGAGTAATTATAATTTTTTTCTAAGGGTTTTATGTTATTAGTTTGTTATGCTTTATGACTTCAGTGGTAATTCTTCGAATGTAGTTTTTGAGGATTGATTTACCTTTTTATATGTCTGATGTGATTTGGTATAGCAAGTTGTTACTTTTTCCACAAGTTTTGTCCTGTCCTAATTACTAAAATTTTAGTGGTTGTAGCTGCTTATGTCTGACTGATAGTTTCTGCATACAACCACTGCTAAAGCTTTTAAAAGACTTGCACAATTATCCTTTTCAAACTCCTGTTAGTCCTTGAATGTTGGTAGAACAAGAAGGATTTTACCCTTGTTTCCTTACACCACTTCACATTTATTTTAAAGTGTTTACTCTTGCAATATGTTTGTCCGCATTTGTCCCAGGGATGTTACTAATTCAATTTTGAAATTATCCTTTTTCTAAAATGGTTAACCAGGTAGTTTACTGTAACTTTTACTAATCTTAAAATTTTGGCAACCTGGATGTACTTGTATGTTGTGGATTAGTTTACTTAGGTTTTGAAATGTAGTTGGTTTGTTATGTTCACCGTTTGTTCTTTAATTTTGATAACCCAGTTGTTAGCTAAAACATCTGATGTCCCTATAATTTTCATTTTTACATGTGTGCACAATAATACATTATTTGTTGTTGGTTCATATACTATATGTCTTTTCACCCTGATACTTGGCCTAAACTTCCCTTTGTCGATATATTTATTTCAACTTACTGTAATATGTAGTACCTAACTTGTACGAAAGTTTGCCTGATTAGTGGTTGGGGTTTTGGACATTGCGGAAATTTAGCAGTTTCCATTGTCTGTCTTCTCGATGACTATGCGATCTTATTAATTTCTTTATTCAGTTTTTAAATAAAATTACTATATTTTGATATTTTTCTTTGTTACAGGCTAGATTTAAACTAGACGAAGAATGGAAAAAGGTTCCCATTCTTCGGCAAATGGGATGTATTTGAAGGTGTTCAAAAAGCAAACTAGTTGACAAGTTATTAAAGGCAAAAAACACGGAGGAACGGCTTCGACTAAAACCAGATAATGTCAAAACTATGAAGGAATGGAAAAGGTTTGTTGAGTCCAGAACTAGTAATGAGTTTAAGGTAATTATATATTAATTGTTTTAATCATTTCTATATATAAAATATAAGTGCACAAAGAATGCAAATTAACTAATAAATGTGATAAATCTTTATACATAGTTACGAAGCGAAAAATTCAAATCCATGAGGGGTAAACAAATGCCACATACTTGTAGTCGTCGAGGAATGGCACGATTAACTGAAGATATGGTGAGAAAAAATATTTGATTAATTTACTATGATTAGTTGTTTTATCTAATGTTATGTCATTTTTAATGCAGAAAGAGGAAAGTGTAAATCCTTCTTCCATTTCTAGAGTTGATGTTTGGGTTAAATCTCACACTCATAAGAATGGCGAAACCGTGAATGCACATGTTGCCGAAATTGTTGTAAGTGCTTTTGACCTTTTTTAAAGTAATTATTTTGAAAATAATATAAATTAGAACTCATATTTAAAATATATTTTTTGTAGGAGAAAATAAAAAAGGTGGAAAATGAATCACAACCTAGCTTAACATGTAATTTCAAAGATGATGCTCTCTCACAAGTGTTGGGACAAGATATACCAGGACGACTACGTGGAATGGGAAGAGGCATGACTGCGACCAAGGCGGTTCTCTCACAAATCAAAGATACTCAAGTAGCTCAATGTCAACATAGTGTCTCAGAACTAAAGCAAGTGGTTTACATGTTAATGAAGCTTCTGGTACGACTTTTAATTTATATTTTAAATGTTTTTGGTGTTCAAAAATTTCGAGAATGATTTTCAATTTCATGGAGATAACCTAAATGACAAAACAAGATATCTATGTTTTGGCGTCCATTGTCCTTAAAAAAAGATTTCTCTATGCATGGTTACAAATCTGGCTACTTGGATGAACAAACAGCCAAAACATTTGCCGTTGTAATTCAACTCTTATACAGAGCATTTACAATAGAACAGGGTGTTAGTGAGAGTGAGGTTTTTCTTTTTGTTTTGTTTTGTGTGTGTTTTGCATTTAAAAAAAAACATTTTGTTGTGTGATTTTTATGTGATTTTTGTGCTCATTTTGTTGTGTTTTTGTTTTTCCGGTCTATATTTGTTTTGCATTTGCATTGCTATTTAACAAAAAAAAAAACACATTACAATTCAAAACCCAAAAAATGGTCATTTCATTTTCATTGGTTTACATTTTTCTTCTTCCTCTCCTTTCAATTTTTTTACACTGTTTTTTTGTTTTACATTTCACTCTGTGTTACAAAACTACTCTCTGCCTGTTACATTTACAAACCCCCTGCATACTCCACTGTCAAACTCTCCCATAACAGCGCAGCACATTCTTCCCGACCACATCCACTTCTCTCTTCACTGATTCCACAATCTAACTGCTGTCAACATTCTCACCTTCAAATACATCCCCTGCCTTGTTAAATCCTGCCTTAAATTACATTCTGTGCACAACCATTTACATTCTACTGCTCTCGGCCTCAATTTGCTCACTGCCCAACAACAGTGTGCACCTCTCCTCTGTCTACATACCAACATCCTCTACATCATTTAAACAACATCTCCACCAACAAAACTGTCAACTTCCTTTCCTATTGTAAGCTTATATTATTATTTTCAGTACCGAATAGCTAACTACATCAGTTGGTTGCAATAAAAAAATATATTAAAAATGTGAATAACACTGCATCAGGCATACCAAAGCTGCGAAAGTATAGTTATAACTCACTGGATGTTCAGTATTTTTTTCTTTGTTCTTTTCTGAAAAGATTTTATACTCTCAAAGATTAAAAGCTTTATTATAAGTTTCTGTGATTATTTTTCTATGATTATTTCGACAATTTATTCTTTGGTTAAATGAACGTCTATTTATTTTTACCATTAATTTGCAATATTATTGATTTGGCAGGATAAAGGAAGTTGGGGAGAAGAGAACACATCCGTAGTGGTAAAAATCCAACGGTTGCAACATCATACATAATTTGATATCTAAATCAATAATCAATATAATATAGTTTTGGTTAATTGCAGAGTAAGTATAGTCAAACAGGTGATAATTGTAGTTTACTGCCTTGGCATGGAGATGATGACGAGGTTGTCGCCGAAGGAAAAATTGTGTCAAGCGATCCGAAAGAACTGTGCAATGAAGTCCCTTCAGGTCCAAATGCCAAAAAAAATTTGATTGTCCATCCAAGAAAATTTGATGTTTTCTTATGGAGGCCTTCTCCTGGTTTGGTATATATAAGAGATGCCAAGGATGAGATAGTAGTATGGCCAACTGATAAAGTTGTTATACACAAAAGTGAGGACTCCAGAAAACAAAACAAGGTAAGTTTAACACTAATTAGCATTTTTTTTTAATATGTAGGGCCATCGTGGATAATAATCTCTATCCATAAATTTAGCATTTTATGGTAGTATGGTAGTATGGTTTAGCATTTTTTTGTATATTTCTATTGCTACAACGCTTTAAAGATGTGTTACTGAAATTTGTGCAATGTTTTTGTATATTTCTATGTTCAACTTAAACAAATGTATTTTTTTAATAGAGTTAAACTAATAGCATGGAAACCAATTGCAAGCTGTATGATTGGGGTGGGAGCAAAGAACTGGTTGCTGAAGGACGAGTGTACTCGAGTGATCCAAATCAGATAATTAATGGTATTCCTCTTGGACCAGATGCCAAGATAGTTTGGGTGGAAAATCTGAAAAAAGAAGATGCATTTTTGTGGAGGCCTATAGTTGGCATGACATGTATTGGAGAAGCTATTGGTAAGAAAATAGCATGGCCAGAATCAACAGTGGTTGTTGAAACGGTTAACGCTAGCACTTGTCCTGCTCCTATGATCAATGCTCCAACATCTCTTACGGTAACATGTTCATATTGCTAATATTCCTCTCAAAGAATTGTTGATATCGTATTACCTTTTTTTTGTTATGTGATAGAGTGCAAATTTTTCTGCAAATACCAAATGCAAGTTGATTGATTTAGAGGGTACGGGAAAAATAGTAGCAGAAGGAACCGTGTCTTCAACAGATCCAAATGCTTTGGTACATTCTGTTCCACTGGGACCAAATGCGATAAGAGTTTTGGTGGATGTTGTGAAAGTCCCAAATGCACCTATATGGCGGCCTACATCCTTCATGGAATGCTTATCAAGTGCTATTGGCTCGACTGTAGCATGGCCTGTTGCGAATGTTAGAACTGGCTCAACTTCCATGTAAGTTTCAAATCTTGTTTATATGCAATAGACAAGATAAAAAACTATTATAGTTTCATTTGATTAAATATGCTAGTGTAAATGAGCATTGATTGGCTGTGAGCGGTTTTATTAAATCTCATAAATTCAAATCCATTGTTAGCTCTCCTGATTTTGGGAAAAAATGTCCATTGTTTTTTTTTTGGGAGTGAAGTGAAGTTTTTATGTAGTTCTGGTATTTGTTTTGGAGTTGAATGGTTGTATAACAAAGGAGTGTTATAGGAAGTAGCAAGAGGAGGAACTTGGCAAAGGAAGGTGAGGATGTGAAGTGATAATGAGGTGTTGAAGTTGGGGTATTTATTGTATTTGATGGAAGTGTGAACTGATTTCAGTTTTATATGACAGTGGTGTAGTTGTTTGGTGATGCAACAGTATGTAGGCTGGTGATGACTGTGTGCAGTTTTGATGTAGGGGAAGCTGTCGAAATGAGATGGTGTAACAGTAGTGAAGTACGTTGGTTATGATGTTTGGTGTAGGAGTTATGTGGGACAGTTTGGGGGAAGTTTGGAAATGGTGATAGTGAAGTTGAGGGAAGGCAAATGAAGTTTGCTAAAGGTTGATGTGTTGTATGCTGGTGGTAGGGGAAGTATGGTGTGGTCAGAGGGTATGCTTTTGTTTGATGTGTGGTCTCTGATGTATGGAGTTTCAGTTGATATACTATACGGGCAGTGAGTTTGTATGTGATGGTGGACTTTGTATATGTGTTAGGCAGAGGAACTGTTGTTTGGATTGGCTGGAGGTCTGTTGCTGTTGGCAGTGGCAAGTCATAGTTGGAGTGTGACAGTGGTATAATTGCGACAGAGGCAGGGAGCGTTGACTTGCTGTGCAATGAAGTATTTGTGCGTAGATGGAAAGTTGGCAGTGTGAAGTTGTATTGGGAATGGCTGTGGTTAGTAGCATTTGGTTGTGGAGTGATGGTGATATTGCTGCAGGGAGGTGGTGAAGGAGATGTTCAGTTAGAAGTGAAGTGTAGAGGGAGTTGCACTGATGTGCAGAGTGGTTTTTGATGCACTATGGTGGTATGAAGTGTTTAGCAAGAAGGGTTGAAGGCAGTAAAGTCTGGGCAGTGGGAGTGGGAGTGGGAGTGTTGATGTAATATGGTCAGGGATAAATGATTTGCACAGAGCAGTTGAAGGAAATTTTTTGTAAGGCAGTTGAATGTGGTAGTGGTTGTTTGACAGGGTTTGAACAGGGGTGCGATGAAGTTGCAGTTAGGTGGGAAGGGAAGCAACGGCAGGTTGTTTGAAGAGTATTTCAGGTGGCAGTTGCAGATATACACAGGGAGACAATGGCAGTTTGAATGTGAATGGCAATGTAAAATGTACGTGCATTGGAAAATGTGAATGGCAATGCAAAATGCAAAATGTGAAAAGAAATGAAAATGGAAATTGTATGTGAAAAGCAATGGGAGGTCGTGAATGTAAAATGTATGTGAAAAGCAATGGCAATGGAAAATGTATGGTAAATGTAAAATGTGAATGGCAATGGAAAATGTGAAAAGCAATGGCAGGTTGTTTTGAGAGAGTAATTCAGGTTGTTTGAGAGAATTTAAGTGTGTTATGGCAATGTAAAATGTATGTGCAGTAATATGAATGGCAGTTTGAAGGGGAGGTGACAGAGTTTGCAGCACCGGTGGGTAGGGAGGCAAGGCGAGGTGATGGTTTGATGTATGTGACAGTTTGAATGTGGCAGTAATGAAGGATGTGTTCAGAGAGGAGAAGTGGCAGAAGTGGGTGGTTTGGTCTGACCGGGTTTGAACATGGGAGAAGCAGTGAAGATGAATGGTGGTGTAAATGTAATGACAATGCTTGGTGTCTGGTCGTGTAGTTGAGTGGATTTTGTTGCAGCTGTTATGGCCGTAGCAGAGTGTATTTAAATGGTGATGATGGAGGAATTTGCAATAGGGTGGTAGTGGGGGTAGTTGGGGATGGAATATGGTGCAGTTTGGTTTGATGTTCACTGGTGATGTGCACTGGTTTGTATTGATTATAGTGGTGGGTTGTTAAGCATTTACTCACTGATCACTTCAAATTTTTAGATCCATATAGTGATTTTTTGGCGCAGTTAAGCATTTTAGCATATGAAACTTCAAATTTTTAGATGGCGTTTACTCACTGATAATTTCAAATTTCTTCATTGCAGGTAATTAAAGATGGCGATGACACATTCTTCTTCCGTAGCAAGTAGCAAGTAGCAAGCATATGAAACTTTTTAGATGCACGTTTTGTTGTTGGCATTTGGTGTGGACTTACTGTATTGATATTATACTTTTACTTAACATATAACGTGTCTTTGTTTAACAGAATTTGTGGCAACTTGGTTTACTTTGTTATTTTTGTTTATGGATATTATTGAAACTTGGTTTATGGATGTCTTTTGTTTATTAATATTGTCTTAACTAGTTTATGTAACCAATTAATAGTTATTAGAACCTGTTATATATACTAGTTGCTTAAATATGCTTAAAATATAGTTTTGGAATATTCAAAAATAGAGTGGAATATTAAAGCTGTTATATAAATATAAGACAGCGTTTGATTAATGTTGTCAATGAAGAAACAACAGCGTTTAATTCGTGTTGTAATTATCTTGAAATTGTCAATAATAGCGTTTTTTACATGCTGTCGAAATAGTTGATGATTCAATAACAGCGTTTTTAACATGCTGTCGAAATTGTTGATGATTCAATAACAGCGTTTAGAAAAAGCTGTTGTAAACAGTTAAAGTAGAATTTGAACATCTTCGACAACTAAATTATAAACGCTGTTGAAACATAATACAGCACGTCTGAAAACGCTGTAAAAACATTATTGACAGCTCGTAATAAACGCTGTCACAGAGATGTTTCAACAACGTTTATAGAAAAGCTGTTGTAAGTTATGTATATACGACAGCATGTCGTTATACAGCGTTTGAAATAACGCTGTTGTATCATATTACAGCGTTTATCAAACGCTGTTAAAAGCCTTTTGTGGTGTAGTGAATATTGTTTCACAATATTCTGCCATCTGAATGAATATATTCGGACGTCTGCATAAGGGCAGAAATAGCCTAAAACCTTGCTGTTTGCGTTTTAATCCAACTTAGACGGCTAAATTGTTTTGATTCAGATGGCTGAATATTCCTAACTGCTATTTTCGTGGATAGACGCTTCTCTTCATTGAAGAGAAACATTTCAAAATCAACGGTTGCACCTGTTCTTTTTAATATAGTTTTTCATCTATGGTTGCAACCTTTTAAACTCTATAAATAGATTGCAAAATTCAACAAACAATTCACCAAAAACTAAATATTCGTGGATTCTTATCTATTCTCTAGTTTTCAAATTGCACTCAAACTACTTATATTCTCTTATCATTGATCACTCTATCTTCCATAATTGTCATGCACATTACACTATATATCATAAAGGAGAAGATTATATGAAGATTGTACTTAGTTTACTTATCAGTGCCATTCAAAGAGCACATTACAGTCGAATACTTTTGTTATTTGTAAAGAAGTCTTGTTCGGTTGCTCAGGTGGTAGATCTCCTATTCGGTTGCTTGGGCGGTAGAAGTCATGTTCGGTTGCTTGGGCGGTAGAAGTCATGTTCGGTTGCTCATGCGGTGTAAACCTAATCCTCCGGGTTAAGTGAGGGTTGCTAGTTTAAATCAAGAAGGAGTTTGGGACTGGACGTAGAACAGGAGTTCGAACCAATATAAAAATCTTTGGTGTCATTTACTTTACTGATTTTACTATTTACTTACTTATTCCGCACAAGTTGTTTATCCATATAACACGATCCTATAGCACAGACACTTTCAATTGATATCGAAGCATTGGTCATCATATAACCGAACATAGTTATCTGATATTGTCATAATATGGAAAATAACACTAACACTCTTGTTAACTCTACCTTCCTAGAAGGACAATCTACTGCACGACTACCACTGTTTAACGGAATGAACTATAACTACTAGGCCACTAGAATGAGCATCTATGTACAAGCAAGTATTTACGAAACCTAGAACATTATGCAATCTGAATATATTATTCCTACTACTGAATACTCTACATGGTCTAACACACAAAAATTAGATGCTACTAAAATTGTAAAGCTATAAATATGTTGTATTGTGCATTAAACAAAAATAAGTTTAATAGAATAAGCATGCATAAAACTGCTCATGAATTTTGGCGTACTCTTAAAGTTACACATGAATGTACTAACAAAGTCAAAAAAAGTAAAATTTCTATGCTCAAAAATTAGTTCCAGAATTATAAAATGAAACAAGATGAGACTATAAATGAAATGTATTCTAGATTTCAAGATATATCATTCTTTGATAGCACTAGGAGAAACTTACGCAGATTTTGATATTATTTCAAAAATCCTCAACTCACTAATGGATGAGTGGGAACGAAAAGTCTTAGCAATCGAAGAAGCTAACAAAATTTCGACCATAAAACTGGAAGAGTTGATTGATAATCTAATGTCTTATGAAGTTAATCTCCAGGAAAAAATCGTACAAGCTCAAGATAAGAAAAATATAGTATTCCAAGCAGAAAAAGATGAATCAGATTCAGATGTAGAAGATATGGCATTCAGTGCTAAAAATTTCAAAAAGTTTTTGAAATTTAGAAAGAGTAACAAATTTAGATATAACAAGAACAACTCCAGCAATAGTATCAACACAAACAAACCATCAACATCTGCTCTAGAATGTTATCAATGTCACAAGAAAGGTCACATCAAGAAAGACTATCCTGAGAACAAGAAAGACAAGTATAAGCATAAGGAATACAGATTCAAGAAAAAAGCTTTCTCAGACACATGAGACGATACAGAATCATCCTCATCATCAGGAATTGACTCTAACGGTGATTTAGAACAAGCCAATGTTTGCTTTATGGCTACAAAAGACGAGGTAAGTGATTTAACTTTCAATGATCTTTTGGAAATCAATTTAGAATTACTTGACAAATTAAAAGGCAAAAATAGGAAGTACAAAGAAGCAATTGAAAAATTGAATAAAACTGAAATTGAAGTAGAAATGTTAAGAGATGAAAAGAAAATTTTAGAAGAAGAACTCCAAGTTACTCAAGAATCTTGTTCAAATATGTCATCTCAACTTTCTCTGCTAATTCAAGAGGCAGAAGCTCCGAAAGAAAGGAACGATGCTTCATTAATTGAACATCATAACCTCAAAATCAAATATCAAGATTTTAGAGTTAGATAACTCTAGCCTTAAAATAAAATTAGAAGACATCACTAAAAATGTTTCTAATTTTGATAAAGGCAGAGAAAATCTTTCAAAAATTATAGAAAATTCTCAAACTATTTCAAATAAAAGAGGATTAGGATATAGACAGACTTCTAAAATTACTCCAAATAAAAAGAATTCTTCATATTAAAAAAAGTTGAAATACCTAGGTCTAAAAATTCCAATTTTACAACTTTAATTAAAATTTGGGTTCCTAAAACTAATAGTTCTTAAATAAGAAACAAGTATATAAAGTCGTTTATAAAAACTGTTCATAAAAACAAAGATTTTGAGTTCAAAAGGAATTATGAACCCTCTTGGGTTTGGCTTCCTAAGACCTAACTCTTCGAACCCAATATAAATGATGGGTACCAATGTTAATTCTATATTTTGCAGGTACCATCCAAAAAGAGAGGAAAATGGATACTAGACAGTGGTCGCTCAATACACATGACAGGAAGCAAAGAGATGCTAACAAACATTAACTACTCCAATGGAGGTTCTGTCACATTTGGAGATAATTCCAAAGGATATGCCATCAGTAAAGACGATGTGAGCGATAACGGTATATCTAATTTACCTCTTATTACAGATGTTTTATTTGTTAAAAAATTGAAACACAACTTACGTAGTATTAGCCAATTGTGTGACAAAGGATTCAATATTTCTTTTTCTGAAAATAAGTGTAGTATTCTTGATCAAAACAAAAATATTATTTTTGAAGGTTTCAGAGATAAAAATATTTATGTTTTAAATATGAATATAAATTATAATACAAATATGTGTTTAATAGCCAAAGAAAATGATCCTTAGTTATGGCACAAAATATTTTGTGATATTAATTTCAAAACTATAAATAAATTATCTAAAAATGATTTGGTAAAAGGTTTACCAAAAATGAACTTTAAAGTAATTAATATTTGTGATGCTTGTCATTTAGGAAAACTATCAAAATTATCTTTTAAATCAAAGAAAAATATTTCTACTATATAGCCATTAGGCTTATTGCATTTAGATCTTTTTGGTCCAACTCAAATTCAATCCATAAATCATAGTAAATATGTATTTGTTTATGGTAGATGATTTTTTAAGATTCACTTAGACTATTTTCTTAAAAAATAAAAGTGACACGTTTGAAAATTTTAAGAATGTTGCAAAAAGAATTCAAAATTTCAAAAATTTAAAAATTTAAAATATTAGAAGTGATCATGGAGGTGAATTTGAAAATGAAACATTTAAACATTTTTGTAATAAAAGGGGAACACACCATAATTTTTCTTTTCGTATGACACCACAACAAAATGGTGTTGTAGAAAGGAAAAATAGAACATTACAAGAATATGCAAGAACTTTGTTAAATGGAAACACATTACCAAAACATTTCTGGGCAAAAGCTGTAGCAACTACTTCCTATGTTCTAAATCGTGTCTCCATTCGATCTTTAACAAAACACACTACATATGAACTATTTATCATTGAAAACTATACATTTCTTATTTTAAAACTTTTGGTTCAACTTTTTTTATCTTAAATATAAAAGATCATCTTGGAAAATTTGATCCATAATCTGATGAACGAATCTTCATAGGATAATTAGATCAAAGCAAAGCTTATCGAATTTTGAATAAAAGATCAAAAAACAATCGAAGAAACACTTCATGTTTCATTCGATGAAAATTATAAATTTAGTAAATTTTTTGAGAATACTCCTAAGACAATCACAAATATAGTTACTGAAAATAGTTTTGACGAAGATGAAGACTTTTCTAATACTAAAAAAATGAAAACACTGATCGTAATGAAAATGAATTAAGATCTCCTCCTAGGATTTTACTTGACCACCTAGTAGAAAATGTCTTTGGAGAAATTGATTCACATGTTAGAACTACTAATCAACTTAATCAGATGGGCTATATAGCTTTTCTTTCCAGAATCAAACCCAAAATGCAAAAGAAGCATCTACCAATGACTATTGGATTATAGCTATGCAAGAAGAGCTAAACCAATTTAAATGAAACGGAGTTTGGGAACTAGTTTCTAGACCAAGTGATCAAACGGTTATTGGTACTAAATGGGTCTTTAAACATAAAGCAGATGAACAAGGTAACATAACTAGGAATAAATCTAGATTAGTCGCATAAGGATATAGTCAAGAAGAAGGAATTGACTACAAAGAAACATTTTCTCCAATTGCACGACTTGAAGCAATACGTATCTTACTGGCCTTTGAATGTTTTCATAATTTCAAACTTTATCAAATGGATGTTAAAAGTGCTTTCTTAAATGGTTATACAAAAGAAAATGTTTTTGTTGAACAACCTCCTTTATTCACCCATGAAAAACTTTCAGACCATGTTTATAAACTTAAAAAGGATTTATACGGACTAAAACAAGCACCTCGTGCTTGGTATGATCGTCTTAAGAGTTATCTAATAGATTTTGATTTTGAAATTAGAAAGGTTGATCAAACTCTTTTTATTAAAAGAACTAAAAAGGATATTTTAATTATTCAAACTTATGTTGATGATATTATTTTTGGATCTACAAATTAAAAGTTATGTTAGGAATTTTCAAAGATAATGACCAAAAAATTTGAAATGTCACATATGGAAGAATTATCTTATTTTCTTGGATTACAATTATACAAATAGAAAATGAAACTTTTATTAATCAAGATTTTTTTTAATAATCTAATTAAATTATTTAATATGGAAAACACATCTGCTAAACCAACTCCAATGAGCACAATAGTTCATCTCGATAGAGATGAAGATGACAAAAGTGTTGACCAAAAATTATATCGAAGTACAATTGGATCATTACTTTATCTAACAACTAGTAGACCTGACATAATGATGAGTGTTTGTTTGTGTGCTCGATTCCAAGCAAATCCTAAAGAATCACATATGCGAGCAAAACGCATATTCTGTTATTTAAGCAAAACCAAAGAATTTGGACTTTTCTATCCGAAAGAGCGTACTTTTGAGTTAGTTTCATATGGTGATGCTGATTTTGGGGGATGTAGGATGGATCGAAAAATTACAAGTGGGCCTTGTCACTTTATTGGACAATCTTTAGTCTCTTGGTTTAGCAAGAGACAAAATTGTGTTTCACTTTCAACTTGTGAAGCAGAATATATTTCTGCTGCTTTAGCTTGTTCTCAAGTCATTCATGTGCAGCAAACACGTCAAGATTTTGGTATTGATTTATCTAAATTAACAATTTTCTATGATAATACTAGTGCTATAAACTTATCCAAAAATCCTGTAAATCACTCACGAACTAAACACATTAACAACATCATCATTTTCTTCGTGATAATATTGAAAAGGATTTAGTCAGACTGGAACTTGTATCCTCTGAAAATCAATTGGCTGATATATTAACAAAACCTTTAAATGAAAATGTATATATAAAATTAAGAAGAGAATTAGGAATTATATCGATAAAAGATTTATAAGTTTTTAAAATAAATATAAAAAAAGGAGGGTCTTCCAGCACTTGGACTCGGGATCTCTTACTTTGTAGTCTATTGTAACGACCCTGAATTTTGGCCATGTTTATTTTAATAAATATTTAATCTGATTTAATAAAATATGAACTAATTATTTTCAAATGAATATGATTTTGGAATAATTGCCAATTGTTTATGTAAATTTGTATTTTAAAAGGGAATTTGATCTTGGGAATTTAAATAGAATCTTTTAATAATATTGACCTTATATAATTGAATTAAAATATTGTACCTTGTTTATCTGGAAATATACATATGAATGATAACGTTTAAATTAGAATCCCATTTCTAACAATGTAAAATATAAATGTAAAATATAAATTAAATATGTGTATATAACTATATTTAAATAAGTAATAGTAGAGTACAAATAGAAACGAATACAAACATAAGTAAGTAAATCATTTTGAATATTGACAGTTAAATATAAAATACAAATGTAAAATTTAAAATAAGAATTAATTAGTTAAGATTTTATACAACATAACTTAATAATCTAAAATAAGAACAAAGTATAAGAGACAAAGTAAAGTAAAATGAAATCAAATATAATGTAAAACCAATCTTTAACTATCATGTATAACTTATATAAATTAGAATTTAAATTAACTAAATATCTTCATACACAAATCAATCAACAACCATATATATGTAAATTATTCAAATTAGAAACAATAAAACAAATTTATTTTCACAAGTAAACCAAAGTAGATATAAATCTGAACCCAAACATATTTGTTATTCAAGCAAGCAGTTCATGAAAACATAATTAAGTTTTACACCATATCTTCACATATAAATCTAAACATAAGATATAAAATAATAAAACAAATGTTGCAAAGGATATGATCCTCATTCATAAAGTGTAAACACAAACCTGACACATATTGCTTTGATACAATACCTGTAAACATGGAAAACCTGACTAACTAAGGTAGATTGAAATATAAACATTATAATAACTTATCTTTTCATGCAAGCTGCTTGCTATTTAATGCTCTCCTGTTAAAGCACATCTTTGTGTCTAATTATAATATGCAAATCTTATTTTGGAGTAGTGAAATCTGATCAAACATAATGGTATAGCAGTGAGTTAATTATATAAATGAATATATAGTAGGCTTGAAGATATATGGAACCTGCAAATGATTATGCAAAGCAAGTAATAAAAATCTATGTACTAATAAGATTATGTGTTGACAATAAGTACATAACATTTAATGATTTAGCATCTCAGCCGAATTCAAGAATCATATCAGTATATGTGTGCGTGTGTGTGTGTGTCTATATATATATATATATATATATAAAGAGAGAGAGAGAGAGAGAAGAAGCTTGCCTGATAAAACAAGAGTTGAAACAGTGTATTAACAGATAACACCTAACCTGGGTAAAACATTCATAACTTCTTATCTTCTTTATATATAGATGCTCATCTTTTATTTAGTTTAGTCAGTAACATAGCATACCTGAGAAACATATTAAAAAAACATAAAGGAAGAAAAACTCAAGTAAACATAAAAGAACAGGAAGTATTTAGGAAGCCAGAAAGTTACAGAGTTGAAAACTTCAAGCTGCAGGCATCTATTAACAACCATGCCTTGTTCAACAATTGTTTTGGTGAGTAAACATAAACATTGAAGTTTAGTTTAATTTTAACAGTAAAATGATGTGTGGATTTCATGGGAATGTATGTGTTTATCTAGGTTTAAATCTGTGTTTATATATTCAAGTTGTTTTATGTTCATCTCTGCTAAGTGATTACAGTGTTGAAAATTTATTTAATCTTGTATTATTTTCATATGATCATAGGAGAACTTTAAATTTCTAACAAAATCATATGTTTGAACTTAAATCAGGGATTTAAGTTTGTTTTAAAAACCTATTAAGAAGTTTTGCCACTGGAAGTCAAGTTGTTACAGGTAACAAAGATTCTGTTGATAAATTCGTCTGTTACAAATTAAAAATTCAAGTTGATAACATAGATTTTGATTGCAAAATAGGATTTTTAGAGCAGAAATAAGAATTTTTAGTGTAGAATTGAAAGGGCAGTTCAAGGTTTATCAAAATTGACATTTTTACCAATTACAAATTATCAATCCAATGATAAATGTTCAAATTTATAGCTAAGCAAGTATAAACATCGATGATCACACAAAAATTATCAAATAATTTTTATATTAAGTAAATTAAGGGATTGAGATAAATAGAGGGTTTCTGATCGAAATTTTCACATGCCTGAAAATGCGACAAGTTCATCATAAATTCGTGATCGAGCTGTTTGGAACTTTGGGAAATGGAAGGGGGGCGTGTTTTCGAGGTGTGGTCAAAGGTAGGAGGCTTATGGTGGTCACGGCGGCGGTGACGAGGTGGTTATGTTGGAGGGGTTTCGAGTTCTGTTTGGGTTGAACTGTCGATTTTCATTTCGACATTTCTGGAAATTTTTCGACTTTGGGTTTCGAATATGGGAGTGGATTGTGGTGTGTCTGCGTCGTGGGGGTTCGCCGGAGGCCGTTGGTGTTGCTGTGCACGTGCACGGCAAGGAGGAGGGGACGGTGACGTGTCGGTGTGGGATACTCGGGTCGTGCTTGAATAATTAGAGGGTTTTCTTCGAGTTTGGGTTCGAGTGTTGAGAGTGTGAGTGTTCCCTGATGTTGAAATTTGGTTTAGCTCAAACTTTAAACTACAGAAGGAAAAATAAAAAGAGTAAGGAAGAAGAAGAGGTTCAGGGTAAAACACGGGAAGAGGAAGTGGAACTCGGTGAAGTACTCGAGTGAACTCAAGGGGAAGACTCGGGTTTCCTTCATACGTGCAGTTGTGGTTTCTTTTTTAAAAGTAAGTATTACCAAATTGTTTTGTACAAACTGCAAACACTGTTTCATGAGATATTTGACAATTTAAAGCCTAAAAGTTTAGATTCAAGTAATTACTTAATCAATGCTTTAAAGTGTTTAATTCTTAATTATTATTTTAATCCAGAATTATTTTAATTAAGTACAAAGTTATTTAACAATTAAGTGTAGTTAGCCATCGTAATTGATTTCCAAAATTAATGAGGGTTTCTAATATTGGAATGTTCATTATGTTGAAATTTTAATCTTAATTGATGATTTCAGAAAGTAAATAAAATAATTACTTTTTAAAAAAAAACTGTAACTGGTGATGGATCAACAGCTTGATTTAGTAATTAATAAAATATAATTTACTACTTAGGTAAATTAATGAACAATTAATAGTTAATTAATCAAGCGAGTTAATTAAGAACTAAGGAATGATTAATGAATAAATCAATAAATTAATAATTGAATAAATCAAGTTACTTGATTTAAAATTAAGGTTTTCAACTAATGATTAAGGAAAAGCTAATTAAGAAATTAAGGTGAAACAAATTGATGAAGAAGTGATAAATTAAATAGGATGAAATAAATTAATTAAGTAATTAAGTAATTAGGGAATTACTTACTTATTGTAATAACTAAAGTTAAATTATTTGTGTGATTAATCAAGTTTAATTAATTTAAATAATTAATTGATGATGTGATAAGTAAAATTACTTGGAGAGGTAATTAATGATAATGACTGGATATCGTTGAATGAGGATGATTTAATAATGAAAGTAATTTGAGTATAATTACTTTGTGAAATTTAATCAAGGGATTAATTTTTAAGGAAATCAGTTGAGGAGTAATTAAGTGATGTGATAAAAGTAATTAAAGGTGATTGATTACTGAATAGTATTAATCAGGGGTGATTAATAAATATAGTTTAATTGAAGATTTAATTACTTAAGGTAATTAATTTAATATAGGATAATGAAATGAAATGTAATTAGCATTCACTAGATAATGAAATTAATAATGAAAGATTAAAGAATAATTAATTGGTGTAATTAAGAAATAATAATATTTGTAATTGAAGGTAATTCCATATTTGGATTAGATAATTAAATTGTGAAAATAATTAAAGGATGATTACTTGAATTTAATGATTAATTAATCAAGTATGATTAAGTGAAATGGATTTATTAATTGATTGATAATTGGTTAATCGTTATATAAGCAAGACTTATAATGGTTAAGTAATTAATTTAACTTATTTTAAATTAAATAGAAATGCAAGTAATTAATTTAATTCATTTTAAATTAATTATAGCTGATATGATTGCTTATATATGGATGGATGATATTGTTTACTCTGAATGATTTGAAATTCCTAGCATAAGATAAATGATGCTGTATGAAATGTATGCATGATCGTAGTATGATAGTAATATGGATTATCTGTTGTGATGATAATTACCTGTTTATGATGATATTGTTCTATTGTGATATTGTGAATTATCTATCTGTGTGTATATGGATAATTGAAATTGAATTGTTTTATAACTCTAAAACAACTTGGCCCTAAAAGACACGTTTTGGATTTCGATGAGACTGGGATCAGGTTTCCACATTTGGAACATTCGAAAACCACATCGATCCAAATTAACGTTAGGTCGTGAATCTGATGTGAAGATGAAGATTCATAATGCAAGGGTTGTCGTCGTTAACTCTGAGGGTGATTCCATAATGAGTGTAACGAGATAATGCCTTCAGTTTCGTTCGAACCCGGAACGAACTTATATGGATTGAATGCTTTCAGCCTATCGTCAGACGGGCGATGAGCATTCTAAGAAATTTGATCTCTAAAGGTAATCGTAGCCTTAAGCCTCATCAACCAGGAATGGCTAAAACAGGGGAGATGCAGCAAGGTTAGGTGGGTCATGCCCAAGCAGGACAAGATATTTTCCCCTGACTAGATGTCCTTTTTTAATCGGCTTAGTGGGTGGTTGGGCGTGCAAAACCATGGGGTTTATCTTGTTCGGGACTGTTCAGTAAGGAATGGTTCCGGCCTTGTGTTGCAGGGGATGAAGGGAGTAATCCTCGGTACGGTGATCTAGGCCCCGTACTGTGACGGGCGGTACCCCAGTAGCCCTGCCATTGTATGGAATCCATTTTCCAATAAGTGCCCACGGTTTTGATTGTATTACCCACTTTTGTGGCTAGTAGCTGGAATTTAATAATGTAACAATTTCGGCTATTTTCTATTTACTTGAAAACCCTAGACACTATTATAATATCACAGAATTTCCTATGAAATGTTTTGGTTAGCGTAAGGTAAAAACTTACCCGTATTTATTTGTGGGAAGTCTTACGTGATACCTTTATTTTCAAAAGTTTTTCAAAGTTAAACAATTTAAACCATTTACTCATACCAGACCCATGTCTGACCCGGAGTTTATTTTTGTTTTTCATAAATTCTCGGGTACCCAAATTTTTACGGGTAGTCAAGGGATTCAGATTAGCTTTGACGAATTCTGGAGGAGCAATGGAGCAGGAGGCTTCAGCGTTGTAGATATCTATCTAGTTCTGTTGTGTTAGTTAGAGTGTGTTGTATTAGAGATGTATGTAGTGAGAGATGTATATAAATTTGTCAGATGTATAATATTGTATAACTCTGATATATGTAAAACTATGAAATTGTTATGTGATGTATTATATTTTATTCCATTCCGCTGTGAGAGTCCGTGATTGTTGTTCTTTCTTTCTCTTTCTTTTCTATTTCTATCCCTTTCTTTCTTCATGAGGATACGTCTTTCTGGTAGTAGAAGGGCGGGTCGTCACAGTTGGTATCAGAGCTGAAAGGTTAAGTGAGAACCATGGCTCTGGTGGAGATTTCTCATTAGAGATAGAGTCGGTAGTACTCTAGGATGAGTCTGAGCGTAATAATAGATATGAGTGCGTACTTGTTAGTGAATATAAAATGATTTTATATTATGTTGATTGATTTATTGAGTGGTATATGAACCTTCGTCAGTGCAGTCTGTACAACTGTACCGAATGGGTTTCTAAACACTTGAATATATCAATTCGACATGATATTGTTTTCAAAAGTGGGTGAATTAAATAATTTCATCCAAAATCTATTTTGATATATATATATATATATATATAAATTGTTTTCGTAAATTATTATATATATAATTATAGTATTTGGATGATAGTGTTAATAGACAAATAGGATTATAAAGATTTACAATGGCTTATATAACCAACGAAGTCAGAAATTTAATTTGGAATTAAAATTTAAAAATGAAGTACATCAAATTTACAATTGTAAATAAATTGGTTGGGAAATTTAATAGAAATAAAATTTTGGTTGAGATTAACTTAAGCTTAATAATAATTGGATTTAAATTTAAGATTGGAATGAAATGAATTGAGATATGGGTAAATGAAATTAAGTTCTTATTTAATCAAATCCAAGTGGGTTGGTAGATTAAAGAGAATGGTATGGTGCTTAATTTAACGGAAGTTAAGTTAAACAAATTGAATTGGAATAAATATATTCCGATAACTTGTAAAAGAAATTGGCAACACATTGATTAGGAATATTTTTGGCTGTAGATAAGTGTTCAATCTTGAGTTAAAATGAAATATGAATATATTCAAGCTTAAAATGGGGGGAAAATGTGAAAATATGAATGTGAGACTTATAAAAGAAAATATGGGGAAATTGAATAGTAAGCCAAAATACATTATTTTGTATTTGAAAAATGAAATAAAAACCCAAACTTGAATTATAAAATAAAATTGAACACAGATAAAATAATAAGATGATTTTTAAAGATAAAGGACCAATATGGAATTGGAAAATGGAAGTGAACTAATTTGGAATAAATTGGTAAATTGAATAAATTAACGAGATGTAAATTGGTTAAAACAGAAGTAGGATTGAGAGGTAATAATGGAAGTTGATCTAGGTGAGTATCAAATAAGTTGGAAATAATTTAAGTATGAAATTAAACAAGTAAATTAACCAAATATTAAACTTTATAGAAGCATAGCTTCAAGGGAAGTGAGAGTTTATTTAGTAAAAGCTTGAATGATGATTTAAGTTGAAGGAAATAAAATCTTTATTCAAATAGAATAGTTGGATAAAAATTAAATTTGGATAAATAAACTCTGATGGCTTATCAAAAAGAATTTAAATATTTGAAATACAAAGTATGCTTGTTTGATACAGGTAAGATTTGAAATTTAAAGTGAAAATGAATGTGTTTAAGAATAAATGGATGTGAGTGTGGAGAATAAATGAAATTGTGGCTCATAAAGTTAAGAGTGGAATTTTAAGCTAAAATAAAATTATTTTGTACTTAGGAAATGAAATAGACATCCAAACCAGGATTACTTACTAGATATGAACTCAAGAATTATAATATAGTGATTTTTTCAAATATTGAATTGGAAGTGGAAATAAACTAAGATGAAATAAATTGGCAAATTAAGTGTGTAAATGAAATTAGGATTGGTCAAATAAAGTTGGATGGTGAATTAATGAATTTGATTGTAAATTTTAAATGAGTGGGAGGCTGAGACCTCGAGTTATATGTGTATATAAAATTCAACTTGGATTGAAGTTGTATCTTATAGGATTGAATTGCCAGAACTGATGTCTGGAATTCATAATGTATCTCATGCGTCTCATCTTGGAATTTTGTTTAGGATCCATCATTAGTTGTAGAACTAGTAGTTCAGGGAGATTTGGAAGTCAAGCGGATTTTGACTGTAGTAAGGAATCCTGTTCAGATTGTTGATCAACTGAGAGGCAACTCGGGAGTAAGAAGTGAAGCTTGTCGAGTGCAGTAGAGCGAGAATCTCAGTAATTGCATCTGGGAGACTCTGGATAGTTTTAGGGAAGTTTATCCGGATTTGTGTTCGGATAGATAGTGTTGCTTGTTAGGATAAACTGTTTGATTGTTTGTTATTGTATGAATGATATGTATGTGTGAATGGTTAGTATAACAACTTTTAAATTATCTTTGTTTTAAATTTCGGGGACGAAATTCTTTTAAGTGGGGAGGAATGTAACGACCCTGAATTTTGGCCCTGTTTATTTTAATAAATATTTAATCTGATTTAATAAAATATGAACTAATTATTTTCAAATGAATATGATTTTGGGATAATTGCCAATTGTTTATGTAAATTTGTATTTTAAAAGGGAATTTGATCTTGGGAATTTAAATAGAATCTTTTAATAATATTGACCTTATATAATTGAATTAAAATATTGTACCTTGTTTATCTGGAAATATACATATGAATGATAACGTTTAAATTAGAATCCCATTTCTAACAATGTAAAATATAAATGTAAAATATAAATTAAATATGTGTATATAACTCAATTTAAATAAGTAATAGTAGAGTACAAATAGAAATGAATACAAACATAAGTAAGTAAATCATTTTGAATATTGACAGTTAAATATAAAATACAAATGTAAAATTTAAAATAAGAATTAATTAGTTAAGATTTTATACAACATAACTTAATAATCTAAAATAAGAACAAAGTATAAGAGACAAAGTAAAGTAAAATGAAATCAAATATAATGTAAAACCAAACTTTAACTATCATGTATAACTTATATAAATTAGAAGTTAACTTAACTAAATATCTTCATACACAAATCAATCAACAACCATATATATGTAAATTATTCAAATTAGAAACAATAAACAAATTTATTTTCACAAGCAAACCAAAGTATATATAAATCTGAACCCAAACATATTTGTTATTCAAGCAAGCAGTTCATGAAAACATAATTAAGTTTTACACCATATCTTCATATATAAATCTAAACATAAGATATAAAATAATAAAACAAATGTTGCAAAGGATATGATCCTCATTCATAAAGTGTAAACACAAACCTGACACATATTGCTTTGATAAAATACCTGTAAACATGGAAAACCTGACTAACTAAGGTAGATTGAAATATAAACATTATAATAACTTATCTTTTCATGCAAGCTACTTGCTATTTAATGCTCTCCTGTTAAAGCACATCTTTGTGTCTAATTATAATATGCAAATCTTATTTTGCAGTAGTGAAATCTGATCAAACATAATGGTATAACAGTGAGTTAATTATATAAATGAATATATAGTAGGCTTGAAGATATATGGAACCTGCAAATGATTATGCTAAGCAAGTAATAAAAATCTATGTACTAATAAGATTATGTGTAGACAATAAGTACATAACATTTAATAATTTAGCATCTCAGCCGAATTCAAGAATCATATCAGTATATATATATATAAAAGAGAGAGAGAGAGAGAAGAAGCTTGCCTGATAAAACAAGAGTTGAAACAAGTGTATTAACAGATAACACCTAACCTGGGTAAAACATTCATAACTTCTTATCTTCTTTATATATAGATGCTTATCTTTTGTTTAGTTTAGTCAGTAACATAGTATACCTGAGAAACATATAAAAAAAAGAAAACGTAAAGGAAGAAAAACTCAAGTAAACATAAAAGAACATGAAGAATTTAGGAAGCCAGAAAGTTACAGAGTTCAAAACTTCAAGCTGCAGGCATCTATTAACAACCATGCCTTGTTCAACAATTGTTTTGGTGAGTAAACATAAACATTCAAGTTTAGTTTAATTTTAAAAGTAAAATGATGTGTGGATTTCATGGGAATGTATGTGTTTATCTAGGTTTAAATCTGTGTTTATATATTCAAGTTGTTTTATGTTCATCTCTGCTAAGTGATTACAGTGTTGAAAATTTATTTAATCTTGTATTATTTTCATATGATCATAGGAGAACTTTAAATTTCTAACAAAATCATATGTTTGAACTTAAATCAGGGATTTAAGTTTGTTTTAAAAACCTATTAAGAAGTTTTGCCACTGGAAGTCAAGTTTTTACAGGTAACAAAGATTCTGTTGATAAATTCGTCTGTTACAAATTAAAAATTCAAGTTGATAACATAGATTTTGATTGCAAAATAGGATTTTTAGAGCAGAAATAAGAATTTTTAGTGTAGAATTGAAAGGGCAGTTCAAGGTTTATCAAAATTGACATTTTTACCAATTACAAATTATCAATCCAATGATAAATGTTCAAATTTATAGTTAAGCAAGTATAAACATTGATGATCACACAAAAATTATCAAATAATTTTTATATTAAGTAAATTAAGGGATTGAGATAAATAGAGGGTTTTTGATCGAAATTTTCACATGCCTGAAAATGCGACAAGTTCATCATAAATTCTTGATCGAGCTGTTTGAAACTTTGGGAAATGGAAGGGGGGCGTGTTGTCGAGGTGTGGTCAAACGTAGGAGGCTTACGGTGGTCACGGCGGCGGTGACAAGGTGGTTATGTTGGAGGGGTTTCGAGTTCTGTTTGGGTTGAACTGTCGATTTTCGTTTCGACATTTCTGGAAATTTTTCGACTTTGGGTTTCGAATATGGGAGTGGATTGTGGTGTGTCTGCGTCGTGGGGGTTCGCCGGAGGCCGTTGGTGTTGCTCTGCACGTGCACGGCAAGGAGGAGGGGACGGTGACGTGTCGGTGTGGGATACTCGGGTCGTGCTCGAATAATTAGAGGGTTTTCTTCGAGTTTGGGTTCGAGTGTTGAGAGTGTGAGTGTTCCCTGATGTTGAAATTTGGTTTAGCTCAAACTTTAAACTACAGAAGAAGAAAAAAGAGTAAGGAAGAAGAAGAGGTTTAGGGTAAAACACGGTAAGAGGCAGTGGAACTCGGTGAACTACTCGAGTGAACTCAAGGGGAAGACTCGGGTTTCCTTCGTACGTGCAGTTGTGGTTTCTTTTTTAAAAGTAAGTATTACCAAATTGTTTTGTACAAACTGCAAACACTGTTTCATGAGATATTTGACAATTTAAAGCCCAAAAGTTTAGATTCAAGTAATTACTTAATCAATGCTTTAAAGTGTTTAATTCTTAATTATTATTTTAATCCAGAATTATTTTAATTAAGTACAAAGTTATTTAACAATTAAGTGTAGTTAGCCATCGTAATTGATTTCCAAAATTAATGAGGGTTTCTAATATTGGAATGTTCATTATGTTGAAATTTTAATCTTAATTGATGATTTCAGAAAGTAAATAAAATAATTACTTTTTAAAAAAAAACTGTAACTGGTGATGGATCAACAGCTTGATTTAGTAATTAATAAAATATAATTTACTACTTAGGTAAATTAATGAACAATTAATAGTTATTAATCAAGTAAGTTAATTAAGAACTAAGGAATGATTAATGAATAAATCAATAAATTAATAATTGAATAAATCAAGTTACTTGATTTAAAATTAAGGTTTTCAACTAATGATTAAGGAAAAGCTAATTAAGAAATTAAGGTGAAACAAATTGATGAAGAAGTGATAAATTAAATAGCATGAAATAAATTAATTAAGTAATTAAGTAATTAGGGAATTACTTACTTATTGTAATAACTAAAGTTAAATTATTTGTGTGATTAATCAAGTTTAATTAATTTAAATAATTAATTGATGATGTGATAAGTAAAATTACTTGGAGAAGTAATTAATGATAATGACTAGATATCGTTGAATGAGGATGATTTAATAATGAAAGTAATTTGAGTATAATTACTTTGTGAAATTTAATCAAGGGATTAATTTTTAAGGAAATCAGTTAAGGAGTAATTAAGTGATGTGATAAAAGTAATTAAAGGTGATTGATTACTGAATAGTATTAATCAGGGGTGATTAATAAATATAATTTAATTGAAGATTTAATTACTTAAGGTAATTAATTTAATATAGGATAATGAAATGAAATGTAATTAGCATTCATTAAATAATGAAATTAATAATGAAAGATTAAAGAATAATTAATTGGTGTAATTAAGAAATAATAATATTTGTAATTGAAGGTAATTCCATATTTGGATTAGATAATTAAATTGTGAAAATAATTAAAGGATGATTACTTGAATTTAATGATTAATTAATCAAGTATGATTAAGTGAAATGGATTTATTAATTGATTGATAATTGGTTAATCGTTATATAAGCAAGACTTATAATGGTTAAGTAATTAATTTAATTTATTTTAAATTAATTAGAAATGCAAGTAATTAATTTAATTCATTTTAAATTAATTATAGCTGATATGATTGCTTATATATGGATGGATGATATTGTTTACTCTGAATGGTTTGAAATTCCTAGCATAAGATAAATAATGTTGTATGAAATGTATGCATGATTGTAGTATGATAGTAATATGGATTATCTGTTGTGATGATAATTACCTGTTTACGATGATAATGTTCTATTGTGATATTGTGAATTATCTATCTGTGTGTAAATGGATAATTGAAATTGAATTGTTTTATAACTCTAAAACAACTTGGCCCTAAAAGAAATGTTTTGGATTTCAATGAGACCGGGATCAGGTTTCCACATTTGGAACATTAGAAAACCACATCGATCCAAATTAACGTTAGGTCGTGAATCTGATGTGAAGATGAAGATTCAGAATGCAAGGGTTCTCGTCGTTAACTCTGAGGGTGATTCCAAAATGAGTGTAACGAGATAATGCCTTCGGTTTCGTTCGAACCCGGAACGAACTTGTATGGATTGAATGCTTTCAGCACATCGTCAGGCGGGCGATGAGCATTCTAAGAAATTTGATCTCTAAAGGTAATCGTAGCCTCAAGCCTCATCAACCGGGAATGGCTAAAACAGGGGAGATGCAGCAAGGTTAGGTGGGTCATGCCCAAGCAGGACAAGATATTTTCCACTGTCTAGATGTCCCTTTTTATTCGGCTTAGTGGGTGGTTGGGCGCGCAAAATCATGGGGTTTATCTTGTTCGGGACTGTTCAGTAAGGAATGGTTCTGGCCTTGTGTTGCAGGGGATGAAGAGAGTAATCCTCGGTACGGTGATCTAGGCCCCGTATTGTGACGGGCGGTACCCCAGTAGCCCTGCCATCGTATGGAATCCATTTTCCAATAAGTGCCCACGCTTTTGATTGTATTACCCACTTTTTTGGCTAGTAGCTGGAATTTAATAATGTAGCAATTTCGGCTATTTTCTATTTACTTGAAAACTCTAGACACTATTATAATATCACAGAATTTCCTATGAAATGTTTTGGTTAGCGTAAGGTAAAAACTTACCCGTATTTATTTGTGGGAAGTCTTACGTGATACCTTTATTTTCAAAAGTTTTTCAAAGTTAAACAATTTAAACAGTTTACTCATACCAGACCCTTGTCTGACCCGGAGTTTATTTTTGTTTTTCATAAAC